>JAGDYQ010000147.1:1131362-1599558 GCA_021962125.1 Bulinus truncatus | reverse complement strand
ATAGTTTATCCAAAAGAAAATAATCCTCATTATGGGTACAGATGTTTTACAAAAGTAACCCCCGACTCCCTTATTACACTTTGAATCTAACATCCAACTTCATATAATTTGCTCACATATCATTAATAAATCTTAATTCCTACATACTATTTTAAAGGACTCTTTTCCAAACAGTTCTTCGTTTTATGTTATATCATGTTCAACAAGACGTATTAAAAAAAAAAACAGTCGTGAGTGCATCACAGTTAAGCGATACGCTACATGTTTAGCAGGTGGTTTATTTACTGTTATACACATTGTAGCATAGTACTGAAAATCATCTAAGAAAATATTGCCAACCCGGTGCACTTTTTTTTTTTACAAAAAAATACGGTTTCATGAAAATGTAACATTTTGACCGCGGTAAGCTTTAACAAATTATGTCCTATAATAATTATTTTTATTATGTGTAACAACCAAAGAAACAATATCTATAGAACTATAAACGCTGTGTCTCTCAACATCTGGAGACTGCCATAAAGACCAATGGCAAGCGAGCTACCCGACTGGTCCACCCTGTGGTCCGCCAGCCGGGGGCACTCAAAAAGCACATGATCCACGGTTTCCTCCACTTCACTGCAGCAGCGGCAAAGGGTATCGACATTGGGCCTCAACCTCCCAAAGCACTTCATATTAAAGATAGCCTGAGAACTGTCTGACGTTGTTCTGAATTATATAATAATGTTCAAGTATTTTTACCTCATTTTTTTGCGCTAACACCGACTCCGGACAAAGTACAAATGCCGACACCGACTCTGGACAAAGTACAAACGCCGACACCGACACCGGGCAAAGTACTGATGCCGACACCGACACCGGGCTAAAACTGCCGACACCACACCGGCTCCCCACCCTTGACGCTCTCCACACCGCCAATCAGTGGCCAGTTATTTCACTCCCTAAGAGTGGGGGAAAGGGGTAAGTCAAAACTGCCAAGACAATAGTAACTGACCATGTGATTAGGTATCTCCTCTTTGTCGGTAGTCAATTCAGTAGAAGAGTGACCAGAGGGAAAACCGATGTGCGAAATAGAATCCCACCGTCGGGTCGTACGGTCGTTTGACCAGTATATGAATAGGCAAAATAGGAAAATCAGGTAAATATGTTCAGTCAATTTAACATACAGCTTTAAATACTTAGTGCGAAAGGTTTAGAATTACCTAGCAAAATTATTTTAAGATTTTCACAATTAAAAAATGGGATGGGGCGGGTGATAAATAAGTTTTGCATGTACGCCCAAAAAATTTATTACGCTGACCCTGCCCGAATATGTGTATATATTTATTTATCACCAGGTATTGCATTTAATAAATGCTTATTAAAACATTTTTCCTCTTTTGATTATAAGTATACATTGATTTTATAAAGAGTCAGTTGCAAAAGTAAATACTTTTAAACAAATATACTTCACTATAGCACAATATATTTTAACGTGCATAAGTAAATATTGTTTATTGAAAGTATACATTAAATAACAAAAAAAATCGGTAGCAAAAAAAAAAGACTATACAAATAAAATTAAACGTGCATATATAGTATGAGGTATAACCAAGGAAATTAGACGCACATTTATTTCCATTTGCCTTCGAACTTGACAAAAATGATATGTTATAAAGTTCATCTCGAGGGGACGTATTGTTGTGCGTTGCATCGTTCAGCTATTATCAGAGAGCCCCGGATTCTTTTTCTGTTGATAATCCCCCTCACATCTCCCTTTGGTGCTTACGTGCAGGGGCGCCGATAGCCAACAAGGGCCCCAGGGCAGGACATCATTGCGGGCCCCTTGTCAAAATACAGTCAATTCCGGAATATTGTCATACAAAGAGTATATGCAAAAAGTATTAAACTAAATTTATTTTACTTTGCCCTCGTTAATGCACTATCGCCGATAAAGCCCCACAAGTTTTTCATAATAATGTTATTTTGTGAAACTGCCTTTTACAACATGCAGAGAGAAAGCTACAACAAAACTTTGCGGTCTTTTCTTCTTGAAAACACTTCAATTATATTGTTGTAGTCAATCATTCTTGCAGGTCGACCTTCCACTGCCAGCATTCTAAGGCTGGTTAGGCGTTCTTGACACATTGTCGATCTCAGAGCATTTTTAACGTGGGCCAATGTGCTGAAAAATCGTTCTACTTGAGCAACGGTAGCCGAAAGTGTGCAGAAGATACGTAGCATAATGACTACATTTGGAAAAAGTATATTGATTTTCATATTGTGTAAACGGTTCAGCAAGTCAAATGGCGACAAACTTTTCTGCCCGAGGTTTGCAACGTGTATTGTTTTCAGATTCTCCAACTCATTCAACAGATCGACGCAAACACCCACAACATATTTATCCGCCAGGTTCTCGGCTGCGATGAGGACGTCTTCTGTATTCATATCATGATATTTCCACAGAAAGCCGAACAATTCGTCCAAATTCTTCGCCGCTTCATGTCGTGTTGTTAAATTCGAAATCACGCAGTCAATCACGACGTAGAAAACGGAACGCTTGAAATATTCGTGTCGATCCTGCTGATTATCATTGTCGTCGAGAATTGTTCTGTCTGGCAATTGTCGTCTTCGTTTGCGTTTTGACTCTGCCAAACACAGGGACTGTTCAACGCCGCAGCTCTTAGCGACAGTTTTGCTCTCAGACAATATCTCATCCCACTTGGATCGAAGCCATTTTAAGTTGCCAATGAGGTCACGAATATTAGCAACTTCGACATTAAGAGTTGCTTCTCTTGTCTGCAGCAGCAATTTTCTAAAATTGATAGCTTTTAAAATTTTCAACCACAGAGATGCCATCAGAATTGATTCGAACAAAGACAGGTATGAAATCATGCCGGCTACATCAGAGCGAGTCTCTGGTGTCCAATTCAGTTCATGCACTTGGGTAAGCGCCGTCATTATACCTGGCTAATGGGCTGCGAATGGCTTAACACTATCGCACAAATACACGCCGCACAGGTTCAAACTATGGCAGCCACATGGTGAAAACGTTTCCAAAAGATTGTTCTTCAGTATAATTGCTTGATCACCTTTGTACTAACCACTCATTTTGCTTCCATTGTCATACCCTTGGCCGCGACAGTTCTTAAGCCGTATGCTATATTTTTTCAACATCTTCTTGTTGCAGTCCACAAATGCAAGGAATCTCTCATGTAGTTCGAAATTATCCAAGTCAATGTTTAGATGTATGTACCGCAAAATGAAAACGGTCTGCTCAACATGAGCGGAATCCGATGTTGCGTCCAAAATAATTGAGTAGTCTTTCGCTGATTCAACTTCATGCAGTATAGCATCGAGTACTTTTTGCCCACAGCAGTGAATACATTCGTTCTGTCAGCGGACAAATAGTGAACCTGCAAGCGTTCGTGTGATGTCAGTGACTCTTTCACTTTTGCTAGATGGTTGCCAATAGCTGAGTCGTAACGACAATCAATTCCAAAATGCCAAGAAAATTGCCATTCCTAGGATCACCAACAAGTTGACACTTTCCACGAAAAGCCAACCCTCTTTCGCCTAAGGACAATGTCACATCCAGTATTCAATGCAAAATTTGTTTCCACATGTCCATGTAGCCTACGAATCAGGGCTGTCTTAAGGTCATCGTAGGCCCTAGGCACTTTCAAAGTCGTAGGCCCTTCACGACTTCATTTTTAACATTTTTCATTAATGCACCCGCACTTCTTTTCGATTTGAATTCTAAATAAACTTTCCGCTTTGTTAATTATTCTCAGTCATAGAACTCGATCGCGCTTAAAGAAGGTCTCTAGAAGATAAATAATAGCTCTCTGCGTTGACGGCTAGTTGGATCAAGTTAATTTTAGATAATTAAAGATAATTATAGTTAGTTATGAATAGATTTCCATAGAAATATTATAAAATTCTATTGATAATTATATGGCTTTTTCCACCTTGAGGAAACGAAGAGGTTTATCGATTGAGCGAATTCTGGCTTGTGATTGGATTGAGAACAAAATGCGCGCGTACATGTTTCACACGAGCTAATCCCGGTGGAAAAAAGCCATAGAGTTAACAATAAAATTTCACAATATTTCTATGGAAATCTATTCATAACTCTATGACTTTTTTCCACCGGTACCGCTTCATCTTCATTCTATGACTATTTCTATAATGGCACACATCATGCTCAGATTTCAAGTAGTGTCTAAAAATAGTTATACACCAATTCACACTCGGGTTGGTTTATGAGATCCAATGAGCCTCAGCAGTCGACTGAATTTTTAAGTTTCGTTCGGATTGGCTGCTATTGGCTTTCATCGACGTACCTTCAATAAACAATGAGTCGTGAAAAAATTGACATGGTCGGGGTGGCTGGGTCTTCTTACTGATGCGGGCCCCTGGTAATGACCCCCCCTCCCTCTCGGCGTGCCTGCTTCCATGGCCAAAGCTTACCGGCCGTAGTGGAGAAGAAAGAATAGGCACTATAGTATTTTTAGCAACATATTAAAGAAATGTTTGCATGACGTTTAACTTTTACTCAATCAGTACATAACACATTCAATATACAGTAAATGTTGCCGCCATGTTCTGCGAGAGGCAGACAGAGCAGGATTTGACGTACTGTATTATGGACTCGTAAAAAAAAGGGCGGTACCCGGACCCGCTTTTGGAGTTGAAAATGGTGATATATATATATATATATATTAGGGTGTCCCAAAAAAATGAAGTTTTGAAATGTTGATGTCTCACCCCACAAAATATGTCTGTATGGTAACAGTAGTTAACCTGCAAAATTACAGCTCATTAGGACAATGTTTAGAGGTCCCCCAAGAGGTTTAGATTTCCAGATTTTGGTGTAAAATCCTTCGCGGTCAAATCTAATACAGCGTTAATGTTGCATTATATGCGAAACTGATATATTAAGTAACAAATTGATGCTTAGTATTGTTTATAATATTAAATGAAACAAAATATATAAATCTTGAATGATTTATATTTTTAAATTTGAAATTTACCGTAAGTAAAAAATTATGAAAAACTAAGTTTTATTCATTTTGTCAAGTTAATTCTTGAATCAATGTCAATCTGCTTGAAAAATAATAATAATAAGCAATGCAAATAAGCATTCCTGCTATTTATTTTGTACTTTGTACAGTAGGGTAGACAAAAATTTAAACAAGCAATTAAGCCTGTTCCATTCTGGACACAGATCGTGTTGGCGCATTTTCATGTTATGTATCAGTACGTATGTTATCTTTCAGTAAATATTTGTAAATTTTGGAAATGTTTATAAATTCAATTGTGTAATGCATATATCTGTAAAAAAAAATTATAAAGACGTTTCTTTATATTTGAAAAAAAAATATTTTCTCTTAAATCTAACTACAAGTGGTTTGTGGTCACTGAAATAGGACTCATAATTGAAAACATTCGAAATTATAGTCATTTAATCGTCCGAAAACTCCGTCAATTGTTGCATAGCTCTGATACTTTCAATTAAACTCAGAACACAAGCTTACTATTTCATTTGATGAGTTTCTTAATAAATCTTGGTGAAACTACGTGCTGCAGTATTTCGCACCAAATGAACGGGCTATTGAACGTACAAGGTGTATATATAATATATAAGCCCCTTAGGAGCCCTGAACCCCGGCCCTCAGAGGTCCTATCGCGAAATGGACTTTTGATGTACACATAGCAGGCCAAGATCTACAAAATGATATATACATCATGGGTCTAGGACTTACAGTTGCTGAGATATAGCGCTCCTTTATTAATATAGCTTATATAGTAAAAAACTGTACTAAGGCCCCTTTTACGGCCCTGAGAGGTCAGATCGCGAAATGGAAAAAAGTCATTTCTTGGCAGACCAAGACCTACAAAATGATATATACATCATGGGTCTAGGACTTATGGTTGTTGAGATCTAGGGTGATGACGGACGGACGGACGGACGGACAGACAGACAAAACGGGGACAATAGAGCATTTTTTTTTCGAAAATGCTCTAAAAAGTTCTTCAAATTTAAATTTTAGCCAGCTGTTCACGATTACACTCTGCAAAATTTTTCCGATGTTTTTCAACCACTTGGAACAAAAATTGTCTTTGTTCGTCATTCTTGGTGATACTGTCATTGAAATTTTGTATCAATGCTACACTTCGCTCTGCAGAGTAATTGATACAAGCCAGATTCTTTACAAAATCTGCTACAACTTTAAAAGATGGTGTATCTGACCAGGCTTCAACAGGAACATCTATAAAACTGGCATCAATGTTGGATGTTTCAAAAAATGTGGTAGAAGCACGCAAATCAACAACACTTTTTGATAGTGTTTTTATGAGATGCGGCCCACGTTCTGATTGCATTGTCCGAACAAGGCCAGTTTTTTTCTTTGTCCGACAAAAGGGTTTAAAATAACGTAAGCGTCGACAGTTCTGGACTTACCACGAATGACGCACCATCATTTTCAATCCAGTCGATCGAAGAACAACATCATCATATTCGTATAAACGCTTTATCAACAAGATATCATTCAGTGCATCTGTGGTGAGCCTGCATGAAAACCATGATTGAAGATAAATACATATGGTAAACCGATTAAAGCGCTGATTACCTTGTAATTCTCGAGCTGTTAACTGAAAGATGGTTTCATTGCCTGCAAACAATAGATCGATTTTCAATGCATAGATTGCTTTCGCCATCCACCTTGCCTTATGTAGGGCACCAGCTCTGCGAATGCTGACATCAACCTCCAACCCAACCTTTTGTGCAGCAAGCAGAAGAAATTCCAAATATTCATCACATAAATGACTGACCTCAAAATGACATTTAATAAATTCTTTAATCGAATCAGGCACGATTATCAAAGGGGCGGATCTGGCTTCGGGTGTGTGGTTTAATTATGGCCATTTTTCTCGGAACCTCTTAAAAACAAGATCTCTGGTCCAGTGGATGGTCCAAGACAAACATTGAATGTATCGGAAAGGAGTACTTCCAACATGTGATGACGGCATGCCATCCATAATAGATTACGTCCCAGGGCTACTTCTAACAGAGTGCAAGCTCCATTGAGTCTTCCAGTATTGGAAGCCGTAGTGTCGAAGCACATGCCGATGACCATAGATTCGCACTTCCATGAATTGATATGTTCATATACTGCATCAGCTGCTACCCATCCTGACCCGGATGCTAACTTGGGAACACCAAGAAGCTTTGTAGTGCCATCGACAAGTGACGAGAGCAGGACAGGTAATCGATCGCCGTTGTTGGTAACATGTCCGATAACATCGGGAAATAGCTTACCATCCCAATGTACAATTGATTTGAGGAAATTTAGTCTTCTTTTATACATGCTGCAGCTTGTTGGCGTCAAAGCTTGCGATGACGATGCATTGTGCTCTTGGAAAATACTGTGTCAGATGTCGGAACACCAGCTTCGTTAAATGCGGATGCAAGTATCATTGTTGATTTTCTAATGCTGGTGTTCGTTATGTTCAGCACTGCAGCAACTTTTGGTGATATGATGCCTGACAATTTAGCATGCTTAGTTTAAAAAAATTAAATCTTCAAAAAATATGCACATTGCTTAAATTTTGCACATTAGGTATTTTATATGTTTTCTAGCATATATTACATTTTCTAATTAAGAATCACACAATTTCAACTCTAGTTAATGGTAGCAATGAGATAAATATAAGTATATTTAAACTTCATTTTCTTCAACTATGGCATGCAAAAACTGCAAATTATTTGAGCCATGATTCGTCTGGATTTTTATGTTGGCCTAATATTGGAATTTTAAAAGCTCTTGGGGGACCTCTAAATGTTGTTCAAATGAGCTACAGCTTCACCAATTCACTCATTGTACCCAAGAGACACATTTCAGGGGGTGAGACACCAAAGATTTAAAAAAAAAAATTTTTCGAGCATTTTTGGGACACCCTAATATATATATATATTTATATATATATATATATATATATATATATATATATATATATATATATATATATATATATTTGAGCGCGTTAATAATCAGTCTATATAAAAAATATCATATCTATGTACTCGAACAGGCCCCAAAGGACATGAACAGATTTTTGTAGCCAAAATACATTTAAGTATAGGGAAAATTAATTAATAATACTTCAAATAATGTTCATATGTTATATACTTCATCCCAAAGAAAATAATCCTCATTATGGGTACACAATCATAACGAAAACAACCCCCCGACGATTAAACTTTGAACCTAACATTCAACTATACATAATTTGCGCACACAACACTATATCATTGATAACACAGCCCAACAAAAAAAAATGTTTGCCAGTTGCCAAGAATGTTTGAATGAATTTATAGCAATTCATGGGTGCTGATTTCAAAACTGCCACTGCTTTTGCTGTACTGGCTCTAGTTTCTGAGATATTCGACACCCTTGAAAATAAGATTGTACCCTTTGTGTAAAACAAATGCAATAAGTTTGATGTCTGTTGTTTAATTTAACTATACAAAGTTATAACTTTGTTTAGTTTTTTCTCTTTTATAGCTGCTTTCTACAGACATCATGAGTTCATCACGAAGATGCTGCAAACATAATCCGAATGTATTCTGTTACATCTGTGGAGAATACATGATTGAAAAAGCAAAGAAATATAATCGAATTTGTGCAGCAGGCATATTTGGCTTAACTTCGGTGAGAAGCCGGGAGACCAAAAACAAGTCTGGGATCCCCCATTGAGGTCTGCAAAAACTGTTGTGGAGAGCCTACATGGCTTGAGTGGACAAATGATGAGAAGAAAAGTCTAAGTTTCAGGTGTACCAATGGTATGGCGAGAGCCGAAAGACCATTTTGGTGATTGCTATTTTTGTATTGTGAATGTTAAAGGCTTCAATCGCCACAAGAAATCTAAGTGAGATTATCCTAATCTTGAATCTGCAAGGAGACCAATTCCACATAGCAGGAAGTTCCTATACCAGTGTTTAGTGGATCGTAGAGCTTTCACCATCAGACTCTAACGAGGGGCAAGATATGGAGTTTTTGGCAGGTGAAAAAGTGGAAGCGATTATGAAGGAAGTTCTTCAACACCTCAACCATTTAGTCAAGAAGAACTCCAATGACCTGATACGATACCCTAAATATGCCCAAGCAAACATCTGAGCTTTTAGCGTCAGGCTCAATGAAAGAAATTTTCCTCAAACAAGAATTTTTAAAATTTCTTATCGGAAAACAGAAGAGTTTCTTCTTCCATATTTCAGCCAAGAGGAAGATCTTGTTTACTGTAATGACACCCTTGGATTTCTGCTCCAAATGGGACTACAAGACTACCATTCCGAAGACTGGCGTCTTTTTATAGACAGTTCCATCAGAAGCTTGAAATGTGTTCTGATACACAATGGTAACCGTTACGCATCTCTTCCTATTGCTCACTCAACAACACCTAAAGAAGAGTATGAGAATATCAAAACAGTATTGCAGAAAGTCTGTTATTATGAGCATCAGTGGTCAATTTGAGTTGATCTAAAAATGGTAAACTTCTTGCTTGAGTAGCAGTCAGGATACACAAAATACCCGTGCTTCATGTGCCTTTGGGATAGCAGGGCAAGGCAAGATCATTGGACAAGAGTGACATGGCCTGCAAGGGAAACCATGACTGTAGGTAAAGAAAATATAATCAACAAGCCACTGATTGACAAAATAAAATCATTCTCCCACCGCTTCATATCAAATTAGGTTTAATGAAACAATTTGTTAAGGCTTTGGGATTTTTGACGGTCCTCAGATTCGAAAACTCATCAACGATCAAAATTTTACAGATTTCACGGATCACCTTGAAGCTTCTTCATGGAACAGTTTTGTTTCAGTTGTCAGGAACTTCTTAGGTAATAACAAAGCAGAGAATTACGAAAAACTGGTACAAGATATGCTCGCTAACTTCAGAAACATTGGAGCAAATATAAGCATCAAGGTACATTACCTGCACAGTCATTTAGACAAATTTCCATGTAACCTTGGGGACTTCAGTGAGGAACAAGGCGAGAGGTTCCATCAGGATATGAGGGTGATGGAGGAGAGATATCAAGGAAGATGGGACATAATACTGTTGGAGCCTCCAGCGCAATTGCCCCAACGACACACACAAAAGGAAGTCGAGCGAACAGTGATTTGCTAATGCATTACCATAGACAATTAACATATTAATTAATTAATTAGACATAATTAGTTTTTCAAATGAAAAAGTTTTGTTCTATAGCACTATTACATATCTTTTTAAACAAAATTCTGCATGACTATTAACATTTTCACTAGTATTTGTTAGTATACTATTTTACTTCATGCAATTCTTGACAATTTTCAAACACGGTGCATACATTATTTAATTAATTTTAATTATCTCGTAAAATAGAGCCAATCTAGCAAAAGCACTTACGTATTCTAAATCAGCATAGTTGACTTTGTATAAAATGATTTAAATATCACTGGCAATGAAATCACTGTTTACCAGTGTAAATCTTAATTCATTCATAGTATTTTAAAGGACTCTTTTCCAAACAGTTCTTAATTGTATGTTTTATGATGTTCATTCAACATAACGTATTAAAAAAGAGAGAGACGTGAGTGAGTGCCTGCCAGTTAAGCGATACGCTACATGTTAAGTAGGTGGTTTATATCATAGATATAAAGACTAGATTGATTACGTCTATTATATTGTGCCCGATGAAGTGCTATAAAATGGTGCTTGAAGTTTAAAAAAAGAAGAGTACAGTTCTTTATTTTTTTCCGAAAAAGATTTCTTCACTTAGATTTGGCATGACGCAGCGCAGCCATTTTAAATGAAAAAAATACCAGCTAGAACATTTGGACGCTACTATAATCAACAGATGTGGCAGAAAATCACTTTTATGGTATTTAACTTGAAATATAGTGTGGTCCGCATTTTTTGTATATTTTAATAGGACCAACATTATTGCTTATGACTCTTACTCGTATATGACATTTAATGTATCAATATATATGTAAAACGTATAGGCAATATCTATTGATGTAACCCCGAAAAAAAATACGAACTCCGTCTTGATGTTATCGTAGCCACTGCGTATGTAAAATCAGAAGTATCACTTCACAACTTTCATTAAATGTCGTGATGTTTTATACAGATTCACCAATATAAATTCCACTATCCCTAGGCTAAAGCTGCTACCGGAAATGATAAAGTAGAATTTATATTTTTCTATAACTAGTGTTTATAAGTCAACCACGAATCCATTTAATTTATAGTTCGACCGATTTTATTTTTAATGATATTGGATCAAGTAAAAAATTTTTTTAATGTAATCAAACGGTTCCAAATTAAATACTTATATTAATTAATATTAATATAAGATAAAAGGCAATAATGTTGATACATCATTTTTTTTGGCGCTAAGAAGGGAGAGCATAGTTCTGTTTGGTTTTTAATATTTGAAAGCTGAGTTTACATGCATGTTAGTAATTGACAGTGGCACAACCATCGGAAAATGCACGGGGGGAGGGGGTTATATATTGAAAAAAGACAGTTTGACAGTTCTCTTTTAGTACCTTTATAAGGTATTGATGATTTGGAAGCACCAATTTCGACTATAGAGTACAGATACTATTAGACAATTAGAATAGCTAAAATTAAAAGATTTAATTATAATTTAAGGTTTATTATTTACATTATTGGAATGTAAATAATTTACAGTCAAACCTTCGTTTTCCAATGAAATTTTCTAGTTCTAGAAATAATTTTATAATCCAAAGTAGACATTTGTTTAAGATTTCCCCCATAAGATTTAATGGAAACCAAATGATTGCATCTAAAAAATATTCTTAAGCATATTTTGAATACTATTTTATATTTTTATTTAATATGCAAAAGCCCCAAATGTATTAAATAGGACATGTTTTGCTCTTGCCAATTAATTCAATACTTCATCCCATTGTAATTTTTTTTTGTGGTGCGTTAACGTACCTAGACCCTATAACCTAGTGAAACTTTCTTCGCCAGTTATCAGAAATGTAAATCGTGACGTGGTCATTAAACAGATTTATCACTTGAATCGCTACATCTTGCAAAATACTAGTAAACCTGGGTTTGACTATTTTATTTGAAAAAATTTAGTATTATTTAATTTAATGCATAAGAAATTTTAATCCACAGGAATAATACAGAGCAAGAGAAATTAAAAGAATTTCTATAATGCTACAATCTTCATTCTGATATGGAGTTCAGAGACATTCTGCTTTTTGTCTTGTCATTGCTTGACTTATAGCTGAGTTCATTTTTTTGCACAAAGAAATTCAAAAGTATTTTAAGACATTTTCATAGATTCTTCAAAAACATTGAATGGAGGCAACGATCCCACTAAGTGAAAAAGTAGAAAATACACTTTCTGGAAACATTTTAGGGGATCATTAACTTCATCATAAGAAATGTGGACACTTTTTTCAACAACTTACAAAGTTAAAATAACCTCGTGAATTCTCAGACTATTGGACTCATCTAATGAATAATTTATTGGAGTTATTTCTACATCTTTGATTTAATCTCTGCATTACCAGTTTTTGTGATCTACTGAATAATAATGTCTATTGACAATCTTCATGTGTTTCATTTAATATTTACATATGTATTTAGATTAATAAAATACTGATTATTATTACATCGAAACATTGTATCCTCTAGTTGATTTGATAATTTAAAAAAAAACATTAACTTTTTTTAAAGAAATTCATTTATTGTAAAATAAATAATTGAAAAACACAATAACCAAGATTTGCATCTAAAATAATTTTTTACTTGTTTTAATTAACATTTAAGAAAAAAATTAAATTATAACCTATATCAAATTAAAAGTGCTTTTTTTCTTTCTTTATTGTATATTGTTTTGCATCGTGGTAGTGTTAACAAAAACAATTTGTCATAGTGGGTTGGGCTATAGTGTAAAAAGTTTGAGAACCACTCACACTAGACTATAGTGTAGAATTATCTAGTTTATTAATTTATGCTCATAGTTCCATAATTGATTATCTTAAATATTACAAATTATTACTGGATCATGTAACTTTCTCCTCATTCAGACAGTGGAAATGTTTATAAAATGAAAATATATTCATTCAATTTTGCAATAATTACTATGATTCCAGTGTTATAGTTTTTTTATACCAAATTGCAGCCGATCATAAAATAGGCTTAAATTTCTAATACAATTAAAAAACTAATGTTGATGACTAGAAATAGATACTTCACCACAATTTAAATAAAAACAAAAATACTTAAAGCATTTGGCGATGTTGTAATACCGTGGTGAAACGGTGATTTTATTTAGTTTTACTTAATTGAGATTGAACCAGTATTCTATTTTTAGTAAAATTAACTTAATTTTATTTCTGGACCAGATGACATTATAAACATATTATGATTTAGCATTATCTAAAGGGTAACATGATAATTACTTGTAGGTTTTTCTACCTTCACATAAATTGAATAAAATAGATGCATCTAGGATTAAACTTTTGACTTATATTATTATTAAAATTATGTACAGTAATCATTTCTAAAAATTATTTAGCCTATGCACCTCCACTTATGCAACCTTTACCATATCCTAAAAAGTTAATTTTTATAAAATATTTGTCCAATCAGATAACCAAGACCCCATGAGTCTATCACTTCACAATGGTTATAACCCAAATGAAGAAAACCCAGCTATCTTATTAAGCTAATGTTAAGCATCCACATTAGTTAAGTTTATTAATGACATAAATTATTATTATGTTCACTAAATTGCATTGAAAATCCAATATAACAGCTGGTGGGACTTGTCATGTTTTGACTGTATGATGAACATAACATTTCTTCAAGCATACATTTTAAACTTTTGAATCCTGATTTATAAAGCTAACAAAATGTATCAAATTACTTAAATTAATCTGAAAATCCTACAAAATTTGAACGATTGCAGCTAGAACAGAAAATTCAAAATAAAACATAACTGATCAGATATGTTCTGATACCAGTATTTATTTACAAGTCTATATATTTGTTTAAATAGGTAAATGTGAGAGCATAACTAACAAATTTGAAATGTTTCTTTGACTTCTTGGGCTTCTTTGTTGAATGAAATCACTTATCAACTCTGCAATTTATCTCTTCGGTATGGGTTCATCCTCCTCATACTTTTAAGTAGACATCACATGGATCAGCTACTAAGTTTGATGGAGCTGATATTCCTTATCCACATGAAAACTGGATGTTGACAACTGTGAAAATATTTATTTTAATTGCTTTAATGGAAAACAATATAACAATAAGAAATCATGTCTTTTTTTTAAACAATATGTAATATTTATTTAAAACATTTATCTTTGGTCATTATAAGCCCATGGACTGGTTGGCTTCAACAGGGATATTTTAACTTATAAACAAGCAGGGGTGATAAAGGCTTTTGATATCAAGCATCACGAACTGCATCACAGTGTGGAAAAAAAAACTTGCCCATACCTTATGTTTTAATATCATTATGTATTATATATTGTTTTATAGATTTTAAAATCTTTTGTCATGCCTATAAAATTTTCTGCTTCCAAGTTTGGCATGCGAGCAGTATTGAGCTATCCATTTTAGACCTAAATATGTAATGTAAATAAAAAAAGTATATGTTTCTAGCCATTCCCAAACCAAAAGACTTAGAAAAATGCTGCTCTGGACATCCAACTAGTTAGTCAGACCATCATTTCCCTGAGTTATGTGAAAATTATTTTTAAGAGATATAAATGTGATATGATTTCAACACTTATTCTGTCAAAGAAATCAGAGGTAAAAAAAAAGGAACCATAGTTTAGTATTTACCAAAATGGATGTGTAATGACAGTACAAAGTGACTAACACACACACTTTAAGTTGATGTCTCTCTCTTGTTTAATTGAAGGCAATTGATTCAAATGTTTCTTCTTTTAGGGGCCAATGGAAACCTTACAAAGAATGATAAAATAGATAAGTATTAAAATAATGATAAAAAGAAAGTTATTTTAGACAATCACATTAATCATTATTATATTCCATATCATCATGCATATGTTACAATGTAATATTAATAGCAAGTAAAGGAAAAAAAAATATCTACCATAAACTGCATCACATGTAATTGTAATTAAAGGTAATAAAACTCATTTGGTCAAAACATTATTTCACATTAATATAAAAATATGTGTAGACTCGTTAACAATTACCTAATAAAAATATGGCAAGTGGTGATACCTTATAAAAATATGGCAAGTGGTGAGTGCCTTAATAATAACTACTTATAGTTATAAGCCAAGCCCAAGGGTTATTTATTGGTTGATTTAAATCATATGTATTACTATTTCTAGTTAGTTTTTTAAAGGTTGAAAAATAAATTAAATAGTTTATAATGCGTCCTTACCTGTGAAAAGTCCTTGATTTAGTGTTTTCTAGGAATTAAAATACAGTCACTGACAAACCAAACATGATGTTTTAGTTGAAATAAATTGAATAATAACATCGTCTTGTTTGAATCGACTTCCTGTTTATTCAACCTATGAGTACTTACGTACTACGTCATCAAAGTTGGCAAGATTTTTTGAAATATATAGGTAAGGGTCGGAAGTAGTTCAGCACCGTTGGTTCGACGCTCTTCCATAGCCCATGAGCAATCTATTCTTTATATCTATGGTTTATATACACATTGTAGCAAAATACATCATATCGTACTGAGAAATAATTAAGAAAAAGCGCCAATACGGCAGTGTCGAACCTTTGGATTTGGGACGACGTAAAGTAATGTTGCAATTCAAATACTTCCATACACAAAATCAATAATACGACTAGTTATGAGTTTAAAGACTATCAGGGCCATAGCATGGGGAGGGCCAGAACACAAGACAGGGCTCCTTGTGCAAAAACTTCATTAGGTGCATGTTTTGAACAATACAACTCTCTCTCTCTCTTTGAACTCTCTCAGTAATCTGCGGGCTGAGACTTAGTCTCTTAGAGCCCGTGAGATCAGACTTGCTGTGTCTCTCAACATCTGGAGACTGCCATGGAGCCCGATGGCCAGCAAGCCTCCGGACTGGTCCACCCTGTGGTCCGCCAGTCCGGGACACTCGAAAAGCAAATGATCCACGGTTTCCTCCACTTCCCTGCAGTGTCTGCAAAGGGTGTCGACATTGGGCCTCAACCTCCCAAAGTACGCGCCAATAGGACAGTGCCCAGTACGGAACTGGGCATTTAGCGCCTGCTCGACACGCCTGAGCTTCCACCACGTGTCAGTTTTGGACGGCCGCTCCAGAAACTTTCGGACGTTAACTCCGTTCACCCCATGAGCCCAGCCCGAGAACCACTTCGATTGTCCAAAGAGGCAGATCATGGAACGTGCTGCCTCAAATGAGCTCTTTCTTGCACTCACGGGCAGCACTTGGGAGTCTGTCGACTGGACTATTGCCTTGGCAATGTCGTCTGCCCTTTCATTTCCGGGCACGTCCGCATGCCCGGGAACCCATTGAAGGGTCACATGCACGTGGTGTTGGGACACAAGACCCTGTATTGCCATCAGCATGGCTTCCAGCAGAAGCGGCCATTCTCCTGTCCCTTTTACAGCTTGGAGAACAGAGAGCGCGTCAGTGAGAATGACAATGTCCAGAGCAGGCAAAGTACCCTCACCAATTAACTCTCCTATGTGGTCCACTGCCTCAGTAATGGCTGTCATCTCTGCCTCGTAAGCACAGAGCGACCCACATAGGCCAGCACGGTCTTTCACAAAGCCAGTTTGTGGGAGAGTGATGTGGACCCCAAACGAGGCGCTTGTCCGGCCGTCTCTACTGGATACAGAGGCATCAGTATAGGCCAGTATAGCGTTCCCTGAATAGGTTCCAATCATCTCCATAGCCACATCCGTGATGGTTCGGCAATCCTTTGCGTTCCCAGCATTGGTTTTGACCAGGGTCGTGCATACCTCAGGCATGTAGAGAGCCTAGCCAGGAGGGACCCTAGAGACTGTCTCTAGCATTAGGCGGTCAGTCGGCAGCCTGATCTCGGAGGCAAGTCTCACTGCGTGGTGCATAAAAGACTGCATCGAGAGCCGCTTCCTTTCCACCCAGCCATCGACCATCTCCCTTAGGACAGAGGTATCCGCCTGCCGCTTAAACCGCTCATACGCGGTTATAACGGCCTGCTCTCTACGGATACCCAGAGGTGGCACATTTGCCATAATTTCCACCGCTGCTGTGGGTGCCGTTCGGAAAGTGCCTGTGATCAGCCGGAGAGCCTGGTTTTGAACAACATCTAGGGCCTCTAAAGAGGACTTTGACCCGTAGACCTGCACAACCTGGCTATAATCTATCTGAGACCTTACTGCACCCATGTACAGTGACCTCAGGACATCTGCTCGAGCCCCCCAGGACGTGCTCGCCAACTTCTTGACAATGTTCAGTCTATCAGAGGCGCAGCGGGCAACCTCTGAAAGATGTGTGCAGAGAGTAAGCTTTCTGTCAAGTGTAACTCCCAGGTACTTGGGCTTAGGTTCCAGAGCAAGAACCTCACCCTCTACCTCCAGTCTAAATGGCTCCTTAAGGATACTCGTGCCCATAGTAAACAGCGAGTAGACGGTCTTCGAGACGTTAATCTCTAGCCCCCACATCCTAGTATAACAGCCGACCGTAGTCAGATCCTTCTGGAGTGCTCTCTCAAGGACTGAGGCACTCTTTCCGGTCTTCCAGATCGCTAAATCGTCGGTATACAGTAGGCTTTTACAACCCAGAAACTCAGGCAGGTCATTGATGAAAGCTAGGAACAATGTACAACTGAGGGCCGAGCCCTGTGGGAGACCCTGTTCGAGGGTCCGTTTCCTCGACACGCTGCTCCCAACGCGTGTCGTGATAGTACGATTACTGAGGAAACTGCGTAACCAAATGTACATCTCAGCGGTGACACCCAACCGCTGTAGCTTCAACAATAGTCCTGGACGCCAGACTCGATCGTAAGCCTGCCTGAGATCTAGGAAAACTACCGCCGTTGACTCAGCTTTCTGAAAGCCGTCGGCTATCTCTTGGACGAGGAGCGTGACCATGCCCATCGCACTCTTACCCCCCCCCGAAAGCCTCCCTGCTTTGGGGTAATGAGCCCTTTTTCCTCTAAGAACCACATCAACCTTCGGTTGACCATGCGTTCCGCTACTTTCCCAACACATGAAGTGAGGGAGATAGGACGGTAGCTTTCTGCTTGGTCAGTCTTTTTCCCTTTTTTAAGTACCGGCACTATGACAGCCTCCCTCCACCTCTGAGGGAGTTCTCCTGTCAACCACGTGCGATTGACAAACTGGAGAAGCTTTGCTTGTCCCGCTGCCCCGAGGTGTGTGATCATCTCATTACTGATCAAGTCACTGCCTGGGGCCTTTCTCATGCGACACTTCCTGACTGCGTATGCCAGTTCATTGGCAGAGAATGGGGCTCTGAACGTGTCTCGATTTTCCGTGCCAAACTCAGCTTTCTCTTTGACTCGTCGGACAGTGTACTCTTCTTACTCGACTTGCTGACCTCTGCAAAGTGCTTGTTAAGCACTTCGGCCTTCTTGCTATCGCTAGCCGTCAGGCCTGAGTCCGTTTGCAACGGGGCGCCAGTTCTGATCGTCCCAGCCTGGGTCAAGTCTTTCAGTAATTTCCACGTCTTTTGGCTCTCCCTTAGATCCAACTTCTCGCAAGTATCAGTCCATTTCTGCTTTTTGGCCTCAGCAGACGCCCTTTTTACTTGCTCAGTTAGTTTATTGTACTCACGGCGCGCCTCAGCCGTTTTCAATCGACAAGCTTTCTTTCGAGCGGCTTGTCTTTGCCGAACTAACCTTGCAAGGGCTGTAGTCCAAAATGGTCTGAACTTACGTTTCGGAAGGCTCTTTGGGATCGTCCTACGTGCGGCACCTAAGATCGCTTCAGTGATCTCCTTGTAAGCAACGTCGACTGTTCCACACTCGGTATCTACCCTCTCCAAGGCAGCGTCAGCTGCGGCCTTGAAGGCGTCCCAATTTGCTTTTGAATAAACCCAGCACCTGTGCTTAGCTCCTGGGTTTCTCTCAGGTGGAGGAATATCCACTGAGACGAGAACGGGTTTATGATCACTACCGATGCAGTCTAGCACGCGGAAAGAGGTGTTACAGGCCAGGTCAGCCGAGACGAGTGTTAAGTCGGGTCTCGTTTCGCTCCCACTCGCACCGTGCAGCAAGGTGGGTACAAACTCATGGTCCTGCAACCTAACTAAATTTGTAATATTACAAATCTCCTCAATCCTCCGGCCAGCCGCATCAGTGCGTTCATAACCCCATGCCGGAGACATGGCGTTGAAATCACCACATACGAAGGTGCCAAGCAGAGTATACTCAGCTGTTATTAGACTGAGCTCCGTCTTGGGGGGATTGTACACGTTGACACAATGGTACTTCCTCCCATCATTATAAACATCCACCGCAAGCGTATCCGTTTTCCCGCGTGGACTGTGGGCGCTGCTCGGCTGAGCATTTAGCGTATTTCTGATCAGGGTCACCAATCCCCTGCAGTTCTTACACCCACAACGGAAGCACGAATAGCCAGTGATGTGGACCGTCCTAAGTCCAAGGATGCACTCTTGTAACATTGCAACATCCACGTCATTCTCGTTCAAAAGCTTTGCGACTTCTAGGCTCTTGGGGATGAGACCCCGGACATTCAGGTGGACGATCGTGAATTGAGCCTTACCAGAGCGTTTCCCAAGTCTTCGCTTGTCAGTTGTGGTGCCGGCCACCTCAGGCGGGGAGCTTTCGGCTACACCCGGTAACAGTGACCTGCGGTCCATGACTTTCGGCTTCCCGCTGACAGAGCAATCAGCGTTTATCGCCGAGGGCTGGGCTTGACAGTTCCCAGTCTCTTTCGTCGCGCGGGGTACCATTGAAGGGGTACAGCTGTCTCACTTCTCTTTTACCCTGCCAGGGTCGATTTCTGCACTGTCGGGGCTACCTCGGGGGTACGCACAGTGACTGGGTTGCCCTTGGTAGGGTTTCCCAGGGGTAGAGGCCGACAACCTTCCGCCCTGCATCTCATTCCTAAGCCGGGTACCAGCGGCGGAGCCAGCTATCTTTCCAGCTCCGTTCTCGGTACCCTGCTGGTCGTTACCATCGGTTTTCCGCTGGAAGAGCAGCCAGCGTTACCCGAGGACCGGGCTCGACCTGCCACAGCCACTTTTGGGGGTCTGCCTCCCCCTCGTCTCCGCGTGGTCGTACGTTCTGATTTCGTGTTAACAGAGCAATCAACACTAGTCAGGGACTGGGCTCGACTTGCCTCAGCCTCTTGTGAGGGTGTGCGAGTTCCCTCGTAGCGCCGTTCAGCGGTCACTCGTGCCTGGGTCGAGTTGTTAGAGCAAACAACCGTTCCCAGGGGCCCAGCCTGACCTAGCTTGGCCTTAACCTGTGATGGGACGCGACTCCCATCTGTTCGCTTTTCCGGTAAACCAGGCGGTGGACACTCAGTGCCTTCGATCCGCCTTAGTGGTTCTCGAGCTGGGCCGAAAGTAACCATTTTTGCGATGCCAGACCTTTCAGCCGAAGTCGTGGCACCGGGGCAAGTAGTCGAACTTTTTTCGATGGTGGCCCTACCGCCCCCTAACCATCCATCGAGGCATGTTTGGGTGCTGCCCAGACCCGCTTTATTCCTTTTAACGTCCTTATCCATTTGCTTTTCGGGTGCCCCGGGGGGGGGGGGCGGGTTGGGTGGTCTGACAAGTAAGCAGAGCAGCTCAGTTGCCTCCCTTGCCTCGACCCAGGTTAAACCAGTGCCGGGGCGTGCCTACCGCCGGACATGTCTGATCTCTCGGAATGAGAGTGGGTTGGCGTACCTTTTTCCTCGAAACCCCGATCTGCCATCGATGGGCTGGCTCCGTGCAATACCAGCGTTCGGTCACAGTGTCGAGTACACCAGGGTTCACTTCCCGCGCTCGTCCTGCAGCGGGGGAGCGTTTAGCAGTTCCCTTGCGGGCATCCCACCACCATTCACCTAAGAGCGTTCAGGTGCCCTCCAGAGCGGGGTGGGCTGGTGGCGTAGGTAGCGGCATTACCTAAGAGACACTTTTAGATTTCGCATTGTTCCCAGAGCAGGGAGCCTCCCAGAGCAAGGAAGCCCAATGTTACTTTCTATTTGGATCGCCAATTGCCGGTCAGATTTTGGCAGTCTTTATTGTCTTCTGCCAGACATGAGGCCGGCCAGCACCTAGGGATGACCTCAGCCCCCATAGTACCGGCCGGGTGTGGGTCTCAGGAATCCTCCAGACGAACAGCCCCGACCAACCACGCGTACTGTAAAGGTCCGATGCGATTGACCCACGTCAGAGACGATGCCGCCAAGTTTCGTTTTGCGAGCCCTTACCCGTTCCTAGGGTTTGGGTTTTTCAAGACTAGTAGTCGAGAGTTCCGCGCCGTACGGATCTCGTTCTTACGTAACCTTCACTTTCAGTGCCATGTTATGGTCCGAAACGGCTCAAGGCCCCCCAAGAGCAGAGGGTCCTGAAACCGCATCTCAAGAGTCCTCGCGTTCCAGTACTGGGAAGCCGGAGGTACCGGCCACGCACAGTCGTGGTACGCTTTTCGCAGTTATGCACTTTCGTGCTCCCAGATTAGCCGTTAGCCCAGAGCAAAGGCTACCGTTGTCCGCCCGGACCGCTAGGAGGTTCTGGGTTTTAAGGGCCACCTGGGGAAAGTTGTCGAGAGCAACACATCCCAGCCAAGACACACTGGGCTTAGCGTCTCCAGCCCCACGCCTTATGGCCGGTGCAAGTAAAGTTCACAACCGACGGCATGCATGAGGAGGCCTGACACTAAGGCTCCACCTGGGGAAAGTTGCCGAGAGCAACACATCCCAGCCAAGACATTAAGGCACAGGCGTCTCCAGCCCACATGCACTAAGACCATTGGCAAGTAAAGTTCACCATTGGCAACATGCACGGGGAGGGTTCCGACGCTCTAGCGCCATCCATTTTCAGGGCTGGTTGATTCGGCAATACAACTATCAGCCCCCTGTCCAAGTACCTACCCTCTGTATTCCAGTATACATAAAACATCACTAGTCGAATCTTAAATCACATTTTTTTTAGTTTTCAGCCCCATCAGAATTTTTACCAACTCTGTGATTTCAATCCAACTAATAGCATATCAACAATTTATTGCGTACATTGGCGTATTCAGGGGAGGGCAAGGGGGGCCATTTGCCTCTCCCCCTACATTTTGAAAAAATGTCATATAAAGGGGAAAAATGTCATAAAGTTGATACAACAAAACTGAACTAAATTTCTTGAAATTTTATTACATTAAAGTATAAAAACTAAAAAAACAACAAATGTACCCCAAACCTAACCTCTAAGAGCAGAAAGTAACTAATGTGCAACTTGCTTTCTTTTTTCCAGATTGTCCTAAATATTCCAGTTGTTTAACAATTTCTATCACATTTTCAGCGAAAATCCGCAACCTTTTATATTTATGTGTCCATCTAGTTTCACATAGCAAAGAAACATTTGGAATTAGTTTTCTTCGCTGATTAATTTTTCAGAAAAACACTATAATTGACTTAATTACTCCTATTGTGTTTCGTACAGCATTCACATTATTTAAATCGTTCACGACAAGATTTAATTTATGTGAACTGCAATGTACTATTCCTGCATTTGGGTCTTTTTTTTCGAATTATTGCTTTGCTCCTTCTTTACTTGCCTGTCTGGCCCATCTGCTTGTTTGCTCTACTTAGTAAAATTGATTCCCTGCCCCCCCCCCGCTATTGCTTGGCCCCTGCAGTAGAATGACTGGCCCCTGATGTAAAATTTTCACGCTACGGGCTGTATCTAATCCAAATTGTAATGAATTTGTAATTATGGTTTTCCTTGACAAATCTTACACCAAGTGACATCTGCTCAATGCCTGGAATATATTGTCTAGTCGGCAAGCATAGAAATTGCAACTGAATTATTTGCTTCACCAACAAGAGAGACCCACACATTTCGATCATAGTGTTTTGTGCAGTTTCCGACAGGCCCACCGACAGAAATTTTGGGCCCCTTGGTAGGGCTATCACTGGCCTCTCGTGCTGAAAATAATATTTTCAAAAGTTGCTTGGCCTGCTCAGTCCAGGCCCCTAAAACTCGCCGGGCCCCTGGGCATTTGCCCTCCTGCCCCCCTCTCGGCGGCACTGGTTGCGGAGATATACTTAGCACTACAAGAACCAATTAACAAATGATTACATAGAACTTCATCTCCAGACTCAACACGAAACTCTAACAGGTCTAAAAATTACCAGAATGTGATTCTTTTCCATGAAGTGCCAAATCATGCATGCCGCAAAAAAAAGGATTGTAGAAATGGAGTTTGTTGCAATTTTCTTGAATTTGTCTTCTAAATGATGAGTTCAACTGATCATCTATAGAAACTGCTTTGGCTACCAATAGTGCAACAAAATAGCTTGCATCCTTAATAACAGTTTTTGTGCCATGTGCTTTAAATCTTTAATATGTGTGCATGGTTTGATGACAAAGGCCCCATGAACTCCTGGAATTACTTTTTGTGGAAACAACACACAACATTGGCAAAAGGCACCTTTAACATTTTCGAGTATACAACCTACAATGTACAGTCTAATACCCAAGCATATCTAAAACCTCTGTTTCCACCACTGTCACGTCTAAAAATCATACTTTTTATCAGGGGACCAACAATCAAGGATCAGCAGCAATTTCAACTCATTTGAAAGGTCGTATGTCAAGACATACCTTCCAATATTCAATTTAGGAAATGAAGAAGTGACAGCGACAATCAAATTAGAAATAATTTCTTCAGTTCTGTCTGGCTGTTGAACGTGTATTGTTGTCCTCATTGCATATGATATTTTAGATACTGCAGACGCCCTAAAATCTTTTAATAACGGCTTTTCGGAATCCGGCGATTTCCCTACTTTTTGTTTTATTGAGCCTGTACATTGTACAACAATTTCTGAAATCTATCTTTTCATATTAATTTAGGATAAATTTAAAAATTCACTCAGTGGCTGACGATTATAAACTAACAAGAATTGCCAGATTAAAAAATAACCTGAACGCCAAAAACAATTTCGAAGGTCAAATCAAGCTACAGAAAGCCAAATAAAACAAAGAAGAAATTAAAATCGGAACATGCTTGTGCTTGTAGTCAAAATGTTTGATTTTTCAAATACATTTATTTATGTCAATATAAATAATTAATGTTATGCTTAACTTGGATTTAATTTTGAAATAAACCTGTATGGCATTGTCAGTTAAAATAAAAACGTATTACTTGCCCCCCTCTGGAAATATTCCTAGCGACGCCCATGATTGCGTAGTACTTTAATGTCACTGTTTTGGCTGTTTTCTTTGATTTAAGTTACTTACCATAATATGTAGCTCGGTATTGACTATTTCACCTGGATTCGTAAGCCATAGACGGAAACCAAGCACTATTGTTCAATGTACGGTGCCAAGAGTGTCTAATGTGGACTTTTACTTGTAGCTTAAGGCCATATACCATAAAAACATTTTGGACTTTTCTCTAAAAGCTTTCTTCATCTAGCACCAGTAAGTTGTATTGTGTCGCAACATATGTATGTCGTATCATAGGTCGAACAACCTAACCCTTAGTTCAGCTGGCACTAGTAAGTTGCATTGTGTCGCAACATATGTATGTCGTATTATAGGTCGAACAACCTAACCCTTAGTTCAGCTGGCACTAGTAAGTTGTAAATTGTCGCAACATAGGCTTGTCGCTGTGATGGGTCGAACAACCTATCCTTCGCCTGTAACTACTAATATTTAAACTCAAATTTTAGACTCGTCGAATAAGTTGGTTACTTTACAAAGCATGTAAAAAAATTTGGTAACTTTACAATGCATCATTTTATTCAGAAAATGTATATCAATCATATTCACTCAGAGTTTATAAATATACCAGTATCTCTATACTTATAAGACGCATTTGTTGTCTGTCTGTTCCCTTATAACTCAAGATCCAGACTAACAAATAACGTGAAATTTGTTACACATACACATAATTACATGGGGAAGGTTATAGGACAAGTTTCGTTTCATATTGATGGGTAGTTTAATTGTTATTAATTTTTTTTTATTTTAGTATTTTACTATATTAAAGTAATCTTGACGGCGCCATAAATAAAATTCCTCTGTGACGTCATTTCCCTATGATCGAATAGAACTTGCGCGCTGGTGCTGTATTGTGCCTTTGTGATGCAAAGAATTGTTGATGTTTTTTCATGCTCTCTGATGTGTACAGTTTGAGGAAGGTAAAGGAATGAAGAAGGATTTTAGAAGAAGTGTAAAACCATAATAATAAGTATATATATATATATATATATATATATATATATATATATACATAGAGAGAGAGAGAGAGAGGGGGGGGAGGGAGAGAGAGAGAAAGAGAGAGAGATAAAGAGAGAGAGAGAGGGGGCAGGGGGGAGAGATAGGAAAGGAGGGTAGGAGGGAGGGCGGGAGGGGGAGAGATGGAGGGAGGGGGTGGACAGGGGGGAGAAAAGGAGAGGGAGAGAGGGAGATGGGAGAGGGAGCAGGGGGAGAGGGAGAGAGAAAGGAAGGGAGGGAGAGAGGGGGTAGGGAGGGAGAGAGAGGGGAGGGAGGGAGAGAGGGAGGGAGAGAGATAAAAAGTGAGGGGGGCAGGGAGGGAGAGAGAGGGAATGAGGGAGGGAGGAAGGCGGAGAGAGGGGGAGGGAGAGAGAGAGGTGGAAAGGGGAGGGAGGGAGAAAGGAGGGGGAGAGGGGTTAGGGAGGGAGAGAGAGGGGAGGGAAGAAGAGAGGGAGAGGATGGGAGAAATGGGAGGAAGAGATAAAGAGAAAGAGGTGGCAGGGAGGGAGAGAGAGGGAAGGAGGAGGGAGGAGGATGGACTGGGGGAGAAAGGGAGAGGGGAGAGAGGGAGATGGGAGAGGGACAGAGAGAGATTTGAGAGAGGGAGGGAGGGAGAAAGGAAGGCAGGGAAAGGGAGAGGGAGGGAGGGAGGGGGTAGGGAGAAAACAGAAGGTAAACAGAAAACCTTATTTTAAACCCGGGCAAAGCCGGGTACTTGCAACTAGTTATATATAAAAACAATAAACAATCAGCATGTGATTAAAACATTTATTACAAATATGATATAAACGTTGTAAATTTGGTTATCTCTAGCTCAGTGGTCGACAATCTCATTAGTCAAAAGAGCCGAAAATCAGCAGCAGGAAAATTAAACAAATTTAGAGCCTTTTATTTAAAAACAAAACATTCAATACAGCCAAATAAAAATATAATAATCTTTTTGCTATTTATGTGAACTATGATCTTGTATTTCATAGGAAAGTTTTAGTGAGTCTGGTCTCAAATATGTTTTTAGTTTCAAGCATTGTTCCACTTTCTTATCAGTAAGGCAGTTTCGCAATATTCTCTTGATAAGACTCATGCTTGAAAATTATTGTTCGCATGAATACATAGAGCCAAAGAGTGAAAGAATAGCAAATGTTATTTTCTCTAAATGTTCGTCAAGATTACTCTTCCATCTGTTAAACATTATCTTCCTTCTCTGGGTCTTTTGCTGTGAAATGAAATCACATGATTTTTTTTTTCTAATTTTTCCACATCAGCAAAAAAAGCGTTCAAATCTCGAAAAAGAAATGCTTAATTTATTATAATAAGAAATTAAAAATAAAAACATTTGAAAGCAAATGTCTATATATAATTATCTTCGTCGCCCAACCATGCGGTACACCACGTAGCAAGACGCAAGTCTATATATAGATAGATTTGTCGCTTTGTGGAATTCCTTAATACGTCAAAGCAAGCAAGACGCATTCAGCAGTCAACAACGTTCGACAACTCGCGTATTTTTCTGATTTCTTTGTGCTGCTGTTTCAGTAGTCTTTTTCATTGCTCGTGTCTTCGTTTGTTTTTTTTTTATTTTGTTTTGATTTTGCCACTTTGTATTGCCATTCGTTTCCTAACCATGGCCACCGCTTCACATATATTTCGTGGAGTCAACAGGTCTTTCAATTTAGTCGAAATTCCTGCATCAGGTAACTGTTTATTTCTATAAGTTGAATATTACTGGAAAAATGTCATCGACGAAACTGTTGCTCTCGAACTTCGCAAGATGGCTGTAAGCTTTGTTTGCGAACATTGTGATAACTATGGCGACGCCCTGTCCGTTGTTCTTACTGACTGCAGCACTGTCATACACTCTGCTTGACAATACGCTGCATACATGAATACTTCCGGTGTTGATGGTGGCGAGGCTGAAATTGTGGCCATGTATCAAATACTTCCCGCTACTATCACCAATCACTTTCGAAAACGTCAGCATGACCCTCCTCGAGTTTACAATCCGGGTCAACGTCTCTCCATATCCCTGGATCTTGGCCATAACGAAGTTCTCTTGCCTATCACAAACTCGCGTGATGACCTTCTGCTGCCATCTTTTGACAACGTCGGAATGTGCACCAACATTACAAACCCATGTGATCTCCACAGTAATGTGACATCACCTTCCCACTTTCCTGTTACTGGTAAACATTTACAAATGCCTGATTTTCATGCCAACGTTTGCTCAAACAACATGTATACGCACCCCTGGCAGTTAACAGGTTATTACGTGATCTCAAAGGTGAGACGCATCCATTTGGAGGGAAAAAAATACCATTGGGTGGAGATTTCCGACAAATGATGCCCGTAATTTCGCGTCGCACCGAGCACTCACTATCGCCAGTTGCATTAACAAGTAACCAGTAGCAAGATGTTCATGTTACCCATGTTGGCTGCGGCAACAGTCTTACAAACAACTACAAAAGGAGTGAAAAAAACAAAACAAAAAATATTTAAAGTGGGCTTTTATAGCAGTTTTAGTTGCTCAACAATATTTACATTCAATATTTATTCTAATAAGATCACTACTTTTGCTTTTTCTCATAGAATAAAATTACAATTTGACATAAAGATGTTGCCGATCTGAATTCGGGTTACACTTGTATATATATATATATATATATATATATATATATATATATATATATATATATATATATATATACGTTTACCTTTTATTGGCTGAATTAAGGGGAAAAAACCTCACATGAATATGTTGTATAGTTTTACCTATAGAGAGATCGGTAACCACTGCCAACTTTCTCACCGAAAAAAAATATTTACAACTATATTATAATTAGGAAATCTAAATTTATATCTGACTGAACAAAAAAATTCTAGAATTTTAGAAAGATCAAAATAATATAGAACTGGTAATAAAATATCCTAGTTAGCAACTCTGCAGAGAAAAAAAAAAACTTCAGCAACCGAGAATGTTTGTTTAGTCTCGTCACCTGTCAACCCTCTCCCGCCCACCTCTCCCTCACCTATCCTTTTCCGTGACTCGTCGTTTTTTTCGCGATAAACAGAGAGTTAATTAACTTTTTTTTATTGGCTGGCTACTTCTACTGAATTGTTTAATTGCTCAGCATAGCGATATAACGTTTTATTTTATTGTTTTTTTTTAGAGCATTTTCTAAAAAAAATGCTCTATTGTCCCCGTTTTGTCTGTCTGTCCGTCCGTCATCACCCTAGATCTCAACAACCATAAGTCCTAGACCCATGATGTATATATCATTTTGTAGGTCTTGGCCTGCCAAGAAATGACTTTTTTCCATTTCGCGATCTGACCTCTGAGGGTCGTAAAAGGGGGCTTAGTACCGTTTTTTGCTATATAAGCTATATTAAAAAAGAGCGCCTATATCTCAACAACCATAAGTCCTAGACCCATGATGTATATATCATTTTGTAGGTCTTGGCCTGCCAAGTGTACATCAAAAGTCCATTTCGCGATAGGACCTCTGAGGGCCGGGCTTCAGGGCTCCTAAGGGGCTTATATATTATATATACACCTTGTACGTTCAATAACCCATTCATTTGGTGCGAAATACTGCAGCACGTAGTTTCACCAAGATTTATTAAGAAACTCATCAAACGAAATAGTAAGCTTGTGTTCTGAGTTTAATTGAAAATATCAGAGCTATGCAACAATTGACGGAGTTTTCGGACGATTAAATGACTATAATTTCGAATGTTTTCAATTATGAGTTCTATTTCAGTAACCACAAACCACTTGTAGTTAGATTTAAGAGAAAATAATTTTTTTTTTCAAATATAAAGAAACATCTTTATAATTTTTTTACAGATATATGCATTACACAATTGAATTTATAAACATTTCCAAAATTTACAAATATTTACTGAAAGCTAACATACGTACTGATACATAACAAGAAAATGCGCTAACACGTCCTGTGTCTAGAATGGAACAGGCTTAATTGCTTGTTTTTAATTCTCTACTCTTTATCGGGTTAATTCTGTACTAAATTTATAATATTTTTTTTAATATGTCAAAGTTAGGACATGCAGTCAATATATGACCCAATATACATTCTTTGCCTATTGGAAAAAAATCGCCCGCTAAAAGCTTTACAACATTTTACAACAGTAACTTACTGCCAAGTTGATTATATCAATGGGAAGCTCTCCCAATACTTTTTCCGTTGATGTATAAGAACACATTATTTACATAATATACAATTTTCATGTCACATACCTACTATAAGTAGTCTACATTGTGGATATAAGTTAGCATCTAATGTTTAAGTTATCGATAGAAGATATGTATGTAATAGAAAGTTGTTATATCAATAATCAGCCGGTAACACAATTGTAGAAGTTACGCCTCGTCCCTGCAAAGACCCTTTGTGGCGTCACATGCATGTACTTACACTGACGACAAACAAACAACATTTCGAAAAATGGATTTCCGATGTTGGAGAGGGGACAAATGGAACTTCTGTAACATTACTTTCACATTGTTTCCCTGTTTATTCTGATCCCGTTTAACAATAATATGGCGATATCGACTTCTCAACTATCTTTTCGTAACAACTCAGTACGCATCTATTTTAAGTGTCACGAACGAAGACTCCCTACACCTGAATGAACAAGTATTGAAACTTATCCCAACCGACGAAGTAACTTTCACTTCCACTTTCGTCACAGACGATCCCTCAGATCAACTTTCATTCCCGGAAGAATTTCTTAACTCCTACTGGCATGTCTCCGCATAAACTCAAAATTAAAATTGGTTCAGTCGTCATCTTAAAAACCTCCTGCCAGCAAGATGTCTCTGTAATGGCACTAGACTGACTGTTACCAGCATTCACCGCAACGTAATGGAGTGTAAAACTATCGCAGCAGCTACCTCACAAACTGTCCTTATTTCCAGGATATCCCTGACTCCGTCAAATTAAAATTTGCCTTTTACCTTTACGCGCAGACAATTCCCTGTTAGATTAGCCTTTGCCATGACAATTAATAAAGCACAGGGCAAAACGTTCAAAAATATATGCCTGTATCTTCCAAAACCTGTTTTCAGTCATGGACATTTGTATGTTGCTCTCTCCAGAGTTCCTTCTTTTCATTCACTCACAGTCGTTTGCTAAAACCACACCATTTGGACAACTGTGTCTTTCAAGAAGTCTTTATCCGTCACTAAATAGCAGCACATGCTACGCCGCCTGTCGGCTATAGATGTTTAAAATGTTTCAAAATAAATTTCGCTTTACAGAAAACATACTTCGCTTTGTCATTGTGTCCGTATCAAAGATTGTGTCAGTATCAAAGATTGTGTCACTATCTTTTCCCCTTACTTTGCGGCGTATGCTACGACGCGGGTCGGTTAGTTCATTAAATGGAACAGTAGATTTGAGTATTCACTCTACATTTCATCTAAAATTTCTTTAAATGGGCGATGATAAAGAGATCTAAATACTATTGTTTACAATGTCAATGACCGAATCTATAACATTGCATATTTATTCTGGAAATATCTTCAAAGAAAGAGCAAAGTGCTTCTTTTATGAATGATGCATTGGTATACAAGTATCTCGAGATTTATTTTTTCATTTAAAATAGAGACATAACCTTTTTTTTTTATAATCCTGTCACTTTTTGTCCCATCGGTCGAAATGGAAGCCATTTACTCTAACGGAATATGATGTTTCTTCATACATTCGATGAAAGAATGCACAATTTCATCAGGGTTGTTAACAATACTCTTAAATTGTATTGTCAATACTAATACTTCATGAAAAGAGTATCGCCGATTCCAATACAAATACTCTAGTAAAAATGTATTGCCAAAATCGATACCAATACAATACCAATACTTTTGAGAACAAAAAAAATATTTTTATTTAAAATATAAAGGGTGCAAGTTTTTCAAGTTTTTATATAACTGACAGATCGATCAAAAAAGAAATAAAAGTTTTCTTTTATGTCGTTCATTGAAACATTATACAAATAGTTGATAGAAAGAAAGTAAATGAATGAAAGAATATAAGAATAGCATTTATAGATATCGGCGCGCAAAGCAAAAACTTCAAAAGAAAATTAAAATTTAATTTTTCCTTCAACATGCCGACCGTGGTTGTTTTGGTGAGCAGGTGGGTGGTGTTAATATTGGTAGGGTTGATGGATATGATAACTAGTAGTGATTAGTAGTGATTGAATTTATGTAGATTACTTTTAAAACAAGGTATTAAAAATCTCTATTGTTTTTCTGCAAACAATTTTTCTGAATTGTATGATCAGTACAATTGTGATATTTTGATTTTATTCAAAACTGATAAACATACAATTAGTGGGGTTATTCTATTGGGTTTATGAATTATATTTTTGTTTCCATTTGGAATATTTTAAGATACAAAGTAAATTTTTTTGTTAGAGTTTGTTACAATACACTCTTAAAATACCGATAGAAAAGCATTGGTATCGAGTATCGAAAATATTTCGTTTAAGATGTATCGGCGATACACAAATCAATACTTGATACAAAAAGGATCGCCAATATTGCCCGATACCAATACTTCGATACTAACAACCCTAAATTTCATTGCCACGTGTTTGACCTTACATGGGTAAAAATACCAAAAGTTCTTCATTAAGCAAAGTAAATAAAAAAAGTTAAACCTATATCACAATATTTTTTCTTCCTCGCATCACTGGCTGGATATATATTGCCGAATGATGAATGCATGTCAAATATTCGATGAATATAGTCGGAAGGTCATTAGAGTTTAGAATAAACGTGAACAGTTCGGTCCAATCAACTTTAAATTCACGCCGTTCGTCTTCAATTTCCCCTTACTTTTCTTTCTAGCCATGTAAACTAAGAACATTTCATTATATAACAATAGCAAATGCAACACAAAATTAAAACAACGTATCAAATTCATGCCAAATATAAACATGAGATCTGCAGCTGGTCTTTGAAGTCCCCGTAAGGCTTTGAGGTTTATGTCTTAGATTTAATAAACCAAAATGGGGCAATTTTTTTCAGTGTCATTCCTTATCTCCACCGTAACCGATAGTGCAATGGCATTGAAGGCGCTATGGGTGACATCGAGGGAATTTTTACCATGACGTTCTCAGAGGACATCGAACTTGGGAAAATCAGGTCGACAGTTGAGCAATTTAACGCACGACCATCCGGTGGCTGAAAGATGTAATGTATAGCTTAGTGTGCACTAAACTCTTTTGAATTGCTTAAGACTTTTCGGTAAGTCTTTTTCTAAATAGCATACGTACACTGTCGTACACACTGAAAGGCAAGCTGTTACTGGTTAGCCTTGCCATGTTATCGTTTAACTCCGCATCATTTCGCGCCGCATACCCCACACCCAGGTTGCTATATATCTATACACTGCTCGCAAGCCGCGATTGGCCAACCACTGCTCTAGACCAACTGGTAAAACTAACTAAACTGTCTCCTTCCTCTCCCTACTCATTTGATTACATAATATCTTACCGTACACACAGTTGGTATTAACATCTGTCCCGACTTACTTTCACTGTCTTGACACCCGCCTTTCCTTTTTTCTCCGGAACCACCAGCCCTCCGTACCATCCCCCGTCCTTACACAGGAATTCCAACCAATTTATTTCAACCTCTCATCCACGCCAGCAAACTTTTGCCTCAACCATTAATCTTTATTCGGACCCCACCCTCCCTATGCACAAACCCTTTTTTCTCCGTACCCAGACCCCATTACGTACCACATGTGACAGGCTTAAGCATTTTTTTGCTCATCTGTAGTATACATATCTCCTGCACCATTATTAGTCCACGCCTTGAACCACTCGGTAAGCGAACTTTTTTTTTTGTTCAACGCTATTACCTCGTTGTGTTAGGAAAAAATAGGACATCTCAGAAAATAAGTAAATTAGGAAATAAATTACTGTACCATAATAAAAAAAAAACAAGCAATTAAGCCTGTTCCATTCTGGACACAGGACGTGTTAGCGCATTTTCGTATTATGTATCAGTACTTATGCTATCTTTCAGTAAATATTTGTAAATTTTGGAAATGTTTACAAATTAAATTGTGTAATGCATATATCTGAAAAAAGATATTAAAAAGACGTTTCTTTATAATTGAAAACAAAATTATTTTCTCTTAAATCTAACTACAAGTGGTTTGTGGTCACTGAAATAGGACTCATAATTGAAACATTCTAAATTGTAGTCATTTAATCGTCCGAAAACTCCGTCAATTGTTGTTTGATAAATTGTTGTTGCCAATCTTGGTGAAAGTAGTTCAATGTTGAAGTACGGGAAGTAAGTCATGTTGAATAACTGTTACAAAAATACATAATGATTACGCCCCTTTGATTAGCTTTTATTATTTATATTTAAAATATAAGCAAAAACGGTACCTAAGAAAGTCTTATATTCGGCCCTGAGTGGTCAGATCGCGAAATGGACTTTTGATGTACACTTGGCAGGCCAAGACCTACACAATGATATATACATCATGGGTCTAGGACTTATGGTTGTTGAGATATAGGGCGGTCCATTATTAATATAGCTTATATAGTAAAAAACGGTACTTTATAAGGCCCCTTTTACGGCCCTGAGAGGTCAGATCGCGAAATGGAAAAAAGTCATTTCTTGGCAGGCCAAGACCTACACAATGATATATACATCATGTGTCTAGGACTTATGGTTGTTGAGATCTAGGGTGATGACGGACAGACGGACGGACAGACAGACGGACGGACAGACAGACAAAACGGGGACAATAGAGCATTTTTTTTCGAAAATGCTCTAAAAACTGCTCTTTCCTTACAGCTCCAATACACGAATTTAGCAAATGCATCTTATAATAGTGCCATAAAGAAGAAAGTTAAACGTAGGTAGACTGTAAGCGATGAGCCTGCCAAACTTAACCATATATCTAAACAGAATGCTAGAAACAGTGACTGAGCTTCACCGTTTTTGTTACTTGAAACAATGAAATAACCTTCCATACAAGCTTGAAACATGCTGTGCAGAAAGTCTAATTTTCGCGAAGTTGCATCGGAAATACCATGCCGACGTGAAAAATTCCTTGTTATGGAACGGCACTGAAAGTATATTCATTCCGCATTCCTTTGCTGCAAAATATATACAATCCAGACGACAGAGTGAAAGTACGGACACATTTCTGATGTAAAAATTAGTGCAGACAATGGGTCAAAATTAAAAACTGTCTGTATATTTACCCACTTTTTTGACGATTTTTGTCCCACCCAACTAATGATTAAACCCCATACAAGTGAGTATGTCTCCCTCGTCCACAAGTGGGTATAAAACTTAAATCCAGGTGATGCGTTTACAAAATTTTGGTACATAACCGAAGTTTTCCTCTTTTTGTGCACTAGTATCAACTTTCCTGTAAAACCAACCAGTATAGCGTGTCGCTTGAGTAGGGTTCGAAAATTACGCGTAAGATTGGCGCGCGTAATTTACGCGTAAATTACGCGTAAGTTACGCCAAAATTACGCGTACCATTAATGCCCAATTACTTGAAAATGTATGTTCCTTTTGTTGCTCATGCTCACTGATTGCTAGTAGGTGTATTTTTAATAATGTTTTCCAAGGTTTGTACTTGTAATTAACCGGTCATACTAATTTGCCCGTCGTCCGCATCGGCCACGTATTTCATCGTGTACTGACCGCATCAGTGGCGGCCATCTTTGGCTGATTAATACCGTCTAATTCGGTCAACGCGGGGCGGGTGCAATGCGCTGCGAAATACGGCCGCCGCGGGTGCCGAACTCAGCAAAAGACGGCACACGCGATCGACGCTGGTTAGGGTTCGAAAATTACGCGTAAGATTGGCGCGCGTAATTTACGCCAAAGTTACGCGTGCCATTAATGCCCAATTACTTGAAAGTGTATGTTCCTTTTGTTGCTCACGCTCACTGATTGCTAGAAGGTGTATTTTTAATAATGTTTTCAAATGTTTTTACTTGTAATTTACCGGTCATGCTAATTTTCCCGTCGGCCACGTATTTCGTCGTGTACTGACCGCATCAGCGGCGGCCATCTTTGGCTGAGTAATACCGTCTAATACGGTCGACGCGGGACGGGTGCGATGCGCCGCGAAATACGGCCACCGCGGGTGCCGAACTCAGCAAAAGACGGCACACGCGATCGACGCTGGTGCAATACGCAGCGTAATACGGCCGACGCGATCGACGGAAGCACTATACACAGTAAAATGTTTTCTATACGTTTCATGACATTTGGAACATATATAGATAATGTTTAAAAATTATTATTATTATTTTTTTTTATTTTTGGGTTTTATAACCTCCCCGTTTGGCTTGCGGCCGCTAGCCATACAGCTCATGGCAGCATTGTGTACTTAATCGCAAATTTGTATGATTTTGTCTTATTTTTAACCAGACTTTGGCTTCCTTATTGAAAATATTTATTTTATTATGTTTACTGAAACGATATAAACAAACAATATACTGTGCGGTTTACGCTGTTTTACCAAACGAATACTTCCGATTTAGGCTTGTGGCCGGATGTAGGTGGTAAGCACTGTAATTAATTAATCGCCACTGTTAACACAACAAATTGCGACAGAAACAATTAAAAATGGCCGTCAAATATGCATTTTTTAAAATTACCGTAATTTACGCGAAATTTTCCAAAATTACGTTACCGTAAATTACGCGTAATTTACGGTAACTTACGCCTAACGTTACGCGACTTCGAACCCTACGCTTGAGACTTTGAACGTAATATTATAACACGCATTAATTAACATTCAAACGATTTAACAAACTGTAATCCCAAGCTGCCACATTGTAGCACAATAAAAAAAATTGCAGCTTATGAAATGCATTCCTAATTAATTCAATATTGATAGCAAAAAGTATTCCAGACATCTATATATAGATATTTCTCTTCTTCTCCAAACCTTGCGAGACAACGGCAGAAGCCTGCGAGAATTCCCGAATAATTCCCGAATACGTCACAGAAAGCAAGGCGCGTTCAACAATATATATAGATTTTTCGCGTTTATAGAATTCCCGAATAGGTCACAGAAAGCGACATGCGTTCAACAACGTTCGACAACTCGCGTTTTTTTCTAATTTCTTTTATAAAACCGGATTATTTTAATTTCTCATTTAACCCCAGTCGCGGTAAATTCTGTAGCCGTTTAACCGCGGAAAATGAGGGAATGATTACATAAAATAGAATCTGTCAACTGATTATTGTAAAAAACAAAAACAAAAATAAAACACATTTAATAATAAGAAGAATAAAGTAATACTGAACTAATTTCCAATTTTAGAATTTAAAAAATGGTGTATATAGATGTGAAAATGCTGTGGCTGGGCCCGGCGCTAACATTAGGCTAAAAGTGGGTCAAGAGAACACATTCAACGCTGAAGTGTAGACAATAAAATATTAGATATGAGGAACACTTTTGTTTTGATATCTTTGTGCTGCTGTTTAGGGGAAAATCCCGATTAAGTAAATTATAAATATGTATGGCGCATTACAAACAATTGTTAACTGTTTCAGACAAAAAAGAAATAATAACTAACATCTATCCAGTGCCGGCTTTAGGTATAGGCAGTATAGGCAGCTGCCTAGAGCGACGTTATTTCAAGGAGCGGCAAATTCCAGCAAAATATAATCAAAAATATAAAAATTAAAAATAAAATAAATGAATTTGAGAAAGTGTAGAATTAAATAAGAGCAAAATATTGATTAGAGTGGCGACAACAAATAAGTCACGTGGATTAACGCTCTATCTTAATTTATTATATCAATATTATGACATCACTATTTTCAAAATTATTTTCTTCTTTTGCATTTAACAAAATTAGATTCAGTTATAATGGAGGATCCTGCTAAATGGCCAGGTATAAGAGATAATATTCGTTGTTTTCTTATTCAGCATGATCCAAAGCAAATCAAATTTGAGTCTAGTTATCCGAAAGATGAAAGTGGGAGACAATTTTCTAATTACCACTATACACGAAAACTGGCTAACGGAGAAACTTTAAAAAGGAAACGGTTGATGTATTCTCCGTCAGTAGATAAGGTATATTGTTTTTACTGCAGAATATATACAGAGTAAATCTGCCTTACCAACACGTGGCAGTTGTGACTGGAAAAATATGTCAAGTATATTGCAGCATCATGAAAAATCTCCAGATCATTTAACCAGTTATCTTGATTGGAAAGAACTAAAAATGAGGATAACAAATAATAAAACTATTGATGACGTGAATCAGCGCCTTATAAATTGTGAAGCGAAACACTGGAAAGATGTATTAGAAAGAATAATATCTTTGATACGTGGAGTTCAAAATTTACCCCTGAGAGGGCAGTCTGATCGGTTATATACACCTCATAAAGGAAATTTTTTGAAATTTGTTGAAGTTATTGCTGGCTTTGATCCGGTAATGAAAGAACATACAAGACGTTTTAAATCAGATAAAATTCATGACCATTATTTAAGAAAAAATATTCAGAATGAGATCATTCAACTGTTTAGTAAGGAGGTAAAACAGAAAATGATAAATGATCTAAAATGCAAAATATAACGATATAGTTCTCGATTGCACACCAGACGTCAGTCACAAACAACATTTGACAATGATTGTTTGCAAGGCCGTAGCCGGGGGGGGGCTAGGGGGGCTGCAGCCCCCCCCCCCAATTAATTCTAAAAATCAAATTTTATTATCTCTATACTTATAAGACGCATTTGCTGTCTGTCTGTCTGTTCCGTTATAACTCAAGATCCAGACAACCAAATAACGTGAAATTCGTTACACATACACATAATTACATGGGTAAGGTTATAGGACAGGTTTCGTTTCATCTCGATGGGTAGTTTAATTGTAATTAATTATTTTAATTTTAGTATTTTACTATATTAAAGTAATCTCGACGGCGCCATAAATAAAATTCCTCTGTGACGTCATTTCCCGATGATTGAATAGAACTTGCGCGCTGGTGCTGTATCGTGTCTTTGTGCTGCAAATAATTGTTGTTGTTTTTTCATGCTTCCTGATGTGTACTGTTTGAGGAAGGTAAAAGAATGAAGAAGGATTTTAGAAGAAGTGTGAAGCCATAATAATATATATATATATATATATATATATATATATATATATAGAGAGAGAGAGAGAGAGAGAGAGAGAGAGAGAGATGGGGAGGGAGGGATGAGAGAGGGGGCAGGGGGGAGAGAGAGGAAAGGAGGAGGGGATAGAGGGAGGGAGGGGATGGACAGAAGGGAGAGAAGGAGGGGGAGAGAGGGAGATGGGAGTGGGAGCAGGGGGAGATGGAGATGGGTAAGGGAGGAAGAGAGGAAGAGAGAAAGGAAGGGAGGGAGAGAGGGGGTAGGGAGTGAGATAGAGGGGAGAGAGGGAGAGAGAGAGTGGGAGAGAGGGAGGGAGAGAGATAAAGAGTGAGGAAGGGGGAGAGAGGGGGAGGGAGTGAGAGAGTTGGAGAGGGGAGGGAGGGAGAAAGGAGGGAGAGAGGGGTTAGGGAGGGAGAGAGGGGGGAGGGAGGGAGAGAGAGGATGGGAGAAATGGGAGGAAGAGATAAAGAGAGAGAGGGGGACAGGGAGGGAGAGAGAGGGAAGGAGGAAGGGGGAGAGAGGGAGGAAGGGGGGATGGACAGGGGGAGAGAAGGAGGGGGAGATGGGAGGGAGAGAGATGGGAGAGAGTTAGGGAGAGGGAGGGAGGGAGGGAGAAAGGGAGGGAGGGAAAGGGAGAGAGGGGGGAGGGAGGGAGAGAGAGAGGAAGGGAGAGAGGGGGTAGGGAGAAAACAGAAGGTAAACAGAAAACCTTTTTGTAAACCCGGGCAAAGCCGGGTACTTGCAACTAGTAAAATATACTTCTTTATCATTGTGTTCCAATTTTTTCTTATATAAACCTCTCCGCACAGCCCCCCCCCCCCACAAAAAAAAAACCGCAAGCCCCCCCCCCCCCCAAAACAAAATCCTGGTTACGGCCTTGATTGTTAGTTTTATTACAGCAAATGAATCGACAAATGACAAACCTTCAGAAGTTTCTATCAATGACATTGGATTCGTAGAACTTGAAAAATCTACAAGTGCAAGTATGGTGGAAATTTCGGGCATTCATCTTTATGATATGAGGGGACAATGCTACGATAACGGAGCGAACATGCGGGGATTACATAATGGTATCCAAGCAAGAGTTAAAGAGCTAAATCGAAGAGCATTTTATGTCCCATGCAATGTGCATTTGGTGGTGAATGATTCCGTAAACTGTTGTTTGGAAGCAGTACGGTTTTTTTGAGGTAATTCAAAATATATACACCTTTTTTCTACACCAACACATCGCTGGAAATTATTGTTAGAATATGTCAAAAACAAAGAGGCAGCCGGTTTAACTGTTAAAAAGTTATGCGCAACACGCTGGGAAAGTCGAGTTAATGCTGTGAAGGCAATTCGATACCAAACGATGCACTCGTTTCAATTGCTGATGACATTTCACTTTCTGGACCACGTGGAACCCAGTCCCGTGCAGAAGCTGAGGGAATTGCACAAGAAATACTCGATTTCAAGTTTATTTGTTCATTAGTGATTTGGTATGATGTTTTATTTGAGATCAATATATCTAGCAAAACATTTCAAGAAAAAGATCTTGATTTAAAGAAATCAATTCAATAAGTGAATGCAACTAAAACTGTGCTCCAGAATTATAGAACAGATGAAGGTTTTGCTAAAGCAATTACAATAGCTAAATCATTGGTTGAAGAATTTGATATTGAGTGCAATTTACCTACGGAAATACAAATAATATCTCGACTAAGAAAGGGACAATTTGACTATGAAGTTTCAGATGTTCCAATTCTCGAGCCAGGAATGAATCTCAGAGTAAATTTTTAACCAGATATTGGATACCGCAATTCAATCAGTTATTGATCGATGTATGCGGTTAACATCTCAAAGTGATTTATTTGGATTTTTGTATGACATTAAAAACTGGAGAAATGTGATAAAAGAGAGGTTTTCACAGATTGCATGGACCTTCAATTAGCTTTAACATCTGAAAACGAAGATTCAGCAGACCAGCCCCGTAGCCAAGGGGGGGGCCCTGGGGGGTCGTGCCCCCTCGCTAGGTATAGAGTGCCCCCCGCTTAAAAAAGAAGAAAAGAGGAAAAAATAAAGAAAAAGTAAAGATGCAAGGGGTTGCTGGGTATTGGTGCCCCCCTGCTTACTTTGACCTAGCTACGGGCCTGCAGCAGACATTAATGCAACAGAACTGTGTGATGAATTATTGGCTTATACAAGGAGAATTACAGACAAATCAAGCCTTAGAGTTATATTAGACTATCTATGTGGAATGGGCTTGGTTGCCTAGAGTTATATTAGACTATCTATATGGAATGGGATTGGTTGCTCTTTTTCAGAATGTGTACGTGGCATTGCGAATTTTGCTTCCACTCCCGATAACAGTGGCGAGTGCAGAGAGAAGCTTTTCGCTTAAACTCATAAAAAAATATCGTCGTTCTACAATGTCTCAGCATCGTTTGGTTGGTTTTGCTACAATATCTATGGAGAAAACGATTGTAGAAGATTTGGATCTGACCGAGGTAATTGAAGAGTTTGCCTCTGCAAAAGCTAGAAAAGCATATTTTTCTTGAATTCTCTTTAAGCTTTTTAATGTTTAATAAACATGACATTTCATTTTTTTTTAAATTTTTCATTACTTTTTTTTAACTTAGCAAAAACTTCCTAAAATACACTAAAATACTTAAAACTCTTATAAAGTTGCCAAATTTAAAAAAATTGTTATGAAGAATGAAGACCAGTAATAAAACTATAAATCAGCCCCGTAGCGTGCAAATTCTACAGCAGGGGCCAGACATTCTGCAGCAGGGCCAGGCAATAGCAGGGGGGGCAGGTAATACATTTTACTCAGTAGAACAAATAAGCAGGAAGGGCCCTGACAAAACGCAAGGGGCCCGGCCCCCTGCTACCCCCCGCACGCTACGAGCCTGCTATAAATACATCATATTTTTATTTTCATAATTTGGATTTACTTCAAAATAAATAGCATTTATAGAGTTTTCTTAGAAAAATGAAACTAAAGAGGGCGGCATTTTTGTCCTTGCCTATATCACAAAAATGTCTAAGGCCGGTACTGCATCTATCTGTACTGAATAGTGTAGGATGAAGGTTATACTAAAAAAAATCTTAAGCTGTGTTGAGCAAGTCTAAAAAAAATTACACAAAACAGGTAATATGGAGACTGGCATGGCCTGTCTGAAAAAAAAAATCTTATGTCAAAATAACTCTATAGTGTGCTGTGGGAAGGGGTGGATTGAGGCAGACACAAAGTGAACCAAAAATAAAAAAAGCAATGCAAATTAAAACACCCGTCCCCCGGAAATATGTTTATTAGAATCTGAATGAAAAAAAATCTGATCTTAAAAAGGCATTATATATATGTATATACTCAATAAAGAGAAAATTAAGTCTGGCAGCTCATCGACAATCAAGGCATCCAAAGAATTAACTAAAAATATGTAAACAATAAAATAAAAAAACAAGTTGCTGGAAAGCACCAGATAGTGACCATAAAGTCTGCATATGATAGGTCAAAGTTCAACTTTGCATAGTATGTATTTTTTCCGAATATGTCAGCCTGTTATTTTGTTTGATTGCTTATTTAAAACAAAATAATTACTGTAATTATATTGATTGATAAGGCGGCGTATGCTACGTCGCTGGACGACTATTATATTCCTATATGAAGACAACTCAAAACGTTTCTCGTTCCAAAGTATAAACAAGCATATTCAATTACTGTCACCTTTCAGTAATTTATTGCATTGAAACCTGCACGATGCTTTCATTGTATCATATTACATTCTACTTACTCCTCCTGTCTAGGTTCGGGGTTCGGTGTCTTATACTAGTAAGAGGCAGCTGGTAGTGAACATTATATTTTGTAAGTACAAGGATTGATTTAAAATATGGCTCACTGTCATTACTTAGCTCGGCGTGTAACCCACATTATGGTACAATGATTGCACCGTGCATGACTCAATATAGCCCAAATTTCTTTTTGAGTATTTTTTTAGATTCGCTCTATTGCTCTATTGTCCCCGTTTTGTCTGTCTGTCTGTCTGTCTGTCCGTCATCACCCTAGATCTCAACAATAATAAGTCCCAGACCCATGATGTATATATCATTTTGTAGGTCTTGGCCTGCCAAGTGTACATCAAAAGTTCATTTCGCGATTGGACCTCTGAGGGCCGTAAAAGGGGGCTTATAAAGTACCGTTTTTTACTATATAAGCTATATTAACAAAGGAGCGCCCTATATCTCAGCAACCATAAGTCCTAGACCCATGATGTATATATCATTTTGTAGGTCTTGGCCTGCCATGTGTACATCAAAAGTTCATTTCGCGAAAGGACCTTTTATATATTATATATATGGCCCCATTCTACACCTTGTACGTTCAATAACCCATTCATTTGGTGCGAAATACTGCAGCACGTAGTTTCACCAAGATTTATTAAGAAACTCATCAAATGAAATAGTAAGCTTGTGTTCTGAGTTTAATTGAAAGTATCAGAGCTATGCAACAATTGACGGAGTTTTCGGACGATTAAATGACTACAATTTCGAATGTTTTCAATTATGAGTCCTATTTCAGTAACCACAAACCACTTTTAGTTAGATTTAAGAGAAAATATTTTTTTGTCAAATATAAAGAAACGTCTTTATAATATTTTTTACAGATATATGCATTACACAATTGAATTTAACATTTCCAAAATTTACAAATATTTACTGAAAGCTAACAAACGTACTGATACATAACACGAAAATGCGCTCCAGAATGGAACAGGCTTAATTGCTTGTTTTATTTAATGGGACCACTGAGCTGCAATTTAACTGGAGGGCGCATATTTTACTATTAATAAGTACATTTAATAGTGTTACACTATTGTAGTTGTCTACTGCATATCAACTATTTTCAACATTACATCACCTTCTTTTTTCAATAATAAATGTCAGTGGTCCCCCACCTTTTTCTCGCCGCGGACATGCTATATTCCTCTGTTTGGTATTTTGTGGTTAGGAATTAGCACTCTTTTTAACTCTTTATAAAGCAGAGACGGGCGGTCGTGCGCCACCTGGGAGAATCAATGTTCAGGTTTAGTCTCGCCTAAAAGTCCCTGCTAATGTTTGAAATTTGTCCAAAATGTCCCTTTTCACGTGCCGTCCCACTTCAAATAAAGGTTCTATGTCTGCCAACTTGAAAAGAAGCTGTCTATTTTGGGGAAAATAACAACTTAGTTAATTGTTCAGGCTGAATATGTCACACAGGTAAGCATGTTTTGCGACCATATTTTTCACTGAAATGTGCAGCGAGTTCATTAAAATGATAAAAAAAATTCTCAGTAGTGGAACTATGCACTTTTTCTGGAACAGATTATTTAAATTTTGAATTATTTAACTTCTGTTCATAAATTGACAACTTGGAGCGTGACAAACAAAAGGCTTACTAGTTAAGTACGTACGTCATTAAAATATACAGATAAGTATATTGGTAGCTCATCACTTTAGAAAGGGCTTTAAATAAAATATCGATTTCTTTGAATATAATTATATTTATTATTTAATTACATTTTAAGTCTACATTTACTTAATGCAATTATGGCGACATTTAATTTCTCAAGAAACGTAACTTTATTAATACACATCATTTTATGGGGAAAACATATTTCATCTACATAATTATTCTTGAAACAATGACCTGTCAGGTATTCCGCATTGTCTTTACATAATCCATTCCGTTTCATTACACTTTCTTTGAAATAGCTTTAAAAAGTCTATGAACTACTAGTATTACCCCTCAAGATATAAAGTATTTCTTTAAAAGTTAAAGTATTTTTAACACTACTTCAAGTATTTGAAAAAAAAACAACTAAAAAGTGTACATTGACATAAAAAAGACTATACAGTTTTTCGAACACGTGTTTAGTGTAAGACCTTTTTATGCGGGGAATAAGCTGAACAAAATGCAGCATAAAAAATCGCATAAAAAGACTTATTGTACTTGTTAAAAGGGAATATGATTCCAAATATTCTCAGTCATAAAAAAGTTCTACCAAAATAAATTTCATTAAAAAGTTGTACTCAATCATAAACCATTAAATTAAACACAGTGCCACCCAATGAATTACAATAAAATGATATGTTTATGTTGATATTTCCTGTCACAGAAGCTGGATAGATAACTCATGACATTATAAAGTTAAGATAAGGCTATCTTCCCTGACTTTTATTACAACAGAATTCAATATAATCTTATTAGTAGAGAATTTATTTTATTTTATTTTTGTATATTTCAGAAGATGTGGTGACTTTCTAAGAGTGTATATGAATCTTGAAAGACCAGAAGTAAATGAACATAGCCGCCATGATCTTGAGTTTTGTGGTAGTTACAGTTCCATTCAAAATACAGTGTTCAGCGCTGGACGAAGTCTTATTTTAGAATTCCATTCAGATTATCGCACAGGAAAGCCTGGAAATTATACTGGATTTAAGGGAGTTTATCAATTTCTAGATAAAAGTAATTTCGAAATACATTATAATATTTTATGACAGGCAGAAAAAAAACTTATGAATATAGGTAATCTAAATAACTTTCATATTTAGAAGTTTTGTCTGTCTGTCTGTCTGTCCGTCATCACCCTAGATCTCAACAACCATAAGTCCTAGACCCATGATGTAAATGTCATTTTGTAGGTATTGGCCTGCCATGTGTAAATCAAAAATGCATTTCTCGATAGGACCTCTGAGGGCCGAAAAAGGGGGCGTATTAAGTACCGGTTTTTACTATATAAGCTATATTAACAAAGGAGCGCCCTATATCTTAGCAACCATAAGTCCTAGACCCATGATGTATATATCATTTTGTAGGTCTTGGCCTGCCAAGTGTACATCAAAAGTCCATTTCGCGATCTGACCACTCAGGGCCGAATATAAGACTTTCTTAGGTACCATTTTTGCTTATATTTTAAATATAAATAATAAAAGCTAATCAAAGGGGCGTAATCATTAGGTATTTTTGTAATAGTTATTCAACATGATTACTTCCCTCTCTAAATTTATCAAAATCCATACGCGTGGAGCAATATTTATGGCTGTAACCCGGAAAAAAAATACGGATTTCGTCCGGCGTAACACGAAAATGCTCTAAAATGTCCTTTGTCCGAAACGGAAAATACTTAAATTGCTTGTTTATTTAATAAAAATAATCCACTCCTCTGTCATTGTAGATAACATGTTCTCAAACCTTTTAAAGCGGGCACTATATTACGTGACAGCAAAACATAAAATAAAAAACAGTAATGCAACATTATTGTATTTTAACTGTACAAAACCACGTGTTTCTTAAACATAAGACTAGTGAAAAGTAATAAGGTGGCGGTGGTGACGTATGTGGTCGGCACAAAACACCCTTTCACTCCGTCCCACTTAAGCACACCTTCGCAGCCAGCCATTTCGGGCGGAGAGTTCAGACACATCTCTTGCCTTGCCATTCAGGCCTAGTTTTTCTGCAATCTCGGCAGATGTTAGCAGGCAAACTCACCCCGCCGCTCTGTAGGCATAGCGGACATGCATCAGTGCCGCCAACAATGCTGGTATGGTAGGCACAATACACCCTATCGTGCTGGCAATGGCGGCTTAAAAAACAAGAAAAATAAGTAATTAGACGTGGTAGGTTGTTGCTTTGCTCCCCCACCCTCCCCAACCTGAATCGAAGTTAAAATATATGGCAAACATCAGTAAACTAAAGTGTTAAAATATCGTGTCAATTTTTCGTTACTTTTTAAAAAACCGGTTTTAACGCCTTTTTTTATGTATCATATCTTTTTTAAATATGATTACTCCTTATTGTATTTATTAACCAATAAAATTTTCTATATTTGTCCTAACATATCATAATTTTCGATTGGTATTAAAATTGTTTTATCGTGTCATTTCATTGGGTTAAAGCTTGGCACAATTTTTGGGTACCTAGCTTCTAAAGATTTGTCAAATTACAGAGTCTTATAATATAAAAAAAATCTTTTATAAACATGCAATATTATTGAATATGATACTCATTTTCGTATTGAAACATTTTATAGCTAGAGATAAATAGTTTTACAATGTTTGCGCTGATAAAAGTATAATTGAGAAATAATAGTTGAAAGATTCTCGGTGGTTTGGGATCAGGTTAATACATATTTAAGTGGTGTTAAAATTTAAGTGGTGTATATTTAAATGAGCCATTTTTCAATAAAACATGAAAGATGAAAAAAGTAAATACTTTATTTCTTCAAAAGATCATAGTATATGAAAAGTAAAAAAAAAAGTAAATTACATTATTGCAAAACCAAATTTGCCATTGTGTTGTATTGGGCTTTGGATATAAGGCTTTATTTATAGACTACTATGCACAAAAATAAAAAAAAAATTAGTCTAAACCATCACTATTCAATAAAAATAAAATAAATCAGACACAAACGTTTTCTCAATTGTTTCTCTATAATGCATTCTTTCTATTCAAAACAATGTAAATAAAGAGATAAGTTTTAATAGTTTATCACGGATATGTTGTAAACTTTTTTGTTGAAAAAAGTCATTTGTGATGTATAAGACCCCGAGTTACGGCATAAATACTGTCTACACAAGTGTTTCCCAACATTTTTTGAGTCCCATCCCGAATTCCCAATTTTAAAAACTTTTTTGCATGAAGTTTACGTCATAGTAAATAGTTTCTCTTCAATTTATGAGACAGCAGCAATGTAGTTCGAAAACTCATTATGAGCGGCTTTAGCACAAAACACATGTATTTAGGTCACTGGTGATCGTAAACAGGTTCTCTAGATATAGGCCGTGTCACATACGGGTGACAACCTCTAAGGGACGGCTAACTGATGCTGCGGAAATGAAATTTTATACTTAAAAAAAAAACGCAGTGGCTACGGTAACATCAAGACGGAGTTCGTATTTTTTTTCTGGGTTACATCAATATATATTGCTCCACAAACTAACCCTATCCCTAACCCTATCCCTAACCCTATCCCTAACCCTTATCCTAACCCTTTTCCTAACCCTAATATAATTGCCGGTAGCCCTAATATAATGGCGCTTGATGTTACCGTAGCCACTTCGTTAAAAATATTTACTCCTTTAAATAAGAAATCAACAATAAATAAGTTTGTTTGAAAAGTTCTTAACATATACTAAACTCTTTTTGTTCCTCAGTTACAAGCTAGAACACATGTAATCATACATTTCAGGATAGTGTGTTTAAAAAACTAATGTCATCAATTATACCATAGTTCCATTTAATTTGAATTTCAAAATTAAAAATTAAGTCAACCAAATGTAAGTTGCAGAAGTTAAGGACCCCTCTCCTCCTCCGGTGTCTCGCACTGGTCGGTCAAAAAAGAGAAACAGAGCAAACTGAAAACGAATACGAATATCTTGATGATATAGTTCAAAGACCAGAATTTCCCTTCAGTATAAATGTGTAGTCAGAAAATGCTCTGTTTAAGTGGATTTTATTTGTTTTTCAAATACATTTCGGAAACCTGTTTTTTTTTTCTTTTTATATAACTGGAAAAATACCATAATATTTTTGTGTGTTATGAATTATTATCAACCTGTGGGACATTGCCAACATCTGCATTGTAAATTATTTTTAGATTTTCTTGATATTGCTGATATAATTATTTCGAACTAGCACTTATATATATGTATATATACCGTGGCGTCACTATGGTTGGTGTCACCCGGTGCGGAAAATTCAGGGTTGTCAGCCCACCCTACCCCAAGACTTCCATCATGAACAATAGAACATATTTCGAATTTTCCTGTATTATACCATAGAGAATCGCCTATAACTGTAATGTTTTTGAAATACGTCGACCAATTAATCGGTCCAATTGTTGATTAGTTTTCAACGTGAAAGCCTTTAAGGACTGCAACAACCAGCAAAGCAAATGCAAATGATTGTTATTATTTTAACAACAAACGTTATTTTACAATTTTCAGTTCCTACTCTTCAAAGCAACAAATCACTCCATTGAAATCAATGTATTTCACCATATGTATTTCAATGGATAAGTGAGCAAAATCAGAAAGCCTTGACTGTCCCATAGTGGATCGGTGCTAATAGTTTTTTTATTAGTTTCAGTTTTGCAAAGGTCCTCTCACAAGAAATTATTGACACGATAAATAGTGATAAATAATCGCAAGCTCATTGAGAGCCTTGGCAGACATTCTATGAAGTCCCATTAAGCAATGAATTTCTGTACAACAAATAATGACCACAATTTTGCCTGGTCAAGATCAATATCTGCTGCCTTCAGCTGCTATCTCAGCTTTCGTATATCTTTTAAAAGTTCAACTATGGATAACTCATCATAGCAAAATGAGGGTGATAAACATCTGGTGAGTGTTTGATATGTCAGGTGTGCTGTACGACATCATTTCAAAATACTTCGCAGCCTATTAGGATCTCCTTTAAATGATGTGCCAGGATATTTATAGACTTATTTTGATAGATAGGTACAAATGCTTTTATTGTGCATGAAATACTCTTTAACCTCAAATTCGAAATCATCTCAACCAAGAAAGTTCCTTTTATTCAAAGCAGATTAATCTTTTTGTGGCAACGTAATGACATTTTTTTTTCGTCGCCGACTGTGTACGTTATCCATTCACATTTTATTCTCTCTGTCCATCACAACAACATTTTCGGCATCAATAGCTTAGTGCAGATTCTGTTCTGTTGCCAATATTTTCTTTATTTCAAGGCAACAGAGACAAATTTGAATTTTGTTTCTATAACACTAACAGCAAAGAGTCTGCAGTAAAGAAAGCTTATAATTTCTCACTGATGATTGAAAAACCATCCTTGACCAATGTTCCCTTTAAGCTGCGCGCTTGCGCTTGCGCGCAATTTTTAGAAAACCTCCGCGCAGAAAAAAATTATTCCCCGCGCACAGAATACAATCTGATGAAAATATTACTTCAACTAAATTGCTTATAATATTATTTTCTAAAATTGTCCAGGAATTAAAAAAGTGGTGCTAATATTTGTTTATATTTGGTATCTACATACAATTTATTTATATAAATTCAATATATTATCGATCCAGTTTCAGCAAAATTAAAACTTCGATTTCCTTTTCACCTAATTTATTCAAACGCATGCGCATAAATTATTTCTTCTGTTTTCAAAATGGCTGATCGTTTCGTACTATAATTAATTAAATAAATAGTTCTAGAAAATAATTCCAAAATGTCGCTACATAAAAAGTGCAAAAAAAGAAAATGTGTTGGGGGGGTGGGGGGGGGGGGGGGGAAAGAGAGAGGGAAGTAAGGATTTTTATTGTTTTAAAGGGGGCGGTTGCCTCCTTCAAAAACGTGTGGCTTGACGAGTTCGTCCTAATTTTTATGCTGGATTCAAAATCACCCTGTCGCATTCAACTGAAAAAGATATTTACTTATGATGATGATGTTGGTGTTATATGTGTCATCTGCCAAAAAGCTAAAAGTGGAAGTGATTTTTGTACTGGAAAGATTTGGGATGGCATTTGGAAATTAGAATACCTGAAAAGGCATTTAATGAGTAAATCCCATCAGACTAGTATCACTGCATTGAGAAATTTAACTGGTTTACGATGCATGTTAACAGAAACAGCCGAGGAGAGAGACAAGAAAAAGGAACTGAAAAAATCAACTCCAGAGGAAATTTAAGTTCTAATTGACAGTGTCATTTTAGCGGTTAAAATGAGTAATTCAATGCTCTCTGTTACAGACCTTAACGAGCATATGTCAAAATACACAACTTTGCCTGACAGCTGGAGGAGTAAAGTATGCGTTCGAATTTCTTGAATCAATAAACAACTTCTACGTCTAAATCACTAATGGCATTCCGACAGGGTCTGAAAACGCACTTTTTCAAAGTTCATGTTCCGAGAGCTTCTGCTCGTTACATAATAAGCGCTATATAAATTTAAGTGACTAATTGATAGATTCACTTCCTTTGTTCCTGAAACTACCAATAGCTAATAATTTCAATAGCGATTAGCAATTACTTCAGAAAACCCTATTTTCAATTTTGTCTGGTTATTTTAGGTGACTAGCAGTTTTATTAGTTTTAGACTAAGTCATATAGAAATGCTTTTTTATTAACACTGTTCGAATAATTCTCGCAGATTCGGACTACAAACAACACCCAATTTTTTATAATTTATTCCAAATTGGCGCCCAAATATTTTCGGAGTTCTAAAAAGTTGCACAAGAAATTTTTTTACCGCGCAGCGCCGCCGAAAATTAGAGGGAACATTGCCATTGACCTCAGTATTTTCTCACCATTTGGCACACCTTGTAAAACCATTCTTTGCATAGCTTGCGCACTTCTCCTTTAGCTTAGGCATCTGTCCTTATAACAGCAATGAAATGTCCATCCTTGATATATAAAAAAGACTTCCCCTTTTGATAAATCTCAACCCAAAAAAATGATTTATAACTGGAACATTCCAGAATGAACCCTCTCAATTGTTTCGAATTGTCATCACATTGTTACAATCATTTTCAGCTTCCACTTAAGTATCCTATTAGTCTACGTCTATGCTATGTATTTCTGTATGGCGCTATCATAGAAGAAATTAGACACAGTATCAAATGTGGATTGATAAACAATGACTTTTAATGAGCCCTGGTCATAATTAGATCTCTTAACTTATCGAACTATTGATACTTGGAGCCATTTTTCGGTCTGTCATTGCTGACACCCATTAGGTCTTTTTTTATTTGTGTACTTCATATGACATGATGGAATATTCTCGAGCCATGAAAGTTGACGCAATATAAAAGTTCATTGTTTATTATTCTGGAACATATATTATTACATTATTTTAATGCTACAGTATTACTGACTGTGTTTCAGAAGGTTATATATTACTTTCATTAAACTGAGTTTGTAAAATACGTCTTCAATTTTATGAAACCACGTGACAACATGCGCCATTTTTAGCGTATTTGCAAATAACTCCAGATTGATCGAAGCAGCTTTGGATTTTATTCATTTTCTTAAACTTCAGACGCTCTACATGGTGGTGTCCTGTGCTGCTGCTCTTGTGTTTAACTATGATCGGTTATGAAACCCGACTCGACCGAGTTCTTTCTGCATTTTAATTTAGAATATTTTATTTTGGTGTCATCCCTAAAATTGTGTCACCCGGGGCGGCCCGCACCCCTCTAGTGACGCCACTGTATATATATATATATATATATATATATATATATATATATGTTTGTGTGTGTATATATGATAATTTATCCCAAACAATGTTATCTGTCGGCACTAAGAGGTGAACAGTTAGTGTTAAATGTCCCAGGATAAAAAAATTAAAAGAATTTCTCGCTATTTATTTACTATTTACTTTTATTTTTATTCAGATTAAGTCAGAAATTTTATATTGTGACTTGTTTTTTCTAAGGAAACTTTCAAACAACAGGTACCAAAGTAGATGATCATCAATGTAATTATGACTTCAACAGTAACAACAGCCATCACAGTGGTCGTTTCTTCTCACCATTCTACCCACAACATTACAGACCCAATACTTCTTGCAAATATCGATTTTATGCTCGGCCTGGCGAGAGAGTGAAAATTATATTTTCAAATGTGCAATTACATCATATTGATGCAAGGTATCAGTCAGTTCTTTTTCATTCTATTGATATATACTGCATGCATTGGTAGCAACACATCAAGCCCACATTGCAAAACATTTTGTGTTACTTTTTTTTAGCGTAAAGTACAAATAAAATAATGCAAAAACTGAATCAAAAGTTGTAATGCAAACGTATTTATTTTTAAAAGCCTTTTTAATTCTGGTAGGTTTGTTCTAAACTTCAAAATACTTAATGAAAAAGAGAAAAATGTATCAGGAATGCTTTATAAAGACATCAAGAACTTTTGTTATAAAAAATAATAAAATACTATTCAAAACTTTCTAAAATATTCGAACATCTTGCAATAATAACATTATTTTAAAACTTTGCAGATTAAAGAAAGAATTAAAAATTACAATATTTCCATCCTGAATTAAATAAAAATGTACAAGATAAAAATTATTTGTATTTGTCTTTTGTAATATATATCGAGATCCCTATATATATATAATAATAAATAACTCCTTCAATAAGGAAATAAAAACTCATTTAATAATATGAAGAGATTTAAAAGTTATTTTAATGTAAAAGCTTTTAAAAATATTTCTTGGAAATATAAATGATAAATAAAATTATATAGTTAAAATGACAGGTGGGAGCCAGTTTTTATCTATTTAAGTTATAAAATGACAAAGTTATAACATCCAAATGTTTTCGACTTTATGAGATGTACTTGAAGTAATTTAATATTCATAAAAAGCATGTCTCCTGGGGTTGAAAACATTCCTGCTGAACTGCTAAAACATGGGGGTGCGGCAGTAACCAATGTCCTAACAACTCTCTGCCAGATGGTATGGGTAAATAAAGTTTGGTCCAAGGAGTGGACCCAGCCACTGCCTAAAATAGGCAATTTGAAACAGTGTCAGAACTACAGGACAATCAGTCTTGTCAGTCAACCAAGCAAAAAAATGCCAAATATTTTACTGAATCGGTTTAAGCCAGTAGCTCAGCAGCTACTGATAGAAGTACGGGCAGGTTTTTTAGTCCAGGCAGAAGCACAATCGAACAGATCTTCAAATTTCGCTTGCTAAAAAAAAAAACACATACAAGCCTAACGCAAACTTTGTATAACTTCATAGACTTCAAGAAAGCCATTGATGGAGTATGGTATAAGGAGGGACTCTGGCAAGTTATGAGACGCCACAACATTGAAAACGGACTGATACTAGCACGTAGTGCAGTACAACTCAATGGCTGTGTAAGGGACTTCTTCAGGATGTCAATTGGAGTTTCTCACGGCTGCATTTTCCGCCAGATCTGTTCAACATCTTCCTAGAGAAAATCTTGGAAGACACCTATGCAACCTAAGATTTGCTAATGATATATATATATATATATAGTGGCAATAGTGAATTACAGGAGCTGACTGACAGGCTTGCAGATTGGGCGGGCGCATTTAGAAATGGGAATCAGCTCAGAGAAAAGCAAGATAATGGTCAACAGAAATATGAGCTGTCCATAGTTTCCCCCCAACGACCACATTGATTAAGGGTATGATAATGATGATGATTAAGCATCCTAAACAAATTTACAATTTATCCATATTTGCGCTTAAGCTTTTTTAAATGTTTCTTTTTTTCATTTCTTTTGGATAAATTTGTATAAATTTCAAATTATTTTAGCTGTCGAGATAGCCCTGACGTCATAACAGTCTACGATGGTCTAGATGAAAGTGCACCTGTGATTGGTCAATTCTGCGGTGTTCACAATTCTGAAGAAGTAATTTCAACAGGAGCAAATTTAGTGGTTACATTTGTATGTGATGACCATAATCAAAAACAAGGTAAGATGACTATTTTAATTGTGGCAGTTAAATTGGCTCAATGCATTGATTATGCGTTAAGGGATTTTCGAATTAATACAATTTTTGAAAGATATATATATATATATATATATATATATATATATACTTGACTTTAAATAATAACCTAGTAAATTGATTTAAAATCAACTGTTTCAAGTTATATATATATATATATATATTAGGGTGGGTCATAGGTTTTTTTTTTTTCAGTTGCATATCTGAGACATGTGTAGAAAGATGCCCCATAGCATCCAGATGAAGGGTTAAAAACAATTTTCCAAACAAACTATGTCTACCACCTGATACTTTAAAGTTTATAATGTCATAGTAACAAGAAAAAGACAACACAATGTAAAATCATGCAATAGTTCTCTCTTCACAAGAAACTGGATTTTAGATACAACAGAAGGTAACAGATGGTAACTGATCCCTGTATCGTTTAAACAGCAACACCATTCCATGACGGGCGGTATGGACAATAACCCTAGAAGTGGTTGATACGTCTCACACACTGGTTCAACGGGCTGAGAATGACAATATACCACGTACTGACAAAGCAGAGAAGTTGTCTAGGCCGTTATTGGAAACCATTGGTAGGAGTGGTGGTGGGGTCATTGTTGTTGTATCCCAAGAAATCATATCCATGTATGACGATGCAGATGGATTCAAATCGATCGACTGTATTCGTGCATGAACTATCTTCCCATGTGCGATTTTTCTAAAAGATTGATTTTCAAGTATACCGGCAAGGAGGATGTTCTCAGGGATGGCGAAGTAAACATTGTTCTGTAAAACTGGCTTCACGATTGCCCAATTATCAGGACCCATTTCAAAACATAGTTTCATAAGATGGAAAAAATTTTGAGCACCATCGTAACATTCTGAATGAAGCTTTATATAAAACGATGAAGGTGCATAAACGTTTACAATGAATCTGACAAGGATTATAAAGACGATGTACATATATAATCGTAGGATTCGGTTAGCCGTTGTTAACCATCTTGCATGTTAATATTTCCTGGCATACAATTTTGAATTGTTTTTTTTTAGTTCCAATTATTCCATTCTGAACTGCTAAGCAACTTCGTAGTAGATAATTTTGATCAGTACTAAGATCTTTCTTCACGTCATCGGCAATGTCAACAACTTTTCTTGGCACTGTTTTGAAATTCGTGAGAGGTAAATCTTAGGGATAAAAGTCTAAGGAACTCATGATTTTACCGGTTGACGTACTTGGACCTGTTGTGCGTCCGCCGTCAACCACAGAAACCACAGAAATGTATTTCCGTAGAGGAAGTTCATTTGTATGCAATAAACAAATTAGCCACTACAGTGGTCTTTCAACATGTCGTTCTACCTCTGGAATTACTCCATTCGTCTTACTAGTGTTGATGACTGTACCATCACAAAGTATTGCTGGCAAGGTTTCCATGGATTCGGTGTGTGTGATAACTGACAGAAGTTCTTTGGCAATATCACTTGATTTGGTACTGTCCTGCACAAGATGATCTACGTACTGTCCACTAGAATAGGAGACTACGACATAATGTTGTTCTTTAATAGATCTTCTGTTACATCATGTATCTGTCCTAACCACTGTTACATCCCGCTTGTCATCAAATCCCATACATTTAAATTGTCTTACATCATCCGAATGTCTGTTTATTTCTTTCTGTCTCCAAACTTTTCTCTGTCTGCGAAGTTTTGCTGGGTATACGCATGATTCTGCAGTCAGAAGATTTAGATCTTTCAACATAAAGTTGACAATTAGGTAGGCATCTCTGTTACTAACTTTACACCTGTCCAGAGATCTACACAATTCAGGATATTGTAAAGTATTTCGTACTATTCTCATTTCCTCGTCGCGCATGCCATCATATCATCATTATCATCACTAAGCACAACGTCATCATTATCATCGTAGTCATCCTGCATGCCGATTACGTCAGAAGAAGTACAACGACACAAATTTAATTCATTATCCATCTCCACATCGTTCATGGTCTCTTTACTTCTGTCAACTTTCTTCTGCAACTTCATTGTCATTTCTTTGTCAATTTTCCCTATATACATTTTCCGTGTTGTTTTTTGATATACCCTAAAATTCCATTCTAGCCTTGGTATTTTCATTGGCAAAGGACAAGTACGTGCCGATCTTTCTCGTGCACCAGAATCAAAACACTTGCAACAACATATATCAAACTTTGAAAGGTTTCTTCAAAAGTTGTTGACGATTTTTTTGAGGTAGAGTATTTGTTGAGGTCCTTTACTTTAGCAACAAGCCTCTCAGCACGCTTCACTAGACTATTGATTTCAATAGTAGGTATATCAGCAATATCGTAGATCTCCTTCACTTCTTTGCCAATTAATGAAGATCTTCCACGTACCGAGGTACATTCTCCTAATGTCAGCTGATAATCATACGCACGAAAAACGTCAGCAGAAGTGGGCAACTGATTTTTAGGCATTGGCTGTGTGTTACCAAATATCGAGTATCCTTGTGGTCATGTTCAATGTTCAAATATATGTTGCTGTTCAAATACAATCCTGTCGTACACGTATCGATGAATAAGTCAAGATTTGAATCTAAATTAGTAATTTTACACACCAAAATGCAAAGTTTAAAAATCAGTAGGTCACAATTTAAAGTATAAATTATAAGGAAATATACAAAAAAGGCGTTTATACACAGTCACAGTAGGTTAAGACAAAACCAAAAGCTGCAGCATGTAGTTGACTTCAGAAATTCCTTTGCAAATTACTTATTGAATACTTAGTATATTATGCAACTTTTCCATGATGTCTCAAGAAAAATAAATGTTATGACCCACTGTAATATATATATATATATATATATATATATATATATATATATATATATATATTAATAAGATAAACGATTAATTTTTTTCAGGTTTTTCTGCTAATTATGAATTTATTAATAAATATACATCTTCCAAGTCAATCAAATCAATTAAAAATGAATCGAGTAAGTATTTTTAAACTATAATTAATAAAGGAAAAAAAAAACGTGCAATTTTTGCTCAAAAAAAAAAAAAATAAATAAATAACTCAGAAGTCAAATTTTTTTTATATATGTTATCTTTTAATCAATATAAAATAAGGAAATTACGTTTTTTTTCTATCCTGAGTATCACAAATGTCGGCATCTGTTTATCTTTGTCTCTTGGGTAAAGTAGCTAAAATATGGTAAAGCTCATTAATAAGCTCACATTTCAGATGACCATATTTCGATTTGTGATGAGAAGACTCATCAGAATCAATAATAGAAATAATTAGGGATTTTTGCGGGAACCAATATTATGCTAGTGTCATAAAATAATTCTTAACAAAAAAATGTATTTATAAATTTTAAACTTGGTTTGAAATCTACAATAATTATGGTAAAATATGTTTTTTTAAAAATCGAAGTTGTTAAGATCCATCAACGAATGCATTTTTTTTTTTCAAATCTAAACATGAACAATTCGGAATTGAAATATATTCTAAAGGACAGCGCTTTTCAGAATGTTAGCCGCAAACGAATTTCAGGTTGTTCAGGACAAATGTTAACTGTATTTGAAAGGATCAAAAATCTATCTCAAACCTATTTGCGTTACTGGATAAAGAGCAATGGTAGCGGTGAGGCGTTCAAAAACGTGTTTTATTTAAATTTTGATAAACTTCACTCGTAGTCAAGATTATGGTATGTATAAGTTATCTTGAATATTTTTTACAAAAATGTATATACATTCTAGATTAATATGCTTAGAACTTTTTATTAAAATTAAGAAGTCAAGAATCGGAACCGTGCATCGAATAATATAATCCATATTACAAAATAAACAATCACTGGTCTGTTGGCCTTTCTGTGTATGTCACATAAGATGCAACATTTAGTGTATATTATATGTGTGCTGTACTGAATGAGTTTAAATTTAATATCCTACTAATTATACTTAAGTGCACTGGCCACGAAAGCACTAAAGGAGACAAAGGGAGTTTCACCAAACCCGAGAGATTCCCGAATTTTTAAAATAGAACCCGGGCTTTCGATTAATAGCTGAGCGCTGCAGCATTCAACCATATGTTCCCTTTACATTAACTTTCTTTTAAGAACTGCTAATATACAGGCATCATACGTCTCGCAACTGGACAGCCAAAAAGGATATATCCTACCAAACTGCCAGAAATTAGATTGGTCCTGCAAAAATTAAAACTGTGTCGAGGTGAGAAAGCACCCTCTACTTCTACAAATGACTTGTAAGGTTGTGTAAGTCATTCGGGAAACGGAATTTATCTTTTCGACAGTCACGATCATTATTTTACCTTGAGGTAATAAGAAGTGAATCTGGAAAAAAAATATAGACAAAAAAGATTCATTTAAATTCCTGTCCTATTAACACACCCGACTCGGTGAGTAAAAGAATGTCGTATGTATATCAGTTTGTTATTGAATGAGAATCTATCTTAGGAGAAATATCTACAGATATCGTTAAATTAATATTGTGTATTTTTTTCCACAATCTACATTTTAAAGCAAAAGGATTTTGTATGAATATTTCAAGATGATGTAATATTTAGTTTGTTATTAGTGCTATAAAATGTCTATATGTATATCCTATTTACAATTATCACCCTTTACCGCTAACCTTTAACTAAGTCACATTGTTTTATATTTTTTCTATTATTACGTCACAATAATGAATTGTATCTATTGTATCTATCATGTACATTGATACATTACACTTTACCAAACATAATATCAATAAAGTATTGCTTTCTGCTGTTATTCAAAACGACTGGTCTGTAAAGTATAATAAAGGCAAAAGGAATGTTACATTTTTTTTGTAATCAAAAGGGCAACGGGTTGGCAATATTTTCTTTGTTAATTCTCGGTACGATATATTATACAGTGTGTATAAATAAACCACCGGTGAAGCATGAAGCGAATGGCTTAACTGGCAGGAATTCACTCACGTCTCTCTTTTTTTTTTAAATTCGCCACGTTGAACAATATATAACATAAACGAAGAACTGTTTGGCAAAAGTCCTTTAAAATATTATGAATGAATTAAGATTTATAAATGATAAGGTGTTTTGTACGGAAATTATGTAAAGTTGGTTGTTAGATTCAAAGTTTAATAGTCGGGGGTTGATTTGTTAAACTTCTGTACCAATAATGAGGATTATTTTTTTTGGGATGAACTATATAACATATGAGCTTTATTTGATGTATTATTAAGTGTCTCTATACTTCAATGTATTTTGGCTACAATAGTATTTTCATATGCTTTAGGGCCACTTCGAGTACATAGACTTGCTATTTTTGGTATATAGATTGATTGTTAGCGCGTTCAAATATATATCACCATTTTCAACTCCAACAGCTTGCCTACTAGCCGGTCCAGGTACCGGGCCTTTGTTTACTAGTCGGAGTAGAAAGGTTAGAAAGCAAGCTGTACCGATGCTGAAAGATGATACATTTTGAATTTTCCATCATTTGTTCTGATGTCACATTATTATGGTCAACAAAATGTTGTTGACTTGCTTCTCCGGAGCATCAAAGCTTTTCTATTAAATATCACACTTTGCAAGATGGAAGTTATCTATAACCTTGAACAATGCTTAGCTTAAAATCATTTTGAGTAAGACGGAAGATATATGTCAGCCTGCATCATGATGAAATCAGATCACGTTTATCAAGTTGTCCTTCAGCTTGCATAATTTGTTTAAAGATCACCTTTAGCAAGAAGGAATCTATCTATCTGATCGCACCATGATCAGCTTAAAGATCACTTTTAGCAAGACGAATGTCCACCATTGATGGCTCTCAAACTTTAATGTTTCTCAAACTCCGAAATTAACTCTATCAAACTTTAATGTTAAGTTCTGAAAAATCCTTGTAGCACAATCTTTATTTCTGCATCAAAGAGACCCGTGGCAGAATCCAAAAGGTCTTGTAAGATTGAGATGAAGGATTCTAATTCTACAACATATCGGCGTTTGCATCGTCGCCAAGATTATAGTTTACTAAGCGATGGTCTTCACGTCACTTATTCATGGCTGTAAAGCAGGTCGTTATACGTAGACACAGAAAACAACTTGAGAAATTCCACAAACGCTCTTTATATGCTACAATTAATATTACCATTAGCTGACAGGACAAAACCTCAAATCATAATTCTTGGCCCATGATCATGGTGAGACAGATACAATAGACTGATCATGTAACTTATGGACCACCAAATTATCCCAAGACAAATTAAAATCTTTTACATTAAATATCTGTACTTGTTGTGATATTTTTTTTGTCTCTGAAAGGATGAGATGCATAACTCTTAAAGCCTATTAGAAACTAATAAGATGGTTTTTGTAGTACCCTTTCTTCATCTTTAGCAAGCCAATAGGCTGATGGCCTTGGAGACGTTTTAAAAGACACAAAGAACTTTCACCATTACCTGAAGAGTATCATAACTTGGTACTCTTTGGAGATAGCACAACCATCCTTTACCTCGCTCCAAACTATAGCGTAACCTGCTCTCCTTGCTGCCTTCTCTGTTCTTTTGCATTATGGCTTGAAGCCAAATGAAGACCTTTCATGATAATTTGATTAATTTCCATACAACAATCGGCATGTACGAGAGACTACCTATACACTAATAACAAAATAAAAAAAAAAGTTGAGTTATATCCCTTAAGCCTTGTCGGAACACTATTACAGCTTTCTACATAGCTACAATCTCAATAAACTGAACGAAAAAAGTAAAAAAGTATACTGTATTTTTATATAATTCTCCATTTTAGCTTTTTTTTTTACACTATGTTCATTTGTCTCGTGGATTCCACCTATTGATAAATAAATATTACTGTTTATCGCACTTTATTAAACGGGAATCATACTTTTTTTAATATTTATTTTTACGATTTTCCGAATGGCGACAAATAGGTAAAAATTTATTACGTTACATTCCAAATGTTCATGAGTTGGTACGCTTCACAGAAATAAAGTACGCAAAATGCTAAAATCCCCACAAATAGTCGTCATAATAATTCTTATAGCCTCAATATAATGAATTTAAACAATGAAAAAATATGCCCCGACCAAAATTTCTTTAAACCATTATTGAATATTTTCAATCAGTCGAAATTCGTAAAATTTAAATAATATATTGGCTGGTGATTTCGGTTAGTCACAATACTGCATTTGATTAACTAGGAAATTAATTATCTCATAAACTAGTCATCCTGAAGCGCAGCATTCGTCGCCTTATCAATCAATATAATTACTGTAATTTTTTTTTAAATAAGCAATCAAACAAAATAACAGGCTGACTTATATGGTATGCAAAGTTGAACTTTGACCTATCATGTACAGACTTTATACTATCTGGTACCTTCCAGCAACTTTTTTTTTTTTATTTTATTGTTTTCAGATTTTTATTTAATTCTTTGGATGCATTGATTCTCGATGAGCTGCCAGACGTAATTTTCTCTTTATTGGTTAGATATATTTTAATGCCTTTTTTAAAGTTCAGGATTTCTTTCTTTGAATTGTAATTTTTTTCATTCAGTTTCTAACAAACATATTTCGGGGGGTGGGTGTTTTAACTTGCATTGCTTTTTATATTTGGTTCGCTTTGTGTCTGCCTCAATCCACCCCTTCTCCCAGCACACTATATAGTTATTTTGATGTAACATTTTTTTTCATTCAAGTCATGCCAGTCTCTATATTACCTGTACACAAATGTTGTGTATTATTTTGTATTCAGTACAGATAGATGTTAGTTAATATTTCTTTTTTTAATGCGTACATATTCTGAAACAGTTAACATTTGTTTGTAATGCGCCATACATATTTATAATTTCTTAATCGGGATTTTCTCCAAAACAGCAGCGCAAAAAAATCAAATAAACCATATCTAATATTTTATTGTCTACACTTCAGCGTTGAATGTGTTCTCTTGACTCACTTTGTAGCCTAATGGTAGCGCCGGCCCCCAAAGCATTTTCACATCTTATCTATATTAATACACCATTTTTTTTTAATTCTAAAATTGGAAATTAGTTCAGTATTACTTTATTCTTCACACATAATTGTTGTATTAAATGTTTTTTATTTTTTTTTTTTTACAATAATCAGTTGACATTCTAATGTTATTTCCTTATTTTCCGCGGTTAAGCGGATACAGAATTTACCGCGACTGGGGATAAATGAAATGCTTTCGTAGTTAGAGCACAAAAAAAAAACATGATTACGACAAAATAATACTGTTTTGAAAATTACTGGAGCTGTCTAGACATGAAATAGTATTGTACAAACACCATTGTGCTCGTATTGTTTAATATATTTCACTAAATAATAGGACAAAACATCATATTAGAAATTCAAATAATCTGGTTTTATAAAAGAAATCAGAAAACAACGCGAGTTGTCGAATGTTTTTGAATGATGGTATATGGTCTTGCTTTGACGTATTCGGGAATTCACAAACGCGAGAAATCTCTCTCTCTCTCTCTCTCTCTCTCTTTATATATATATATATATATATATATATATATATATATATATATAATTGCGTCTTGCAGGCTGTTGGTGTCCCGCATGGTTGGGCGAAGAAGAGAATTATATATATAGAAGATAGATGTATCTAGTAATTATCTTATGAAGACCATAACTTTGAAATTAATTTTTTATGTTAACTAGTAAAGGCCCCAAAGGACATGAACAGGTTATTTTAGCCAAAATACATTTGAGAATAGGTACACTTAAAAATACGTCAAATACAGTTCATATGTTATATCATTCATCTATACCTGCCAGCCGAATTCTTTTTAAGTTTCGGCTGGCTGATATGATTTTTCGACTGATAGCCGGATTAGCCGAATTTCACCATAAATTGAGTAAATTGACATTTGCGGCTGATTTTCGGCTGATTTTTGTCAGATTACGAAATATTTGGCTAAAATTCGGCTGACGCCTAGACAATAATGAATTGATAAAACTTCAGCAATAAAACACTTTTACAATAGGCCTACTTTGGGAAAAGTTTTACTATTCAAAACAACAGAAATAAAGTGTTTTATGTGCTCTCCTACTAATACAGTGCATTAATGCATTCCACTCATTCAGTTACTGCCAATCAATACCTCAATAAGCACTTAAAATATCAGTTTATAATTGTCAGGAATTAATCAAACGCGATGTAGTTTATCTGCTGTTAGACTTGATTGTTTGCTGTTCATTATCAAACCAGTAACCGAAAACATGCACTCCACTGGTACAGAGGATGCTTATGATGATAGATGATGACCAGCCAGTTGAGTAAGTTGTGAATACGAGGATGATGCAACACTGCTACGCCAGAAAGCGAGGACATCATGAAACTGAACAACTGGCATCGTCAAATAGATTGCAATTTCCACTGCCATCTGAAATAAATGTTCAAAAAATCAAAACACAACAGTACTAACTGCTAGTTTATAAAACATTTCATTACAGTACACATTATATGTATTTTAAAATATTTTACTGCAAACTGACTGGTCTATTGAGAGCGAAATAAAACAAAAACTGTTTCAATGCCATAAATTAACATAGAATACCTTATTAGTACAATCGTCTGGTGACTGCTCAGCTCATTTATCAGCTCCATTCGCAATCGCTAACATCGGGTTTCTTCAGAAACATCTTCACTGACTAGCTGCGAATGCGATACACCAGCTTTAGAAATGATGAATCCATGGGCCATTTCTGACTGTATTGAATTCTCCAGAATTGTGGTTGCTTCTAACCGTGAATCAATGATTTGGAACCTAGATCGAGCAGCTGATGCAGCTTAATGTGATCATTTACAGGAAATCGATGGCCAAGCTGATTGAGAACTGACAGCTTGATCATTCGTATTTTCTCATCATCAGCACTTGATGCAGTGCAGATTTTCTTATGTGCCTTATCACTTGTGGAATAGTTGATAAGGTTGGCATTGAAAAGCTGAAGAGATCAGTTAGGTCTTGAAAGTTAACGAGTTCACTTAAAAAATCAATTTCATCTTCATGGAGTCAAATATCAACTCGCCAATACGCTTGAGAGTATTTTGAACCGTTCTTGTCAAGTATAGACTGAATCATCATCAGTGTTGAATTCCAACGTATCGGACATGCCTTCACTTACTTATGATTGTGTCTATGACTGTCAACGATGTCGTTAGTGCTGCTCTCAGAGGCATTCACTATTGATGCACTAAACTGATCGTCTACAAGAAGCAATTCTCACACTGACTTCTTTCAGGGTCTTTATCATTTCTTTATCCTCTGTGAATGCTGCCTCGTCTTCTGTGATTGCGGTCTTGTAATGAAGTGCAGTTACGATATTGCGGCACTTTTGTAGTATCTGCCGAACGTCTTCATTTTTATTGATGCTGTCGGTAATAAGCAGAAAGTGCAATGCGTATGCTATACAGTGCTGATAAGAGTCAACCTTCAAAAGCTTTGAAGTGTTCATCATATTTGCAGCACTATCATCAACAGAATCAACAGAAAAGTTTTCAAGACATAATTGACATGATCAGAAAGGTCATGGGCAGCAAAAGTAAGTAATGCGTGACAGCCAGGTGTGACAACTTTATATGTCCAGTCATGGTCTTAAAAGAAGGTCCTGATCCCAAGATAATTGATAGTCCGGTAGCGATTGGTCCATCCATCAAATATCAAAGTGAATTTATTTCAGCCACTTTAGTTTTGACTGCTGACCTGATGGCTTGGTAAACATCGTCCATGGCTGTTCCAGCAAGTTTTACTGGTGCTGGTATGTTGAGCGATGGGCAATTAATTTTGAAGAAATCAACAAAACCATCTTTAGCCACATTTTCAAAGGCAAGCACATCTCGACAGAACCAGACGACAATATTTCTTGTTATCTCATGACTTGATTTTGCTTGACATTGACTGCTACCTTCTTCATACTTACGGAAATATCCCAAAATTAAATTGACTTTTCTTCACTTTGTACTGACACATCGTGCTTCACACTTAAGTGAAGATTCATTTTGCCACTTGATGTATTACTTTTGAAATGTGACCCTTGTCACCCAATGATTGCTGAGCAGTGAGACACAGTTGACAATAAACTCGATCTTCATCAACATTTCTTCCATCAGCAGAAAACAGGCCACCAAAGTATCACCAGCATTGTGCTTTAGAATTTACATGTTGGCTTGCACATTTTTAATGTACTGCCTCTCTTCCTGGTTTAGATGAAAAATGCTGACATTTGAGTTCACCTAAAATCTTTAAATATAATGTGTACATTAGAAATGTTATTTAACATAAAATTCATCAGTTATTGACTAAAACTGGAATCTATTTAGTGTTAGTTGAAACAATTTATTTAGCTTTTTTAGGCTTACCTTTTTAGAAGATCATTGAGCAATAATTGAGCTATAAATCGTAAGTTACGACAAAGGTTAACAAAAACTTTATTTTATTTATTTGTATTTTAATTAGTATGTAATAAATTAAGACTGTAAGATAAAGAAGGATGAAGACAAGAAGACTTATTTAGCTTCCGGTAACGGTTACTCTAACGACGGACAAAATACGGCGGCTAATGCAGCGCGCCGCATACTTTTCGAAGGATTTACGGCGGACGAAAACTCGGTGGCGTAGCCGGCGCGCGGTGCCGGCTCCCTCAACCGGTGACTCGCGCCGGCTACTCCGCGGAAAAGAAAATTATCCTCATTATGTGTACACAATCTTAACAAAAACAACCCCGACAATAAAACTCTGAATCTAACATCCAACTATACATAATTTGCGCACACAACACCATATCATTGATAAATCCTATTTCATTCATAATATTTTTTCCAAAAAGTTCTTTATTTTAGGTTTTATGATGTTCACCATAACGAATTAAAAAAAAAAGATAGACGTGAGTCCTTGTCAGTGTCACGGGTTGTGAGTAATTGGACGAAAACTTTCTCACTTTACTCCTTCTACCCTTGATTAGCACGACTACTCCATAATAGTATATGTTCCATTTCTCTCCCCCCCCCCGATTCCTACCCCTACCCCCGTAATTACGTCATAAAGCAGGTGCTCCTCGAGTGCGGATGAAAGGCCTACATTCCGACGAGAGGAACGAGGGTCAGGAATTAGTCACGAAGATGCCATTTCACACCTTGGGATTTTTTCTGACCACTTGGTCACTGTTCGGCTACCGACAAAGAATAGAGGTCCGCTTAGATGTCCGCTTATATGTCCGGCTACTATTGTCTTTGTCGATTAGACGTACCTTCCCCCCCCCCTTTGGGCGGGAAATTAGTGACCGCCGATTGACGGGGTAAAGAGAGTGGATGGATGATTGGTTGTGGAGGGGGGGGTCACGTGTGCAAGTCTGGAAGTATGAGAGAAAGCGGGAAATAGATTATTCGACTTGGGCTTCTCGAGGACAACGGTCGACGTATGAGAGAGAGAGAGAGAGAGAGAGAACGTTATATTCACTTTCTTCATTTTGTTGGGTTATTTTTGCAAGCCACCAGATCCTGTTTAGGACTGGTGCCTTTATGTAAATAAATATATTTGATGTTACACCAGACCTGCTGTTAGCCTGTGAAACGTTGTGTCGGAGACACAAATATAAATACAAGTCCCAATTAAGTCAGCAACTCATATACCTTAGACGACAAGCTAAGGATTCCTCAAAGGGGTCCTCAACAGTCAGCTAAGCTTAGCAGGTTGTTTATTTACTGTTATACATATTGTAGTATAGTACTATATATCGTACTGAGAATTAACTAAGAAAATATTGCTAACCTGGCAGTGCCGAACCTAGGGATTTGGGTGCCCGGGGGTTTGACCTCTTTCTGGGCCCCTGCATTTTGAAATTCGATACATGACATAAAATAATGTACTTAATATTGAATGAAAAAATAGTTAGGGCCCCCCCTCAAGCTGGGTTTCGGGAGGACTTTCAAATTGGAACCTCCTCTCCCCCCACCCTAGGTACGCCTCTGCAACACTTTTGATTACAAAAAAAATTATTGAAAATGTAACTTTATTATACTTTACAGACCAATCGTTTTGAATAACAGCAGAAAGCAATACTTGTATTAAAGTACAAAATTAAAATAGAATCGTTGTGTAGCTTTTCATTTAAAAAAAATATTCCATCAATTCAGCTGAGGCAGCAGAAGCAGAAAATATCAGGCCTCTTAAAAAGAATATTAACATTACAGTTCTGTGATGCCCCCATCATAAATGGGTTAGTTTGCATTGTCTACATTGTGTACGGCGCTACTTAGAATCAACCCTTAAGCTTTCCTCTAACCAAAGCGAAGCGAAACGCTGCGCTATTTCTCACGTGAGATTTTTCAAAGCGCGAAAAACCCTCGATACACCTAAGCGAAGCGAACGGAGGCGTCAGCCGACCGGATATAAGGATTTTTTAAATTTTCTTTTTGTTTATTTGAAGACGTCGGCAGACATTTTCTTCTTATGATATATTTTCTACAGTTATGGTATTTTACAAGTAAAAAGTGAAAAAAAAAACACTTACTTTTTGGTATAATCTGATATAATTCAAGTTGCTATATATAAATCTAAGTCTTATTTGTTAATTTTAAGACATTTATATCAATTTTAACCTTGATTTTCATTTGAGTCGATGTTTCTAGGCAGCCATTTTGGATTGTTTACACTCGCGAAACGCGAAAAAACTCTGAAAGAAGCGATGCCGCGAAATTTCTCTGCACCGCCGCGGAAATTCTACGCGGTTTGAGCATCTCCATGTAAATACATTGCCGCGAAAGAGGGGCGAATTTCGCGAGCTACCTAGATACGCGAAATTCGCTTTGGTTAGAGGAAAGCTTTATACAATTCATTAATGTGACGTAATAATAAAAAAAATTGTGACGTAATTTTGACATTGTAAAGGGAGATAATTGCATATTAGATATAGACTTACTATATAAATAATAACAAACTGAACATTATAAATATTACATTATCTTGGGATATACATAGAAATTCATTTACTCATGTTTTGACGTTTACAATTAACAGAGAAAGTTAATTTGAATGATTTATCTTGGTAATTTTATTAGATCGTTACTCAATGCCTTTTGACAATGATCGTAGCGGTCGAAATAATTATTAGGGTGAGTTGGCCGAAAGGCTTTCTCAACCCTGCCTGCCATATGCAACAGTGTAGGGTGTTTAATAACCTCGCCACTTAATATTTGGTAGGACCAATATCTTTACTTACTTAAGTAGGGGATATGTTGCTTGGCTGGCCAGTTGGGAGACGTATCTTGCCTGTATGGTAGCATAAACTAACAGCAAATGTTTCCGCCATCTTTGTATTATATGTGCCGCCATATTGTGTGAAAGCCACGATATCGAGTATAGACACGATCTCGTGAGACAGACACGGGAATGCCGACAGAGCAGTAATTGGTTTTCTGTTATATAGATATAGTTAAAATACATTAATTTAGCATTACCTAACAATCCTACGTTAAATGTTTTTCAGAAGAAAAAAAAATAATCAATGAATCAAATATATAATATGTGTGTGTATGTGTGTATCGTCTAAACAATTTGTTTGCTTTTGAATTCTCTTTTTTTAATTTTTTTAATACACATATTCCCATTTTCTATATTCAAGTGAGACCGCTAAGTCTATTCCCTAAGCGCTCGTTTAATTCATAACACAAATCATCATATATAATAAAAGGCAAGTGTGTGTTATCTGTTCTACCAATAGTATTTGATAATGTAATCACGGTATGGGAGAGCCGTCGCTATAAATAATCTATGACGTCATTTCCCGATGTTACAATGTTTTTTTGCAGAATGGGAACGCCGTCGCTATAAATAAACAAGCAATCTAAGCCTGGACACATGACGTGTTAGCGCATATTCGTGTTATAAGTAAGGGAAGTAAGTCATGTTGAATAACTGTTACAAAAATAAATAATAAGTTACGCCCCTTTGTACGCCCCTTTGTACGCCGCTTTGTTAATATAGCATATATAGTAAAAAAAATTGTTCCTTAAGAAGCCCTGGTATTCGGCCCTCAGAGGTCAGATCGCGAAATGGACTTTTGATGTACACATGGCAGGTCAAGACCTACAAAATGATACATACATCATGGGTCTAGGACTGAGATCTAGGGTGATGACAGACAGACAGACAGTCAGCCAGGCAGACAAAACGGGGACAATACAGCATTTATTTTTCGAAAATGCTCTAAAAATCCTCTATGACGTAATTTACCGATGGTACATATTTTTTTTCCTACTAATAAAGCCGAATTGAACTTGCGCGCGGGTGCTGTATCGTGCCACATCAACTTTCCTTTGTGCTGCAGAATTACATAATAAAGTAGTTATTTTTTGCTTTTCAGTTCATTTTTATAATGCTTCGTTTTGATTTTAATATTGAGATAATTAAGGGTAAAACGTAACGGTTGACATAAATTAGCACCCATATCTTTATCTAATGGTGTTTGTTTGGCTTGGTTGGTTGGTTTGCTTTGGTTGATTTGTTAGTAATTCTATAAGTAAGCAGACTGTTTGTAGTTTGAATAGCCTTCATCACTCTCTCACAATTGTTTTGTGATTGTTGAGAGCTGAGTTTAATTGGTTGTTGACAGCTGACTTTAATTGTATTGAAAAATGGACGAGTCTTGCTGTACAAAAAATGGCCGTCTGCTATCTATTGTGATTATGTATTAATATATATTGGAAAGGCTATTTTGTTTTGTGTGCGCATTATTTCAAAATGTTTTATAAAAAATGTATAATTCCACCTGTCGTTCAACGGGCTAAAACACAATTGTTTTGTGGTTTAGACAGCTGAGTTTAATTGTATTGAATAATGGACGACACTTGCTGTTAAAAAAATTGCCGTCTGTTATCTGGGCTATTGTGAGTGTGTATTAAGATATATTGTGTAAGATTATTTTGTTTTTGTATGCACATTATTTCAAAAAAAATTATGAAAAATATAAAATTCCTCCCTTTCTTTCGACGGGCTTAAAATACTTATATAATAAAAGAGTAGTTTGTGTGTTTTTGTTTCAAGGTTGTTTTCATATCAAGCGTTGTATGGGTTGTAACATTATGTCATATGAAAACTACCTGCGAGGAAGACATACTGCTGCATCGCATGCACCGCACGATATGAAAACTACATGAGGGACAGCTTACCCGACCACGTGACTTGCTTCCGACCCGGAAGATGATTAGAGTGCGGACACCATGAGATATAGTCGCAAAATATACAGCACGATTGTTCCGCCCGTCGTTCAACGGTCTTAATTCTAGTCTTAAATAAACTATTCTCTAGATTCATCAGAAAAGAAAACAGAACGGCAATGTTAGATATAAGCATACCTGACTTAAAAAGATGTGGGCGTTATAAAGTACGAATCAAAGGATGTAGAAAGCCGCCATGTTTATGGTTAAGTTTTTAAAGTCATTAAGACGTTGTTCACTGTGTGAGAATGTTTTGAGGACTCATTTTTTTTTAAAAATAAATTGAGAAAAAGATCAATTCCTTTTCCATCTTATGGTTGAATGAAAATATATCACTTGCTTTCTTCTGTATATTTATTATATTTATACATTGATTGTCTGCTTAAGCAGGCTTTTTGACTAGTATGTACTTCAACATAAATGTATATCTCGTTCGAGCAGCCTGCACAACAGAGGAAAATCGTGACAAAATAGTGGCAATCAAAAAGTAATAAAGAACTGCAATAGATGAGATCAATACTAATCCAATCTTCGAATGAGACTGAACTTTAAAAAAAAATGAAATAGAAAAACAATACAATTTAATGTATTACACATGTACTGTCGTCGTCGGTATCTGTTCGTCTCGGGAGACGATGCTGTAGCTAATTTGTGAATCTACATGCACCGCTGAGAGTGGCTGTGCAGTCCGACTCGGGAGTGACAATCCCTGCCGCACTTGGCACATTTGAAAGTGGATGGTTTTTGTAGCTGTTTTTTTTTTTTGCTGCTTCCGCTTTGATCTTTTCAGGGCGGCATTTTCGTGTGGCTCAGCCTCTGCCGGACATCGAGCCTCCAAGTCTGGCGGTCGACAGCTTGATACTCCTAAGAGTTGGGGTTTATGGGGTTTCATGTCCTTTTTGCAGATATTTTTGAAGCGTTTTTTATAGCGCCCTGTAACTAGCTCGCCATAGAGTAGGTCCTCGGTGATGCGTCCTGCGTTCATTCTAGTGACATAGCCGAGCCATCTGAGGCGTCTCTCGCTAAGAATTGCAAACAATGTCCTTATGTTGGCCCTCTCCAGCACACCAGTGTTGGGGATCTTGTCCTGCGACTTGATCTGCAGTATACGCCGCAGGCACTTCATGTGGAAGTTGTTTAGTTTTCTCTCGTGCATCGCGTAAGCGATCCACGTCTCGAATCCATAGAGAAGGGTGCTTATTATGCAGGCCTGGTAGACGCGCAGTCTGGTAATCTCAGTGAGGCTGGGGTTATTCCACACTCGTTGATTTAGTATCACCATGACTGTGGCTGCCTTAGCGATTTTGCAGTTGATCTCCGGGTCTATGGATAGGGAGCTGGAGATGGTGGACCCGAGGTAGTTGAAGTTCTCGACAACCTCTAGGGTGTACCCATCGATGTCAATGTTTGGGGGCTATCTGTACCCTGTGCCATGAAATTTGTCTTTTTCAGGATGATGGTCAGTCCAAACTCCTGACACGCGTGGAAGAGGCGGGTGACAAGCCGTTACAGTCCAACTTCAGTGTGTGATGTCAAGGCTGCGTCATCAGCAAAGAGCAACTCGTGAATTAGTACCTTTGTGACTTTGATCTTTGCACGGAAGCGGGCTATGTTATAGAGTTTGCTATCGGACATTGCTTGGATGTATACACCCTCGCTACAATCCTTGAAAGCGTATTGGAGGAGCATGGAAAAGAAGGTGCCGAAGAGTGTAGGTGCAAGGACGCAGCCCTGTTTTACTCCACTGATGACTGGGAAGGCCTCGGAGATTGCGCCGTTGTAACAAACCGTGCTATGCATGTTGTCGTGGAAGATCATGACCACTGCAAGCAGGCATGGGCGGCAGCCAATCTTTTGCAGCAAGCTGAAGAGTACGCTTCGACTAAAGATTAAATGCCTTTGTGAGGTCGACGAAGGCGATGTAGAGTGGCACCTTCTGTTCCTGACAATTCTTTTGCAGTTGGCGTAGTGAGAAGATCATGTTCACTGTTGATCGGCCAGCCCTGAAGCCACACTGTGACTCTGGATAGACTCGGGAAACGAGGGCCTGGGGGCGAGTTAGAGCGACGCGGGCGAATGTTTAGCCGATAATGCTGAGGAGGGAGATGCCCCGGTAGTTATTACAATCGCTCCGGTCCCCTTTGTTCTTGTACAACGTGATAATTTTGGCATCCCTCATGTCTTGGGGGATGTAGCCCTGTTCCCAGCAGAGACATAGGAGATCGTGCAATGGTTTTAGCAGTGTTGGTTTCCCGCTCTTCAGGACTTCTGGTGGGATTCCATCGCTACCGGGTGCCTTCCCGTTGGCAAGGCAGTCGATGGCTTTTCTTAGCTCATCCACAGTGGGTGGGGTGTCTTGCTACTCCATGATCGCCAGATCTGGGATAGAGCCAAGAGCGGCATAAGTTACGAAGTTCTATGTTGCATACAGCTCCAGGTAGTGGTCTACATCTGTTTTTCCTGGTCCTTGCTAATTATACTAACATGTCATTAAGCACATATGCGCACACTAATTTCTAAATATAATTTATGTATTAATATATGACTATACATTAATATACATATCATCTCTTTGAAATTCCTATTTCCTGCCGAAATTTGGATATAAATTTTTACAAATCACATAAAACTTATGGGTAGTTCGTATTGTCCAGTTTCTGTAAAATTAAAGCTTAAAGAATAAAAATGTTGAGCTTGTACATTGATCGATTTGAGATCAATGGGTTGACACCATTTCTGCGGAACTGCTAAAACACGCGAGATTCGGCAGTAATCAAAGTTCTTACAATGATCTTGCCAAAGGTATGTTGTGTAAATAAAGTTTTGCTCAAGGAGTGGACCCTAGTCACTTATCATACCACAGCATAAAAAAGCAATTCGAAACAGTGTCAGAACTATAGGACACTCATTCTCATCAATCACCCAAGAAAAGTAATGCTAAAAATTATACTCAATCGTTAAAATCCAGAGCTGAGAAACTACTGGCAGAAGCACAAGCAGATTTCTTACCAGGCAGAAGCACAATCTAGCAGATCTTCAACTGTCATTTGTTCATAGAAAACACATTCAACACCAACGCGAACTTCATCATAAATTTATAGACTTCAAGAAGGCATTTGATCGAGTATGGCAAGTTATGGGAAGAGTGATCAAAGCACTTTACAATCAACGAGTAGTGCAGTCCAAATTAATGGCTGGAGTCCATCATGGGAGCATTCTCTCGCCAAATATGTTCTACACTAATGAAAGTCATGCAACTAGCACGGCTTTTTTATTACTGGAAGACTACTTAAATTGTGTAGATGATATAGATCTCCTGGCCGGAAGCAACTGACAAGCTTGCACAAAAACAGAACTTCAAATAACTGGTAGCCATTCTATCCAAAAACGGAAGCAGCGAAGTTGAAATTCGGGCCAGGATTGACTCAGCGATGGCAGCTATGACTACATTAAACAGAATTTGGACCAGCACAAAAATGTGCCTATCAAAGAAGCTTAGACTTTACAAAGCCCTAGAGAGAACTATTTCACTGTAAGTTTGTAAGACATGGATACTTCTAGCAGCCAAGAATAGGAAATCGAAAAACAGAAACGCGGGTCAGGGCTGCACCGAAACATGCCTCGATGAATGGTTAAAGGGGCGATAGGGCCGCCATAGGGAAAATGTCGACTACTTGCACGGTACCACCACGCTGGCTGAAAAGTCTGGTATCGTTAAAATGGTTACTCCGCCCAACTAGAGAATCGCGAAAGGTTGAGGCAATGCAAGTTCCTCCTGGGGATAATGGCACAGGCTGTCTTTCATCACACTTGTCACATGTGCGGATCGAGGGGATCGAAGACTCGGAAAATAGTCTGTTAAGGAGGCCCAATCTACAGGATTGTTGCCCACCTGAAATGTCCGAGGATTATTGCTGAGAAGCCCCCAAGTCGCGAAAGCTTTGGACGAGAATGATGTGGATATTTGAGTAATGTTATAAGAATGCATCCTTGGCCTAAGGACTTTCTCCATTACTGGTTATTCGTTCTTCCGGTTTGGGTGTAAGAAAATACGGGGATTGGTTACCCGGGTGAGAAATTATCTAAATGCTCAGCCACGTAGCGCCCATACCTCGCACGGAAAAACAGATACGCTGGCGGTGGATGTCTTCAAGGATGGGAGGAATTATTATTGTGTAAACTTGTACAACCCCCAAGTTCGGAGCTCAGCATAAATATATCTGAGGATACTCTGCTTGGAACTATTGTATATGGTTATCTCAACGCCATGTATCCTGCATGGAGATAAGAACGTACCAATGCCGCTGGGCAAAGGATTCAGGAGATTTGTAATATTACAAGTTTAGTTCCGGCTGTGAGGCCAATTTTCGAGATCCTACTTTTTGAATGGGAGGCAAACGAATTGAATTTAACCCTTGTTTCGGCCAATCTGGCTTGACTGTCACCTCTTTCGAGAGTGTTCGAGTGTGTTGGGAGCAATCCTTAACCCGTTTTCAAACGGTGAGTGGAAACCTAGGTTCCACGCACCGGTGTTCAGTTTATAGAAAGGAAAATTCGGACGTCTTCAGAGTGGCGATCGATGAAGCCTTTGGAGAAAGTGATAACGATTGTTAAACAGTCGAAGTTACTTTACGGAGATTATGAAGCAATCTCTGTTGCCACACGTAGGACCGGTCCCCGAGCCCTTCCGAAACAGTAAGGCCCATGACCATTTGGATTCAAGCCCTGGCAAGATTGTTAGTGAGACAGAGACAAGTAAGAGAGCGAGCAGAAGGAAAACGGCTAAAGCGCGCCGCGTGTACAATAAAGCTAACTGAGCATTTAAAAACCTGTGAGCTGAGGCCAAAGGTAAAATGGACCGATACTTGGATTAGAAGGGAATGCCAGAAAGCGTGGAAACCTACTGAAAAACTGGCACCCGATAACACTGAGCTTCAAGCCTGACGATGAAAACGATATCACGAAGGCCGAAAACTTGCTGTGGTCATTATGTCTAAGTAAGAAGTCAGTATGTCTAAAGCACCAGGTAAAGTCCCACGGGCCAAAGAGAAGGCTGAGTTTGGTCCGGAAAATATGTTGACACGTTCCGAGCCTTATTCTCTGTCTGCGAATCGGCATATCGCAGTCGAGGAAGTGTTGCGTGAGGAAGGCTCCAGGCAGTGATCGAGATCAATAGTAGAAATGGTGCACACCTTCGGTCTGCTGTTATGCGAGAGATATGTGGCTCAGAGATAAAGCCTGTTCGAAGACCGTCCTATTCGCTGTTCTCGCTTGGGCACGAGGATCCTCAGGGAACCTCGAAGTGGAAGTTGGAGGTTTCGGTTCTTGCTCTGGAACCAAAACCCTAATGCACCTGGGAGTCACGCTGAGAAAGCAAACTCGGTGGTTGAGTTGGGACACTGGGTGACGGGTAGAAATGTCTATGAGTCAGAGCCGAGCAGCCGTCTAAAACTTACCCGTGGTAAAGAGCTCCGAGGAAGATCGAGCAGGCACTAATTGCCTTGTTTCGCATTGTGTATGTGTCCTTTCGGTGCGTACTTTGGGAGGTTGAAGCCCAATGTCGATTCCACTTTGTCCGACGCTATAGAAGAGTGCTTTGGCGCACCGCAGGGAGTGATTAGTCGGGTAATTTGTGGTAAATGGTGCTTTATGTGCAGTTCTCGGATGTTCGAGAGACACGGTGAGTTTGATCCTTCACAGGCTCCTAAGAGTATAAGTTATCACTAAGTGAGTTCCGAGAGAGAGCAACCACGACAAGCAAGGTACAGACATTCGAAAATAAATGCACGAGGAAAATCATTCTAACCTCCTACCACAAACGCAAGTATGTTTGTTAAGACATTATCTGAGGGATGATGATGGGGCGCCAGCGGAAATGTTGGTTTGACAATATAAAGTACGGACAAGGCTACCAATTTATGAACTATAGAGAGTCGCGCAGGATAGGCAGTTATGGAGAAATATTTTTGTTGAGGTGCCCATGTGTTCCCCCAACGACTACATCGATTAAAGCTATGATGATGGTGATGAAAATGTACACAATGTAGGGTGTTTTACGACATATAGTAAAAATATTTTTTAAATACACTGGGTAACAGCCAAAAAAATCGTCAGGGGTTTCTCAACTGATTTAGATTCATTTTGGTGTTCTGAGTCCGAATATCAATCAAATTGATTTTGCTCTTACAGGTCAACTTCTTGAGATACAGGCATAGACCTACCTGACCAGCTATACGTATTCTAATATAAGAGGTTTTGAGTTCAATCATTTCTCTAAATTAGCTGCATAAAAATTAGCAGCGAAATAATCACAATTTTAAAAACAGAGATAATTATATTTTATTTATAAATCATCAATCTGTATTATCACTTGATTATTTAATGCATTAGCAATTGATTGGGTTAAATAAGCCAATCACATTGATTATAAATTTCACTGGCTTACACTCATTTGCATCCTGCTATTACTTTCCGTGTATTGATATGGCTTCATCTCGACGGTCATGCAGGAATAATCCTGACGTTTTCTGCTACATCTGCGGAGAATACACACTGTTAGCGGACAGGAAGAACATCACAGGAAGCCTACCAGGCTTACTTTAAAGTCAAGCTGGGTGACCAAGATAAAGTCCTGGGCACCGCACACGATGTGCAAGACGTTCGTGGAATACCTCCGGCGGTGGACGAAGGGCGCGAAAACTTCACTGAAGTTTGGGATTCCGATGGTTTGGATGGAGCCGTTTGACCATGCATCGGGATGTTACTTTTGCGTTATCATTACTACTAGCATCAACCGGAAGAATCGACATAGCCTCCAGTACCCCGACCTTCCATCTGCCAGTCAACCAGTTGCTCACTGCGAAGAAATTCCTGTACCAGCGTTCAGAGAACTTCCTGACAGCGACAATGAGGCCACCACTTTAGACGAAGGCGGAGATACAGAAGAGGAGTATGAATCACAAGATGGTGCGCAGCCGTTCTCACATTGTGAGCTTAATGATCTGGTTCGGGATCTCAGCTTGTTGAAGACTTCCTCCGAGCTGTTGGCCTCCAGACTCAAAGAGAAAAATCTTCTTGGCGTATCACTTTCTTCCGTAGAAGGCATGATAACTACATGGGCTACTTCTGCCAGGAGGAAGACCTTGTGTACTGCCGAGATGTCACCGGTTTTCTTGATAAACTCGGCGGTCCTCAATACGATCCGAGAGATTGGCGACTCTTCATTGACAGCTGCAAGCGCTCTTTGAAGTGTGTACTTCTCCACAACGGGAGCCAGTTTGCCTCAATATCTGTTGCGCACTCCACAACTCTTGAAGAGAAATATGAAGCAGTGAAGTATGTGCTCGACAAAATCCAATATGAGCAGCACCAATGGATCATCTGCGTCGACTTGAAGATGGTGAACTTTCTACTTGGTCAGCAGTCCGGGTTCACGAAGTACCCATGCTTTATATGTATGTGGGACAGTCGCGACAGAGCCCAGCACTATGTAAAGAAAGAGTGGCCGGCGCGAGAGCAGTTAGTACCTGGGACGAGAAACGTCATAAACGAACCTCTTGTTGACCTGGAGAAGATATTGATCCCACCGCTACACATGAAGCTTTGGTTAATGAAACAGTTTACGCGCGCTCTGGACAAGGATGGGAGGTGCTTCAACTACATGTGCCGAGCATTTCCTCAATTGACCATTTAGAAGCTGAAGGCCGGCATTTTCGACGGCCCACAGATACGGCATCTCATAAAGGACACAGAGTTCCAAAACTCCTTGAACACGCTTGAGTGCGCCGCCAGGAAAGAGGATAGTACAGCTTTTGCTTTTTTGAAGGTTTCATTGGTCTCTCATCTATCTGGATCACTGCTAAAAAATTCAGATGACAGTCCAAAAATGGCAAAAAAACGAAAGGTGTTTTTTGAAACAAAATCATCAAGTTCTTTGAATTCTATCAGAGATTGATCAACTGTTGCTTTTTTCAACGAGCCTGGTAAACCATTTTTTTCAAACATCTCAACATTTTCTGTTTTATGTCAAGTGGTACTTCATCATCAAAAAAGCCAATGCAACATGTTCTACTGATATATACCAGAGGTGTCTTAGAAATTTTTTCAAAGCCACCGCTGAAATATGTGAATCAGGATAGTTGCCAGCAAATACATAAATGATACAAGAAGTTTTATAATTTTAACAATTTCACTATTCACTTGGCACATTAAATTAATTGGTCCAACTAATGTTAACCGTAACCCTAACTTTTGTAGGCTTTTGATAAGCCAGAGATCATTTCGAGGAGCTGAAAAGGCTGTTGGTGCTGTAAAAAAGGCCCTTGTGTAAATTCTTGTGGTAAAAATGCATATGTTTCTGAGACCCTGTTCTTCTTTTGCCGTCAGTCGAAATTGGGCCCGAAATAGCCATATTTTGATGGCATATATGGCTTTGGCCATCCACCTAGCAAGATGAAGTCCAGCTGGTTGTTTAAATGATATACCTTTTGCTGGAATTCCTCCGAGATAAATAATGACTAAGTCAAATAGTTTCCGGTAATAGTCACGAGGTTGAAAAGTTGTGAGCTCTTTTTGTGCAAATTCGATACTTTCTTCAGCAATGTCAACAACGACTGATGTACTAGATTCATTTGTTAAAACAGTCTGAAATGAGTGGCCAGTGTTCTTTAAACCGCTTAAAGATTGCTATGTCTGGACTTGTAGAAGGACCAAATGAATGCTTCACAACTGCTTCCAACATAATTTCAAGCATATGATGACGACAGGCCAGCCTCAACATTTCCTTCTGCATCTTTCGCTCCAGTAGAGCACATGCTCCATTGAATTTTGCTCTACTACTGGACATCTTCATTAAGCTAGTTGGAAAGATTTTATGAGATAAAATACAAAAATTTAACACATTTGATAATGTTGATTTTGTGTAAACGCGGCCACGGAAATTAGACAAAAAAATTTAACAAAGAATAATTAACAACAAAGATTAATATTAACTGAAATAAATAAGAGTGTCATTATATCTTCATCATTTCACACAATTAATAATATGTTTTGGGCATAGTCAGTCAGGCAGTCACGTTATTACCAACAAGGAGTAAAATAATTGAAATGTGTAAAATTCACAATGTGGTAGCAACCATTCAACATGTGTCAAAATCAATAAAAATTTTACTGGTTTATTTTTTCATATATTGGAACATTTTTAGATGGTGCCCCATGAAAAATTGAAAACTTCATTTTTTTGAATCACCCTAATATATATATATATATATATATATATATATATATATGTGTGTGTGTGTGTGTGTGTGTGTGTGTATGTGTGTGTGTGTGTATACAGTGCCTATCTGCCTCCTAGGAGCAATCAGGGAATTCCCTCCACCCCACTCTAAATAAAAATTATAACTACTAGGTGATAGGTCGTATAAGTATGCATGTTAATACACTTATATACTTATTATTATGGCTTCACACTTCTTCTAAAATCCTTCTTCATTCCTTTATCTTCCTCAAACTGTACAAACAGAGAGCATGAAAAAACATCAACAATTCTTTGCATCACAAAGGCACAATACAGCACCAGCGCGCAAGTTCTATTTGAACATCGGGAAATGACGTCACAGAGGAATTTTATTTATGGCGCCGTCGAGATTACTTTAATATAGCAAAATACTAAAATAAAAAAAAATTAATTACAATTAAACTACCCATCGAGATGAAACGAAACCTGTCCTATAACCTTCCCCATGTAATTTTGTGTATGTGTAACAAATTTCACATTATTTGGTTGTCTGGATCTTGAGTTATAAGGGAACAGACAGACAGACAGACAGACAACAAATGCCTCTTATAAGTATAGATATATATATATATATACTTATTATTATGGTTTCACACTTCTTCTAAAATCCTTCTTCATTCCTTTACCTTCCTCAAACTGTACACATCAGAGAGCATGAAAAAACATCAACAGTTCTTTGCATCACAAAGGCACAATACAGCACCAGCGCGCAAGTTCTATTTGAACATCGGGAAATGACGTCACAGAGGAATTTTATTTATGGCGCCGTCGAGATTACTTTAATATAGCAAAATACTAAAATAAAAAAAAATTAATTACAATTAAACTACCCATCGATATGAAACGAAACCTGTCATATAACCTTCCCCATGTAATTATGTGTATGTGTAACAAATTTCACGTTATTTGTTTGTCTGGATCTTGAGTTATAAGGGAACAGACAGACAGACAGACAACAAATGCGTCTTATAAGTATAGAGAAGATATGTATATATAACACATTGCGGTGCACTAGCATCATTCCTTCCTCCAGATACATATTATGAAATATCATAATTGAACGGAATGTCACCTACTAGTACAATATCGGTTTGTCTTGCTTTTAGTACTTACTAGTAGTTGCCCGTTGCATTCCCATCTATAGGTTTTATATCTCAATAAAATGTTTAATATGAGAATAATCATGTCATAAACAGAGGAATGTAATATTTACAACTGGCTGATTACTTGTCGCGCTTTTTTTTACAAATAGTATAAATTTAAATTAATAAAAAATTGTACCATTTGGTGCGTGAATAATTACACCGGTAAACAGTGAATTCATTGCCAGTGATATTTGAATCATTTTATACAAAGTCAACCATGCTGATTTAGAATATGTAAGTGCTTTTGCTAGATTGGCTCTATTTTACGAGATAATTAAAATTAATTAAATAATGTATGCACCGTGTTTGGAATTTGTCAAGAATTGCATGACGTATAATAGTATACTAACAAATAGTAGTGAAATTGTTAATAATCATGCAGAAATTTGTTCAAAAAAATGTGTAATAGTGTTATAAAAGAAAACATTTTCATTTGAAAAACTAATTATGTCTAATTAATTAATTAATTAATATGTTAATTGACTATGGTAATGCATTAGCAAATCGCTGTTTGCTCGACTTCCTTTTGTATGTGTCGTTGGTGCAATTGCGCTGGAGGCTCCAACAGTAGTCATCCATTATATGTATGTCCCATCTTCCTTGATATCTCTCCTCCATCACCCTCATATCCTGATGGAACCTCTCGCCTTGTTCCTCACTGAAGTCCCCAAGGTTACCTGGAAATTTGTCTAAATGACTGTCAGGTAATGTACCTTGATGCTCATATTTGTTCCACTGTTTCTGAAGTTAGCTAGCAATTCTTGCACCAGTTCTTCGTAATTCTCTGCTCTGTTATTACCTAAGAAGTTCCTGACAACTGAAACAAAACTGTTCCATGAAGAAGCTTCAAGGTGATTTCGATCGTTGATGAGTTTCCGAATCCGAGGACCGTCAAAAATCCCAGCTTTCAGCTTCTCCAAGCTCAATCCGGGGAATGATCTACACATATACTTGAAGCAATAGCCAGATTTGTCCAAAGCCTTAACATATTTGATATTAAGCGGTGGGAGAATGATCTTATTTTTGTCAACCAGTGGCTTGTTGATGATATTTTCTTTACCTACAGTCATGGTTTCCCTTGCAGGCCATGTCACTCTTGTCCAATGATCTTGCCTTGCCCTGCTATCCCAAAGGCACATGAAGCATGGGTATTTTGTGTATCCTAACTGCTACCCAAGCAAGAAGTTTACCATTTTTAGATGAACACAAATTGACCACTGATGCTCATAATAACGGACTTTCTGCAATACTGTTTTGATATTCTCATACTCTTCTTTAAGTGTTGTTGAGTGAGCAATGGGAAGAGATGCATAACGGTTACCATTATGTAACAGAACGCATTTAAAGCTTCTGATGGAACTGTCTATAAAAAGACTCCAGTCTTCGGAATGGTAGTCTTGTAGTCCCATTCGGAGCAGAAGTCCAGGGATGTCACTTCAGTAAACAAGATCTTCATCTTGGCTGAAATATGGAAGAAGAAACTCTTCTCTTTTCCGATAAAATGTTATTTTAGCTTCTGGTTTGAGAAAATTTCTTTCATTGAGCCTGGACGCTAAAAGCTCAGATGCTTGCTTGGACAGATTTAGGTCTCGTATTAGGTCATTGAATTCTTCTTGGCTGAATGGTTGAGGTGTTGAAGAACTTCCTTCATAATCGCTTCCACTGTTTTCACCTGCCAAAAACTCCAGATATTGCCCCTTGTCGGAGTCTGATGGTGAAAGCTCTAATAATCCAGTAAACACTGGTATAGGAACTTCACTGCAACGTGGAATTGGTCTCCTTGCAGATTCATGATCAGGATAATCCCACTTAGATTTCTTGTGGCGATTGAAGCCTTTAACATTCACAATTCAAAAATAGCAATCACCAAAATGGTTTTTTCGTCTCTCGCCATACCATTGGTACACCGAAACTTAGACTTTTCTTCTCACCATTTGTGGACAATTGAGTGAGAAGGGGCTCCCCACACAGTTTTTGCAGACCTTATGGGGAACCCAAGACATGTCTTAGTCTCCCAGCTTCACACCGAAATAAGCCAAATATGCCTGCTGCACAAAGTCGGTTATATTTCTTCTTTACTTTTCAATCATGTATTGTCTAGAGATGTAACAGAATACATTTTGATTATTTTTGCAGCATCTTCGTGATGAACTCATGATGTCTTTAGAAAAGCAGAGATAAAATTGAAAAAAAAAACAAGTTATAACTTGGTATAGTTTAATTAAACAACAGACACCAAATCTATTGCATTTGTTTTACACAAAGGGTACAATCATATTTTCAAGGGTGTCCAATATCTCAGAAACTAGAGCCAATTCAGCAAAAGCAGTGGCAGTTTTGAAAACAGCACCCATGAATTGCTATAAATTCATTCAAACATTCTTGGCATTTCACAAATTTTTTTTTTGTTGGGCTGTGTTATTTAATGTGCTCGTGCAATAGTATTTTCAAATTTTGTCTTACTGTCTTCTTTAATAGAACCTTTAAAGATATGTCTCAAATTAGGTAAATCACCTTCCCTCGTTTTCTGGTGATCAGCATTAACATTCGTATATATGTACACATGTGGCATTTTATCATTTGACGTCATTGTTACACATTGTATCCGTATGACGTTATTTTGAAGTGTATTGATGAAATTCATTTTGTCACCTGGGTTATACGAGGTTATACTCGAAGATTCAAGTTTAGTTCATAATGTAGGAAGAGATAAATTATAACTTTTGACAGCCAGGTAAGATCTGAAAGCTGTGGATAATCTTTTGTTTTTAAGTGAGACAAGCATATACCGTAGATACACGAGCATAAGTCGATCTCGCAGATAAGTCGAGAGTATTTTTTACCCAAAAATTACGAAATTTGTTATGACCCGCGCATAAGCCGAGAGTAAAACTTGACAAATATCATATTCTATAACTTTCATAATTATACCACTGGATCAACCGATAATCACGGGGTGACCGGATTCCAACCCTCACAATCGTATTGCAAGCACTCTACCAACTGAACTTTACAGCTACTTCGCCTCATTTAGATTACAAGTATAGATGATAATAGAAAATTAAATATGCTTTTGTCTTGGGTAGTTTATCTTCTTGTATTATTTATTTTTAGCTGTACCCTTTGCATAGAATTATATCCCCGTAGGCTTCATCGGTAGGCTAGGATACTTTTGGTTTCTGGCAGATCCGATTTTTTCATGATAGTATTTTAAACTGGAATACTGTTGTATTAACTATTTACTTTCGATTTAACGCAAAACCACAACGCTTTTATTTATATAATTATTTCTTCTATGCTGTGGATCTTCTGGAAAGGTATAAATCTTATAGTATTATCAGTCTTTTCAGAGTTTCATGTATATTTATTTATTTAAGTGTCCACAGATACATGTGTGAGATGTTTCACATATTTAGTTGATTAAAATATATATGTTTATTTATTTCAAATATAAATATTTGTCTTACTGTTGATGTTGAATATTTATATAACACACATAATACTGTGTGTTTGAAGTCCCTGTAACGATGAGATGAAATCTCTTAGATCCTATAAACCACTAATGGGCTTTTATGGTGCCTTTCTTTCATCTCCGCCATAGCCGATAGTGCGATGGTCATGGGGGCACCACGGGAGATATATCGGGAACTTGAGCCAAGACCTGAAAAATTTCCTTGGTCTTCACTGGAGATCGAACCAGGTACCTTCAGGTCGACAGTCGAGCGCTTTACCGCACGACGCTTACAGTCCTTGGTAGCGACCTTCATACTACAGTATATAGATTGCACTCATTCTCATTAAACTTGTTGAGGTGGGCATCAAGATATGAACCTTTTCATGTCATTCGATTGTGTATACCCAACTGAAGTACGTGTTTTTTCCTACAGAATGTAATAGTGGATTAATCGATATACATACTTACACGATAGTCCTAAGAGGGTAATATTTAAATGATGTGTAAATAGGTCTATGTATGTACAAAAAATGTAAATATTATAAATATTTTAAACATGTATACTCTTTTAGATCAAATTGTGCCTACAACAAGTTCACGTAAGTTTGTTTTTATCACATATTTTGTAAGTATTCAAAGTATGTTAGATACAAAATATTTCACACTTGGTATTAAAAAATGCTATTCTAGACAGCTAAAAACAGCACAGTGCTATTTTCTGTTGGAATTTTTTGTATTCAGTAGTATTACCCTTCCAAATGTTTAAATCAAACGGAAGAGGGGAGATATATATAAATGTTGAAATTAACAGCTATGTACGATTTCAGGTGTTGCTCTTGGGGGGAAAAAAAGGATTAAAGAACTACTTTTTGATTTTATAATCTTCTAGAGTTACCTAACGGTGCCCAAGCTTTTATCTTTATCGTTAAAATTTATATATTTGTATATGATCCAATGTACTATTTTTTTTCTATTTTAAATATAAGCTGTTAATGTTAAGGGAAATTCACTTACTGTAAAATATTTAAAGAAAATTATTAAAATAGCTGTTTCCGGCCACGCCTAGCCGTGGCTAAGCCCTATACAAGGGCGTATTCAACGGGGGGGGGGCAAGGGGGCAAATGCCCCCTCCCCTACATTTTGGAAAAATGTCATAAAGTTGTTACAATAAAACTGAACTAAAATTTTTGAAAGTTTATTACATAGACTAGCTGAACAGGCCCGGTACCCGGACCGGCTATTTGGCACGGAGTTGGAATTGAAAATGGTGATGCGCTCACAACACCATATTATTGACTAACCTGAATTCATTCATAATATTTTAAAGGACTCTTTCTCAATAGTGATTTTTTTTACTAATGTATCAATTCTCTTTCACTTAGCCCCACACCCATCCTTCACTCCCTCCCTCCCACGCCCGCCACCCCCTTCCACTCAAGACATGCCCGAATCGCAGTGGGTCTCAATGTACAAAATTACAAAAAGGGGTATTTAGTATAACTGCAAGTTCACCCTGTTAACAATACCACCTGACACCTCTCCCCCCCCTCTCCCCCCCCCCGTTAAATACTCCTTTCCCAACCCTACACCACCATTCCAACAGTTCTTTTTTTTTTATAATTTATCATGTTTAACGTGACGTATTTAAACAAGCAATTAAGCCTGTTCCATTCTGGACACAGGACGTGTTAGCGCATCTTCATGTTTGTTAGCTTTCAGTAAATATTTGTAAATTTTGGAAATATTTATAAATTCAATTGTGTAATGCATATATCTGTAAAAAAAATATTATAAAGACGTTTCTTCATATTAGAAAAAAAATTATTTTCTCTTAAATCTAACTACAAGTGGTTTGTGGTTACTGAAATCGGACTCATAATTGAAAACATTCGAAATTGTAGTCATTTAATCGTCCGAAAACTCCGTCAATTGTTGCATAGCTCTGATACTTTCAATTAAACTCAGAACACAAGCTTACTATTTCGTTTGATGAGTTTCTTAATAAATCTTGGTGAAACTACGTGCTGCAGTATTTCGCACCAAATGAATGGGTTATTGAACTACAAGATGTAGAATGGGGCCATATATATAATATATAAGCCCCTTAGGAGCCCTGAAGCCCGGGCCTCAGAGGTCCTATCGCGAAATGAACTTTTTATGTACACTTGTCAGGCCAAGACCTACAAAATGATATATATATCATGGGTCTAGGACTTATGGTTGCTGAGATCTAGGGCGCTCCTTTATTGATATAGCTTATATAGTAAAAAACGGTACTTTATAAGCCCCCTTTTACGGCCCTCAGAGGTCAGATCGCGAAATGGAAAAAAGTCATTTCTTGGCAGGCCAAGACCTACAAAATGATATATACATCATGGGTCTAGGACTTATGGTTGTTGAGATCTAGGGTGATGACAGACAGACAGACAAAACGGGGAAATTGCTCTAAAAAAAAGAGAGACGTGAGGTTAAAAAATTAGCGGTGTTGCAACTTGAATCGTCTGCTTGACCCCCCCCCCCTTTTCTGCAACCATGTGGTTTATTCCCACACCTATCCCAACCAACTCGGTAATATATATTTGAGCGCGTTAACAATAAGTCTATGTACAAAAAATAGCTTTTTATATAATTCATACCAAAGAAAATAATCCTCATTATGGGTACAGAAGCTTAACAAAAACAACCCCCGACTATCTATTAAACATAATTTGCGCACACTACTCAATATCATTTAAAAATCTTAATTCATTAAATAAGAAATCCTTGTTGTGTTTAGAATTCCGCAGCATTTCATTTTTATTCAAGAAAGATTCATTTGATGAACAAAATGCGCACCAAACATACTCTCATAAACATACATTGTCTCTTTTTAGTTTCTATAATTTTGGAATTCCCCAGACTATTTTGATAGAGACGGTCGATGACACGCACTGTTTTTAGAGCATTTTCGAAAAAAAATGCTCTATTGTCCCCGTTTTGTCTGTCTGTCTGTCTGTCCGTCCGTCACGGGGCCCCTGTGCTGATATTAATATTTTCAAAAGATGATTGGTCAGCTCAGTCCGGGCAAGTAAAAATCGCCCTAAAACTTGCCGGGCTCCTGGGCATTTGCCCCCTGCCCACCTCTCGGCGGCACTTGGCACAATTGCAAACATTTTGTTCCGTGTGATACTCCCTTAATAGGGAGCCGGAGCCGGGAGCCTAGCCTGAGCCGTCAAATTTGTGGGAGCCGGAGCCGAGCGGGAAAAAATGGCGGCTCCGCAAGCCTGCGATTGTGCATGTTGTTACTGGAAGAGCCAATCTGTCAAAAACGCAAAAACGCCATCTTAATCATGGGGAAAAAATGTTTGATCCTTAAATGCGAGTCTTTATAGTTTTGTCATCAAAAAGGGATGCAAAATTAAAAAGGAAAATGCTGGTTTATTTCTACACAAAAAAACGAGTTTCCAGTTGATATGATAGAATCAAGGTAGGGTGTAAAACAGTTATTGTAAAATAATCCTCAGGAAAATTAACTTTTACATTTTCCCTGTTTGGTTGTCTTCCAGCTTTTTGTGCAGGTTAAATGTTGCCACCAATGTCATCTACAACACCAATTCTGTCGATCAACAGCCAATGTAGTCAACCATTCTTCAATGTTTTTTGTACTGCCAGTAAATCTAAATGCACTGACTGTAATTTTTGGGTCACAGCTTCTAGCTTTGATGAATATTGTTGTATAATAACTAAACAAACAACAATTGTATCCCAAATCTAACCTCTAACAGCACAAAGTAACTAATTTGCAATTTGATTACTTTTTTCAGATTGTTCTAAATATTCCAGTTGTTTAACAATTTCTGTCACATTTTCAGCGAAAATCCGCAAGCTTTTATATTTATGTTTCCATCTAGTTTCATATAGCAAAGGAACATTTGGAATTAGTTTTCTTTGCTAATTAATTTCTCAGAAAAACTCTATAATTGAATAATTTTTTTTCTATTGTGTTTCGTACAGCATTCACATTATTTAAATCGTTCATGACAAAATTTAGTTTATGTGAACTGCAATGTACAAATTTTTTCGAATTATTGCTTGGACTCCTCATCCTTTACTTGCCATTGTAGAACATCCGTCTTATCCTTTATCAACAAGATTTGTCATATCTAATCCCAATTCTAATGAATTTGTAATGATGGTGTTTTTTTTTGACAAATCTAACACCAAGTGACATCTGCTCAATGCCTGAAATTATGTGTCTCATTGGTACGTAAATATAGACATTGCAACTGAATTATTTGCTTCACGAACAATGTCTTCAAGCAAGATAGACCCACACATTTCGATCATTGTGTTTTGTGTAGTTGCTGAGATATACTTAGCACTACAAGAACCAATTGACAAATGATTACCTAGAACTTCAACTCCAGATTCAACACGAAACTCTAACTGGTCGTAAAAATTACCAGAATGTGATTCTTTTCCACGAAGTGCCAAATCATGCATACCGCAAAAAAGGGTTGTAGAAATGGTGGGACCCAGTTTGTTGCAATTTTCTTGATTTTGTCTTCTAAATGATGAGTTCAACTTCTCATCTATAGAAACTGCTTTGTATTCCAATAATGCAAAAAATAGCTTGCAACCTTAGTAAGAGCCTTTGTGCCATGTGCTTTGCCTGTGGTTACGTGCATCTTCCTTGTTCTAAATATTCCAGTTTTTTAACAATTTCTGTCACATTTTCAGCGGAAATCCGCAAGCTTTTATATTTATGTTTCCATCTAGTTTAACATAGCAAAAGAACATTTGGAATTAGTTTTCTTGGCTAATTAATTTCTCAGAAAAACACTATAATTGACTTAGTTTTTCCTATTGTGTTTCGTAAATTTTGTACATGGTTTGATGACAATTGTCCCATGAACTCCTAGAATTATTCTTTGCGAAAACAACATGCAAAATTTGCAAAAGGCACGTTTTAACATTTGTGAGTTTAAATAGTCGGATAACTAAGCATATCTAAAACCTCTGTTTTCACCTCTGTCAGCTCTAAAAATCATACTTTTTATCAGGGGTCCAACAATCATGGATCAGCAGCAATTTAAACTCATTTGAAATGTCGCATGTCAAGACATACCTTCCAGTATCCAATTTAGGAAATAAAGAAAAAGCTTCTTTAGTTGTGTCGGGCTGTTGAATTTGTACTGTTGTCCTCAGTGCATATGATAATTCAGATGCTCCAGACGCCCCAAATTCTTCTAATAACGGCTTTTTTGGAATCCCGCGATTGCTCTACTTTTCGTTTTATTGAGCATGCACACATTTTTTTCTGATATCCATCTTTTCATATTAATTTAGGATAAATTTAAAATTCACTTAGAGGCAGATGATTATAAACTAACAAGAGTTTGAATTAAAAAATGTTTGAATTTTCAAACACATTTATTTATGTGAATATAAATAATTAACGTTATACTTAACTTTGATTTAATTGAGAAATAAACCTGCATGGCATTATTAGTTACAATAAAAAACGTGTTTTTGTGCCCCCCCCCCCGGAAAATTCCTAGCGACGCCCATGGCCCTATGTAAAGTAATAGTAAGTATTGAGAAAGCCCTTGTTTCTGATTCTGTTTATAAAAAAAAGACACATTTTAGAAAAATAATTATCAATCATTTAAAACTATAAACAAAGGAAAATGAGTTCTATTGAGTGGATCTTCGTTTCTAAATTTGTTATGTTTATTTGATTTTAGATATACAATATTTTTTGGTTGTATAATTATTTGTGTATATTTACAAATTGTCTGGTTTGCAGAATCTAGACCATGCAACATATAATTGTCCATGCAAGAAGAAATGTCTGGATCTATACCACACAATTCGTAAGTCTAGCCTTGAGCTTTGTTGAAAGTGATTTCAATGCCAAAAGAATAGGGAATTGCAATCTTTTAAATTGAAACGGTTGGAGTCATAGAATGCAAGAAACTAACACATTTTCATTTCTGCAAGGACTGTCAAATTTTTCCCTCTATGACGTTGCTCATCAATATTTTTGCTGGAAGACATGTGCCATAGCAGCACTTTAGGCTGGTTGATAAATTGAAACATAATGGTTGGCACAGATTTTCTACTTCAGCATGTGTAATGGTATCCCTGGCAGATCAAGATTCAAAAATTCTATTAGATAATATTGTTTTGCAGCTGGACATTTGCTAGATAGGAAATGCTTTAATTACCTGGTATATTCATCAAACAAATGTTTTAATAGCTCTGATGGTTATCCAATTTTTACAGAGGCACAAAACATTTCTGTAGTTTCTCTAATAAATGTCAGAGCCTTGCAATGAGGAGATACTTTGGTTTGTGTTGATAACTAATGCTAGATGATTTTAATTGTGTGATTTTATTTTCGGCGTGCTTGCAGCTGTTCATCTTCACGCCTGGATATACGTAGTTCTGCTGCCTCTGCCCTAACATGTTTCCGATGCTCATAAGGTTTGAATACTCGTTGCATAGCTGACGCTTTTCTAATATAACAACCTAAATTAGATCTTCCTCTGCTAGACATTTTTTTTGGTGAAATGAAAAAAGGTCAATTAAAAAAATATATAAATGACAAAGCATTAAAAATATTTTTTTAAAGTTATAAAAAAATTATTATTAATTTAAACAATTTTTTTTAATACTGATGAAATAAACATTAGTTTGCATTCTTTATACAATTTGGTTGAAATATACTTACATAATTAAAGAAAAAAATGACATAAATTAGAATGTTGGCAAGGCACACTGTATAAGGTAAGCTTCCGACTCATGTTTGGCTGCATGTCGCTCACCTACCCCCGTCTGATTTTTAGTTACTCACTACTCTTCGAATATAACAGATCTTCTTCTGTATTGACATTTTTTGAAGAACTGACGATATATAAATTAAAAAACATATAAAATTACAGTGTATTACAAAAGGAAAGAAACACGCACATTTTAGAAAAATAATTATCAATCGTTTAGAGATGTAAAGAAAATAATTTTTTTAAATTACTGTCGAAAGAAATACATATTAGTCTGCACTCTAAATAGGATTAGGTTTAAATATACTAACCTAATTTTTCCTTAATACCAACGTAAATGAGAATGTTGGACCAGAAACACTATATTAGGCGTGCTTGCGACAGTACATCTTCATCTCTGGCTGCGTTTCTCACTACTGCCTCCGCCTTCTGATTTTCAGTTACTCCTTACATTGCTGCCACTTTTCGAGTATAACCGGTCCTCTTTCTGTTTGGAATTTTTTTTAATAACTGATGAAAGTTAAATTAAGGAAACATAAAATAGTAAAGCATTACTTAAAAAAAAAGCCACACACAAATTTAAGAAAAATAAATATCAATCATTTAAAGCGACAAACAATGGAAAATAACGATAAAATAAAAATTAGCTTATTCTCCATTTACTATTAGGTTAAAAAATGCTTAATTATTATTATTTTGCAAATTACAACAAAAAAACACGCACACACACATTTTAGACCAATAATTATCGACTACTCAAAGTTATAAACAAAGGAAAATGAATCATATAAAATTTAATAAACTCTTAATAAGATAATTGGTTGAAATTTACTTACTTATTATTTTTTATTTAAAATATTATTATACAGAAGAATGTTGAACCATGCTCATTTACGAACAGCATGTGCAGAACGATATTGATGTGTATTATAAACTAATAGTTGCCCGTTGCATTCGCAACTAAAGGTTTTATCTCATTAAAATGTTGAGAATAATCATGTCATAAACAGAGGCGTCTGCTTGAAGTTCAAAAACTACACTCAAACCGGCAACAAGACCAGCAGCATCAGTGCTCGATTTAAGAAAAAACCAGTGCCGCGGATGAAAGAAAAATTAAATTCTGCTTAGTCGGGGATAAATGTCAATGATTTCATCCCCGGCTGGGATATATTAGCTAAAGCAGAGCCGGGAATGACAGGTCTCAGTGCCGGGGAGATCCCCGGCATCCCCGGCGGTAAATCGAGCCCTGAGCAGCATATAGGCCTAGTTAGTAATGTAATATTTACAACTGCCTGATTACTTGTCGCGCTGTCATCGGGTACGTAAATAATTATTTGTATAACTGTCAGGGTTGTTAACAATACTAAAAAAAAATATTGGCAATACCAATACCAATACAATTTTAAAACCAGTATTGCAATACCAATACCAATACAATTTTAAAACCAGTATTGCAATACCAATACCAATATTTATTTATTATTGCCAATACCAATACCAATATTTGGGTCATTCGATGAATAAAACGCAAATACGTAATTCATTGCTCTATATCACTTACATCGATAAACGATAACAACATTTTTGGCTAATTTAGATGATGTATTTTTAACCAAATTTTATTCAATAGTTAACACTTGCTTCATCAGTTTCCCTCAAAGCATCCAAATGTCTTTGACAACATAATAAACTACTATTAAAATAGTCGGCATACCTTAACGTCCTTTAGCAACAAGATTTTTAATATGTATGATGTACACATATTGTGAATGAATGAATGAATCAATGGATGGATGGATGAAGCAAATGACTGTCATAGAAAAGCAAATGATACTTAAACAGTAAAACATCACACTATAGTAAAAGCAGTCAGACCGAGTCAGTGGATTGCATTACATCTGGAAAACTAACGATGAATTCCAGTAGAGTTCACAGGGTAACGCCACCTAACTTGCGGTTACCACTTAGCCAGGCAAAGAAAAAGTAACCATTTCCAAAATGCGCACTGCTCAGTCGTGAAAACGAAGAGGGGAAAATATTCGTCCTCCTAATGCGGCGGTCGGGGAACTTTTTTAATCATTACCCCAAAATATTGTTTGTAAGTTGATATTACCCCACATGGAAAATTAAAAATATATATACTGTTTACTCACAAAGGTTTCATTTTTACTCCCGAAAATTTCATTTTTGCCCCATTTGGGGTAATTTACCCCGGTTCCCCGACCGCTATTTTAATGAAAACAGCCTTTCAAGCTCAACAGCAGCGCTTGAAGGGAAGTCCTGTATTCAGGTATATTTACGGATATGTGGATAGGCATCCAATGATGCGGCTACTGTCTGAAGTGTCTGCCAAGTAATTATTAATTTCTTGGTTCACATCAGTGATTGTGAAACGCGTCTCTTCAGTACTTCAATAAGATGCGAACGCTGCAAATCATCATCCATCCAGTCCAACTTGAATTTGGGATGTACAACGAATGCCAGTCGAGCATCAATGCTGTCAAACATGTTTGCAAATCTTCTGTCGATGGCATGCAAAAGACACGAAGCTAATGGAGAACCAACTACGAGCCGATCATTCTTTCCTTGATCAGGAAACACTTTTAACTGAGCCTTCATCACGACAAGTGTTGGAAAAAGGAAACCAAATCCAATGTCTTTTTTAGTTTCACCCTGCAAAATATATAGTGCACAGCAAACAGGCTTCATAGCAGCAACATACTCTTTAACAAATGTTTTCTGTACAGGCTGTAGTCTTTTGATATCAAGTTCATCACAAAGTTTGTCAAGAACATCCATGTCACTTACACAGAGAATGTTGTAAACTCTGGTGACAGCATCATACATTGAATTCCACCGGGTTTCACCAGGTGTTACCAAAAGCATACCAAGTGATCTGCCTGACGATACTTTGCAAATAACAATAAACACTCAAGAAAATTATTTAATGCAACCGGAAAAAAGCTTGGAAAGAATAGCAAATTCCATAGAAATCAATTTTACTTAGAGTACTCACTGGTCAATACTCATTGCCACATATATCATATATGATTTCTATTATCATTCATTGCTCAGTCTCATTCAAAAATTGCTTGGCAATGTCACTCGAAAGATGGCGACACCAAAGAAAAATTTATTATATTCAGCTTTATTCACAACCAATGTTGTAGAGAACTTATGGAATATTGCTTTAAGTATTGGTTAAAAATCAATACCAATATCAAAAATAAGTATTGGCAATACCAATACCAATATCAAATTTCAAGAAGTATTGCAATATAGTACCAATACTTAAAAAAGTATTGGCAATACTGCCAATACCAATACAATATTGCAATATTAACAACCCTGATAACTGTCTTCTTTAATAGGAACTATAAACACGGTTTTAACAGGATTAAAATCCTACTATATAAAAAAACACCGCCATTTTGTTCGTCACATGCGCAGCCGACTTTCGTATCATGGATTCACCCCGAGTGACCCAGTGACGTCATATGACGTCATAGAGGATATCCCAAATCCAGAATTATTTATAGCGACATCCTATCCTGCACGGACGCACGCCAAGAATTGCACTTTATTATTAGCAAGAGACTATTACATTCCGTGGCTTTTACAAAAGAATAATCTCTAAAGTTAAGAGAACAATTTTACGATACTGTTTGATAAATAAAAAAGAAATATGATGAAAAATTAGTTTTTACTTGGCGGATAATATATTTATCATATATTAGTTAGTACTCTGTGACTTTTGATTTACCTCCCGTGGTTTTTAAAAAAATTAAAGCGAAGTAAAGCAATAATTTTACCAAACCGATCGTTTAAATATTATTTTTAAATATATATATCAACACGCCGAGTAATTTACTGCAATTTTGTGTGTAAATTTTATGGCGATTGGTGAAGACCTTTCGGAGTTAGGAATACCGGCGTGAATCCTATTTTCATTTTTATTTATATAGATTGCTCAATATAAAAAAAATACTTTTAAAATCTTCAATAGACGGGACACAATAATTTCTTTCCGATGTTCATCTCTCTTTAAATAAATATGAAGTTGACATACCTCTGTTCACGCATACGTTTGCTTAAATCTGCATATGTAGCGTTGAAATTGAGAATTTAAACTTTGATACCAACGTCGTTAAAAACTAATTTTATCTATTTTGTCTATTTTGAAGGAAAACATTGAGCATTCCAAGAAAAGACATGACTTAATGACCGACATTATAAACTTTATTAATAGCTGTCTACTACCTATTCTAATTATTATATCAATGAATTTAGTGGGATAATGTCTTTAGTTATTTACTCACTATATACTGAACATTTATTTTTAATACAGATTACGAGGGTAAAAAAATTATAATAATAAAATTTATTTTAAATATTTGGAAGTTACATGATTTGTTAATTGTGAAAATATTTTCAGAAGAAATGCAATTGTGTTGCTATGTATATTTCAATGGTTCTAGAGTAAACTAAAGACTGTCGTACCGTTAACAATACATCATTGACATAAAATTAAGTGTGTTGAATTGGACTGCTAATTAGGACATTTCATGTCTGATATGTGACATTTTTAGGGTGAAATCTAATATGGGACTTTAAAAAATGTATATTGTTTCTACATTATAGATAGTGTACATTTTGATCACTTTCTTTACAATTACAAACTCACTGATATTGTTACGACTTTCCAAACCTCTCGCTCTAGGTAGGCAGTAAGAGGACACGTGGGTTCGTTAGTTGAATAATAAGATTTATTCACAGTCTACTTTCTACAGGTTATAATAAATCAAGGCGAAAACAAAACAACAAAGTCTATTATGCGTACGACTAATCCAGTTGAAACAAGTCCACGTGTTATCGCTGGCGATGTGCCGATAACGAACTCGCTGCATCAACAGACCTGTGGGTTCTCCACTTCTCCCCGTCCTGTTTTCTAGAATCACAGCACATTTCCTTTTATAAGTAGTCCCACCCACGCTTTTGACTGCATATTTTTCCCGCCAAAACTGAGGGTGAAGGTCGTTGTGTTGGGGTGTGCAACTGCAGGTGGCAAATAACACTATTTAATCACTTGTGGTAAGGCCCAGGGGGGGGGGGGGGAAGGGTTAAAGACCGAATTAACAATGTGTAGGCGTACATAAGTCGTGATTGCATCACAATATATAGTACAGTACCAGATCGATTGCATGCCTCAATGGACGTTTATATGGAAAATATGAAGTTAAATACGTTAAGAATTCTACCCTGATCACTTAAGTCATTGCAAAAGGAGAAATTAAATATACAATTTCGATGGCGTAGAACGCTAAGATTTCTAAAGGATGTTGATTTTTGTTTTAATTTTGAAATGGTTTGTTAAAGATTTTATCTAACTTGTGTTAGATGGATGAAAAGATTAATGTCGGAAAAAAAAACAACTAGTGACCAATATAGAAATGCATCGGCGGCAGAACGAAATATTTTAAGGGGGGGGGGGGGCAATTAAAATTCAAGGGGGGGGGGGCAAGACAAAATATGACCGAAAGACAAATTTTACCCCCTTAATTCAATAATAGGATATAGTAATTCTGTAGAAAGTATTTAATCGATATTATTAAAAAATAATATATTAAAAAAAATAAAAATGAATATTGAGCACTTCTGTCGTCAACTGATTCGTAATGTCAGTTTGTTTACAAATTTAATAGTGAAATTAGATCAGAAAATTACTGATAATTATCATGAATGATGATGAACATGAAACTGAAACCGGAAACGGGAAACTCAATAAACAAAAAGTAATTTATGAAAAGATAATAAATAATTGTATTTTCTTTAAAAATTTTTTTTTCGTCATTCGGTAGATGGCAATATTTCTCTCTACTTATGAGACATGAAAATTGGCAAACTTTTACCCCGATTTCAGGTTTTACGAGCTTCTCTCCCACATAGCTAACTTACCATAAATACGGGGAACCAAATATCACATTACTTACTACATTATTAAATTCCATTCCTTCATCCATAGGAATTGTCATTTTTTGCTACAGTCATGCCTAAAGAGAGAGAGGGAGGGCGAGGGAGGGAGGGAAAAAGACGGAGCGAGGGAGGAGGGGGTGGGGGGGGAGGGAAAGAGGGAGGGAGGGAGGAGAGGGGGAGGGAGGGAGAGAAAAAGGGAGGGAAAGAGGGAGGGAGAGGGGGAGAGGAAAAAGAGGAGGGAAAGAGAGGGAGGGGGAAGAGAGAGAGAGTGTGAGAGGGGGAGAGAGAGAGGAGAGAGAGAGAGAGAGAGAGAGAGGAACTGCCAAAAATGTTGTGTATCACATTGCTTTAAGATAAAAATGCCCTTTTATTGTATGCAAATAAACCCTTTTTACGCGTCTTGAGCACTATAAATCTTGAAATTAAAACGTCAAATTACGCTTCTTAAATAAACATAAAACTTTTCATTTTACACAACAGGCAAAGCCAGGATAAAACTTGCAACTAGTTTTAAAATATGCCACAACAACTCCTAATAATGTGATTACTGTAAAATGTAAATTAATTATAATTTCTTTCAAATATTAAATTTAAGAAATAAATCAAATGAATTATGATAATGATACATATAAACTAAAATGATTTACTAAGTTAAAAAGTTTAAAAGAAGTTAAATAAAGTTAAAATTTTAGGGGGGCAGACTTGAAATTCGGGGGGGCGCCGCCACCCCTTAAACGTTTTAGGGGGGGGGGGGCGCTGCCAGTGTAGAAATGTTATTTGTAGACATCACATTTCCGTTATTAAAAAAAGTTGACACATTGAAGACGGTCTGATCTAGAACAATCAACTGCTGGCGACCAATAGCCACTGGTAGAATACATAGAACAATGGTTACAAATAACAACACAAGAAAGACAAGTAACTACTGTTATAGTAGCCCTGGATGGACTCTCAAAATTCTTAGAACCATGCGACAAACAAGACTTTACTAGAGATGGACAGAACGAGACAACTGTAAAAGTAAAAAATATTTAGTACGATTTATATGCTTTTTAAAATTATATATATATATATATATATATATATATATATATATATATATATATATATAACACAGAGAGAGAGGGTGTATGTAGGTGGATAGATAGATAGATAGATAGATAGATAGATAGATAGATAGATAGATAGATAGATAGATAGATAGATAGATAGATAGATAGATAGATAGATAGATAGATAGCAGAAAGAACATGTATAACAATGTACATTGCTGGGCTAAAATGAGATAGATATAATCGATCTAGCATATACCTTAAATGGTGTCACTTGGTTCTATATCGTCCCACTTAACGCCGAGCACGCGAATTTCATTAAGAATACACAATCGTTCTAAATTTACGTCTAGATATGCTAGTGAAAATTAATTTCAAATTTACTGAAACACAAAACAGACTACAAATGAAAGAGGCAGACAGAGTTAAAGTAAAGCATATAAAAATATATTTTTTTAAATAAAACATGCAGAGAAAACTATTAGATTTACGCGAGATGTTTGACAAACTGATAGCAAGTGGCAGTACTAATAGACAGACTCTACCACCCTAGAATGTCAATAGTGAACACACGATTTCTGAGTAGGACACGTAGAACAAAGAATACATTGACTTTTTCAATCTATAAACTGTCCTACTCATTTTGTTAGCTATTTGATATTTAGAGCGAGAAACATTAGGCTCGACCGTGCATCAATGTTAAAGGTAGTGGAAGAGTGTGGATGACAAATAAAATGAACATTAGTATCTTGTTATCGGCCTAACTGTTTTCCTTGGATAGTTTATACATTTTACTACTTTAGCGTTGAAGTATAATTAAATGCTTTGAAAGTGACATTTATTATGTGAAATTTAGTTTTGATAAAAAATAGTTTGTCAGCTATATTTTTCATCAATTATGGAATACAACCTAATAGTTATTAATTAGTTTAAAATGGCATATTTTAAGTTAAAACTGTGGGTTGTATTAAAAATTATATCAATAATTATTTTGCGCGGTGCTTCTTTTGAACATCACTCAACTATGAGAAACAATTTAAGTCTCGGTAAGTATTAGTAGACTATGCGTTTTATTGCATTTACAATAATTCACACTATTTTTTCTTAATGCAAGACTTTAATATATACAACAGTGATTTTTAACGATGTTGATTCGATTTCAATTCTTTCTTAAATATTGATCATCGATTCTGACATTAGATATCATAGATTCATTTACATACTAAAAGTAAAAATATTGTTATATTCTTCTCATTAATGTTCATTAGGGTTAGTACTTTTTTCATTTTTTTTTTCAGAATCTTATTTTACATGGCATTTTTTAATGAACAATTGTGAACAAAATATGAAAATAATATTCATTTATTTACTAAATTCATTTATTTACTAAATCGCTCAACTATTGACAGAAGATACAACTGACAAATACAAACACCTAAAGACATGAAACAGACATATAAAGAAAAGAGACAGGATGTATACAATGACCCATATATTCATCATTTGATAGAAAAGATAAATAAATTTGTAATATATAACACACACTCACTGTCAAATATACATATGTATTGACAGAAAATACCAGGCTTGCGGAGCCGCCATATTTTTTCCGGCTCCGGCTCCCACAAATTTGACGGCTCCGGCTCCCTGTTAAGATAGTATCACACGAGACAACAATTTTTGTAATTGCGCCACGCAAACATGCCGCTGATAAAAAGTTATGCAAATTTTGCCGCGTTCACCCCCATAGTTAGGAACTTAAGAAATATACGCATGGTCGGTTTTACTAAAAGCAAACCATTTCAGTGCATCCAGAATCATATCATTATTTTCGACCGAGGTTTCACTAGTCGCCATTTTCATAAGTAATAAAAGTTATTTCAATGATCAAATTAGCAAATAGTAAAATGATACATTTTTTAAAATATTTTAAAGACTTTAGTATTTGTATTTATTATTTATAAATTCGAAGTGACTATTCGGAACCGGGAACCAATAAACTCCGATTTTTATTCGGACCCCGTCCCAATAAAGTCTGATTGTTATTCGGACCCACAGCCTTATAAATGTATCTACTATATTTCAGCTATTATGTTTACAATAAAATTGTTAAATACAGAAAGCGACCATCTTGTTTTTAGTATATTACAAATTTGCGGTCAAATAATATACAAAATGACGCGTTCCATTTGTCGTCGTAGTAAAAATATATTTTTAAATGATTGATACAATTATTCAATGAAATAAAACTTTTTTAACTTTATTATAATAAAATAGCATGACATTAAAAAAAATTCGGAGGGTAAACAAGATTTAAAACGAAAATAAAACGATTCCCCATTAAAGATTTCTTGTGGTGATGTGCGAGCACTAAACGCACTCCAGAAGCAGTTTTTTGTCTTTTAGTCTTTAATGATTTCTCATTATCTTCCCTAGCACTGTAACACTGTTCTTCGCTCAAAAAAATCTTCACTCACGGAATCTTCTGTATCCGAAATTGGTAAGACACTTGATTGAACATTTTCTTCAGTAAAGCTTTCTGTGACTCCGTACTTTATCTTTAAGTAAATTCATTTTTCTTGGGTGAATCTTTTGTGAATCATTTTCTGAGGTACAAGCTTACTTTTCCTTTTGTTGCAATCTGAAGTGCATAGAACTCTCTATCTTCTCTGCACAGCCACTCTCCTTTTTCAACTGTTACATTAAACATGGCTGTGAAATCATAGTTTCCGGGTCTTCGATTATGTCATTCAAACTTCTTAAAAACATTGTCAATTTTTCTCTCAACTGTTGATTTACCTTGATGAATGGGCAATGTCATTTTTTCCATACTTCAACCGCAATTATTTCGATCCTGTCTTTTCTGCTTTTTATACCATAAGCTAATGTTTTATATCCGTTCACGATATGCAGATCGATTGGAATTTTTCGCATTTGATCAAGACTGTTAACAGTACTATGCTTTGGTGATTTAAAGCCTTTTCTGAACTGCACAAGATTTAAAGACCAAATTCTCTTGTTCTTCTCTAAAGCTGGAGCAGTGCGGTTTGCTTGCTCTGAGACAATTCGGAAATGACCCAATTACTTATAGTTGCCAAATAAAATGCTGACGGTGCATGGAACAACAAAGAACAAAATTACAGTTAAAATATTAAATGCGGGTATGATTACGATTTACTGGGCGTGCGGAGGATAACATGTTTTAACAGTTGATGGTTGTTATTGATATTTGTTTGTTTTGATATGATGAATGTCCACTTGTGGCAGTATGGGGAATAAAAAAATAATACTACATTTTTCCAATCGATTATTGTCGTCTTCTTTGCCATACAAAATGTGACACATCAACGCTATCGGTCAAACAAGGCGATTGACATAATTGTATTTTCCTTCAAATATAGAAAAGAATGCCACAAAATGAGGACACATTTTGAGGGAGGGCAAAAGCTAAAGAGCTTCTGATTTTTATAAAAACGAAAAACGTTGGGCGCATGTCATACAACACTAGAATTAATTTTACATACTCATATGTCTTTGGTTATCTAGACTAAGTTCTAATAAATGATCTGCAATATCGTGATATTTCGAAAACCTTCTATAATAATTCTTTTGGGATTTAATTGTTACCATTTGATGATTCTAATACTGTAATACAAACATTCACATAATATAAGATTCATGCGCCCAACGTTTAAAAATCAGAAGCTCTTATAAAGTCTATTACTATTAGGGAGCGACCGATATGCCTTTTTACCGATAGTCCGATACCGATTTTTTTCCTCAGCATTTTTACCGATACCGATATTTTTTTTAGTCAACAACAATGCCAAACACGTGTTTTTCTCGTGCTACTGCTAATGACGTATGTCAACCCATGCTCACCCCTTCCCTGTCATATTTCGTAACACACACCTAAGTCTTGTTCCCCCCCCCCCCACACTTCCCATCCCAAAAAAAAATACACACAGATGTTCACTAATTGTATCATTCAAGGTCATACATTAGAATTAAAAAATGCCAATCCTATTGTTTCAAGGTCATATGGCTGATGCAATTTTTGTGGACGTGATAATTTCTGTGTACGGGTTTTTTTTTCCTTTTTTTTAAATCTTGTCTGATCTGGTTATAAAATTGGGTTATTTACGGATTTTTTTTTCTGCAACTCCGTTGTGAAAAAAAAATGTATCGGCAGCCAAAAAACGGCCGGTCCGATAGTTAACCCATAGTACCAATATCGGTTCGATTATCGGTCGCTCCTTACTAAAATCGGTTGATCCGATATTAACCGATATTCAATAATTATTTTCTGCTTTTTAGTGCGCAAGAAAAACGTTGTTTTTTTATTAAAACAAGCAATTAAGCCTGTTCCATTCTGGACACAGGACTTGTTAGCGCATTTTCATGTTATGTATCAGTACGTTTGTTAGCTTTCAGTAAATATTTGTAAATTTTGGAAATGTTTATAAATTCAATTGTGTAATGCATATATCTGTAAAAAAATATTATAAAGACGTTTATTTATATTTGAAAAAAAAATTATTTTCTCTTAAATCTAACTACAAGTGGTTTGTAGTTACTGAAATAGGACTCATAATTGAAAACATTCGAAATTGTAGTTATTTAATCGTCCGAAAACTCCGTCTATTGTTGCATAGCTCTGATACTTTCAATTAAACTCAGAACACAAGCTTACTATTTCATGTGATGAGTTTCTTAATAAATCTTGGTGAAACTACGTGCTGCAGTATTTCGCACCAAATGAATGGGTTATTGAACGTACAAGGTGTAAAATGGGGCTATATATATAATATATAAGCCCCTTAAGAGCCCTGAAGCCCGGCCCTCAGAGGTCCTATCGTGAAATGAACTTTTGATGTACACATGGCAGGCCAAGACCTACAAAATGATATATACATCATGGGTCTAGGACTTATGGTTGCTGAGATATAGGGCGCTCCTTTATTAATATAGCTTATATACTAAAAAACGGTACTTTATAATCCCCCTTTTACGGCCCTCAGAGGTCAGATCGCGAAATGAACTTTTGCTGCACACATGGCAGGCCAAGACCTACAAAATGATATATACATCATGGGTCTAGGACTTATGGTTGTTGAGATCTACGGTGATGACAGACAGACAGACAGACAAAACGGGGACAAAAATTGTATAATGTAATTTTTATTTGATTAATTTAAATGTATACTATTTGTAAATATTACCTTGCTAATATAAAGCTGGGAGGTATATCGCAGGGTATTCCCTGTGACAGAGCACCAAATGGATGATCATGTTGAACGGAAGTGAGACGTAAAACGTAATTTTTGACGTATGAAATGTGGGTCATTTCTGCACATTAGGAAGGTGGCATAAATCAGCACCTAATTTACCTCATTAAATTAATTACTTTAATTGAATTGATTAGGAAGGGGTTTCACATTACACCTAGATTTCCCGGGCAACGCCGAGCTTAATATCTAGTCTTATAATAAACTCTGAACTAAGAATATCTTCCAACTTCCATTCATTGCTAAATTGGTTAAAAAAAAAACTTGAACTCGTACTTTTTTTTATATTTTTTTGGGGTTTCTTTTTGTTCTGCAAGTCCCTGAAAAGATGAGACATAGATCTTACAAAATCTTAATTGGACGGTTTTTGCAATACCGTATTTAATCATACAAAAAGTTCAATGGAGACAACACCGGCGCTGGGAGTCGAATCCGTAACCCATGGCAGCATGATGCATTAAGATCCGGCTCGCTTCCAAAACGCCATTACGTTTTTCTTACGTATTTTTTGTTTATTTGTCGCATATAAACATAGCATTGTGACAGTTTTAGTAAGTCATTAAAGACATTAACCAATCGTTTTCTTGTTATTTCTTTTTATTTTTGCCCCAGAATTTCAATGCAATGAAAATATGGATAGTCGGTCACAAAGAAATGGAACCATTTCTAGTCCATATTATCCTGGACAATATCCGCCCAATATAAAATGCAGATATAGCTTCATCGGAGGTGGAAGAGAGAGAATTCAACTTCGATTTTTACACATGGATCTCCACATACCACGTGAAACAACATCAGAAGAGTATGTATTTTTTTACTTGTTGGAATTACTTATTTACAGGATCTAGTTACTTTTTTCATTTAGTTATAAGCTATGTTTATGTATGTATCAATTGTATAAATATATATGTTTCTTGTAATGCATTTGTTACAGGAAAATTTGAAAACAAGTAGTAAAAACTAGTAAGCGGAGGTTGGAGAATGGTGAAAATAAATGGTTAACAATGCAAAAAATAGTATAACTATATACTCAAAGGATATGAAAATATCATTACAGACAAAATACATTTAAAACTTAGGGGAAACTTAATATTACATCAAATAAAGTTAATATTTTATATATTTCATACCAAAGAAAATAATCATCATCATTGGTACAGAAGAACCCCCGACAACAAAACTTTCAATCTAACATCCAGCCATTCATAATCTACACACAACACCAAATCATTGCTAAATCATATTTCATTCATAATATTCAAAGGACTCTTTACAAACAGTTTTCATATGTTTTAGCATGTTCAACATGACGAATTAAAAAAAGAGTTTCGGAAGTGCCAGCAAGTTGAGCGATTCGTTACATGTATAGCAGCTGGTTTATTTACTGTTATTCGCATTGTGTTATAGTACAACTTATCGTACCGAGAAATAACTAAGAAAATATTGCCAACCTGGTGCTCTTTTTATTTAAAAATATATATATATAATTGAAAATGTAACATTCCTTTTACCTTTATCATACTTTACAGACACATTGTTTTTAATAACAGCAGAATGCAATACTTTATTGATATTATCTGTGGTACAGTATAATGTAGCATAGTTCACAAAAAAAGGAAGAACCATTGTATAGATCCCTTCAAATAAAAAAAGACTCCATCAATCCGAAGACAGTCATATATCATTTGAGGCGGCAGACGCTGAAGAAAATATTTGGCCTTTTAAAAAAAATATCAAAGCTTTAAAAATCATATTTCTGTTATTCCTCTCCTTCTAATTGGGTTAGTTTGAACTGTCATTGAATCCGGCTATATAGATAGACGTTCCCAATGTATTGTAATGATTTCAGTTTTGGTTTTTCCATCTTTCCATCGATGTACCGACTATGACATGCCCTGCTTCAGGCTGATTAATTGGATGCGTCTTCTTATTCGGATCTATCAGATCTACTGGAATCTTATTACTACAGCATAGAGAACATTGCACGCCATTAAAAGTTCGTTAGTGAGCCAATCCGATGACACAGTGCACGTTGAATGCGTGTACAATCTACGGGCATTGCCTAAGCACCCATACTTTCTTATGTTACGTATAAATTTACGATTTTCAAAATCTGTCGTAGTTTGACTGTCTCACTAGGACAGTTATGGGTAGAAATACACCTTGAATGAATATGATGTCTGATAGAGCAGATGTAGTGTCATAATAACTATGAGCCATCCGCATTAGCTCACGTCCATATCTGACATGACAATCAATCGTTGTTGGCTCACCGTCCCACGCTAACGACGCTGCATTCTGTACTGGAGGTAAATCTTTATTCGTACTGCATGCCACTGTGTCGAGTGAAATTCTGGCAACACATTATTGTTGATCTTCTACTTTGCGTTGACCGGCTTGTCAAATGGCATCGTATCGCAATCGATTAGCTCGCTGTTCTTGATCTTCTACTTCACGTTGACTCGTGTCGAATGGCATCAAATAGAGATCGATTAGTCCACTGAGCTCATGTCTGAGCCTGAAGTCCTTCAGTTTGTTGCTTCTCTAGCCTTTCGTGCTTACGTCGGGCGGTCTAGCTTTAGACCCGTGCCTTTCCATCAGGTGCCTCTCGCACTCGTTTCACGCTATCGTTTTTTCTCCCTGTGTTACTCATCTGTGGCAAGAAGTTAGTCAATAAAGAGGACGCTTACTGGCTGGTTGATTCTAGTAGCTGAGTTCGTGGCTCTTCCTGTTTACCCTGTGAGTCATGCTGAACGACATCTTTTATTTCAAACGCTTGTCGATGATATTTGGTTAAAGCTTATATTTTCTGATTTTCGTGCCGGCAGTTGCCTTGATGCTGCACGTTCCTCTGGGGTCTCTCGAGCCATTTGTAGCACATGATGGTCTCGATTTTGCTTTGGTGAGTTGTTCGTAAATGATGCCGCTCTCTGGTTGACAGGCTAGAGGGTTCTACCGCATTATCACTGGCTCGTCAGCCTCAGTAAAAAAACAATATAAGATTTTTTAAAGAAAATTTATTTTTCAGAAAGACAGAGTACAAAGAAATAAAAATGATAAATGGGTTACACAATACATCTTCTGAAGAAAAAATATTGATTTTATAGAATCTAATTCAGAATACATTGTATTGACTAATAATATTGTAGTAAAGCATATTGCGACAATACAAAAAATGCATTAAATATATTTTTAAAGACATGATATAAAAAGTTGGCTGCTAGTAATACAGTTTTCAAATAAAAAGACATTTTTTTTTTTTTTACTTTTCAATATATCTATTAAGAATCGTGTTCCTTAGAGACGCAATGGAACCGCTACTTGACTGCTTCCACCAACCCATATCATTGAGTATGCAATGTATAGAAAATTTGACATGACCTTAATCTTTACGGCAAGGTGTGATCATAGTACACAAATGTTACTCGATCAGCAAACCGGAATAATTACTTTTTTGTTCCGCCGACCAGCAATAGATGTGCGCTTGCTCGACTTGACGGACTCGGGCTGCATATTATAACATATTTTTTTTTTGTTTTCGGGGCTAGGGTTATGGTTAGGGCTAGGGTTAGGGTTAGGCTTAGGTTTAGGGTTAGGAATAGGGTTAGGCGCAATAATCTATAGCCAGATCCTGAAAAAAAATATACGGAGTCCGTCTAGTCGCGCATGCGCACATGTATTGCTAGTCTGCGGAAAAAAAATATTCCAGTTTGCTGTTAGTAACAACTGCGATAATAGTAATATTTGCAACAGGTTTGATGACGCAAAAAAATCCATATTTCAATAAATATATGAACTTTTGTACCGTTTTCGAAAATAAGGGACAGACTCATGTTTAAGGGGTTCTTGTTGCCGGTGTTGCCGGCGGTAAAATTCTTATAGACAATATAAAACACAGTGAAAAAAAAACACTTGCTTTTTTGGCAAAGTAAGCATCCCTGGGGTACTCCGGCTTAAACTTCAAATTCATCTGTCAGCTTGCCTTTGTATATTGTTGTAGAAGTTGCCCGGTGGTTTGTGATTCAATGATGTCAAAGTGTTACGGGTTCTTATAATATTACTACTTGTAGAAGATGTAATAATTCAGACAACACGAATCACGAAGTTAACCCCAGTGAAGTAATATCAAACAATCATTTAATTCTTGAACATGAACTGACATAAAGGTAAATTCAGGAGGAGTACAATAGCAAACTGTAAACATGCATCCATCTATCTCGATGCCCAAAGCTAGACTCTACTAGAACATGCATCCGCATCCTATGATGCACAGAGCTCGACTGATCATAAAACAAAGCATTTGCTCCAAACTGTCGGTTGAGTATAAGTCATTTCTACCAAGTGGCGTATACACTAAAATCTACAATAAACTGCGGTGGGTGGAGCCTACCGTATTGCGTCATCCAGCTTAGGCTATATTATTTGTCCACACAAAGGCTTGGCGGATATCGATGAAATTAAGGTATATGGTGGATAGCCAATACAGAGATTGGAATATAAATTTAAAATAGTTATTGTGGTCCATTCTGCTTAATTTATTCATAACCGCCAAAACTGACCAAATCATACTCGAATGTCTGCTTTGAAGCTTCCGTCTTTGGGTAAGATAGCTCCTAATTATTTCAAATTCTGTACATCTTCCAGCTTTGATGATTCATAATTGTGTTTGCACTGCTGATATATGTGGTGTTGACCATTATCTTGTGTTTATCTGAGCTGCTTTCCATTTCGTATGCACCCGTCCTATCTGCAAGTTAGTCAGTCAGCTCTTGAAGTTCATTGTTGCTCCAGGCTAGAATATCTATTTAACCCGCAAATCTTAGGTTGCATAGAGATGGAGATGAATGTGGGGTAGTCAATGAGGGCTTCTTGCATGATTTTTTTCCAGGAAGATGTTGAACAGAACCTGCGATAAAATGCATCCTTGACGGACTCCAATCAACATCCTGAAGAGGTTCTCTAATAAGCCAATGAGTTAGACTACACTGCTCGCTTGATTTCAGACTGCTTCACCAGCCCTTCTTCAATATTGTAGGTTCTTATGTCATAATTGATCAAAGGCTTTCTTGAAGTCTTTAGAGATCTGATGAGGTTCATGTAGGTGTTTTAGGTGTTTTTCTATGATTAAGTGTCAGTTGAAGATCTCTTTAATATTACTTTTACCTGGTCAGAAACCTGCTTAATCATCTGCCAGCAGTTTTTCAGCTTTTGGCTTTAATTTTAAGCATTGTTTTGTTGACTAATAAGACTGATTTTCCTGTACTTCTGTAACTATTTCAGTTAGTTTTTTTTAGGTAAAAGTATGGGTTAAACATTTTTTCCCGTATATTCTGGCAGATCGTTGTTAGGTGCACATTTCAGTGTTTCAGCAGTTCGGAAGGAATTTTGTTAACCCCAGGAGAATTATCTTTTTTAAATTTCGCATTGCTGCATCGACCTTCACCTCTTATTTTTTTTTGTTATGTGTGAATATATTGGGTGATCTGTGACGGCCGTTGTCTTGGGTGTATTTGTATTGTAGCCAGCCACATCAGGACGCACACAACACAACAAACAAGCATCTTAGTCTGTTCCTTTCTGGACACAGGACGTGTTAGCGCATTTTCGTGTTATGTAACAGTACGTATGTTAGCTTTCAGTTAATATCTGTACATTTTGGAAATGATTATAAAATCAATTGTGTAATGCACATATCTGTAAAAAAATAAAAAAAAATGAAAATGACGTAATTATTAATATAGCTTATATAGTAAAAAAAAACGGTACCCTAAGAAACACTGATGCCCAGTCCTCAGAGGTCAGATCGCGAAATGGACTTTTGATGCAGGAATGGCAGGCCAAGACCTACAAAAAAGTATATAATCATGTGTTTTGGACTTACGGTTGCTGAGATCTAGGGTGATGACAGACGGACAAAACGGAAACAATAGCGCATTCGACTTCTCAAAAATGCGCTAAAAAAAAGTACATAACCCATGCAAATTCAACAAATAGACTGAGCTTAACTCTACTGAAGTCTTAGCGACGCGCATGGCTTCAATCTCACGCTTCATGTGCGCGCAGACCTCACCCATTGAGTGGGTCAGTGACCAGCATGCATTAGGCACCAGCCAATGCAAGGGTGAGTGACCAGCGTATCTACAAAGCCAAATTCCCTCCCTTTAATCAATTTCCATATGGCGCCTTTTAGTCGGCCCATAGTTCTAGACCAGGTGTTTAACACCTTTGCCAATCTCTGGCTAGCTAGACCCATGGTGTACCTCCTTTGTTTTCTTCCCCTAAATATATATTGATGACGCAATCCAAGGGGTGGGTGGGGAAAAGACGGGAATATTTGGAAGAATTTATTAAAAACTCACAGAAACTGTGACAATTATGTATTATTCTGGTATATGGATTGTTCCTGTAAATTATTCAGCTTTGGGCGGTTGTCGTATCCCACTTGTGCTCCAATTAAATCAGACGACAATTAAACTACCCATCGATATGAAACGAAACCTGTCCTATAACCTTCCCCATGTAATTATGTGTATGTGTAACAAATTTCACATTATTTGGTTATCTGGATCTTGAGTTATAAGGGAACAGACAGACAGACAGACAGACAGACAACAAATGCCTCTTATAAGTATAGAGATACATGAAACATAAGCGAACTTTTCTCATTGATTTTCAATTGTATTTTTGTATGTGTAATGTCTCAGTCAGATCTTGTATTGTAAAAGAATTAGCTGAACTTTTTAATGCGTGATATTTACAGATGAGAATATGATAATACAATATAAACACTTGAGAAGATTAATCGATAAATCACATGTATAATTCTATAATTTAACACACACGATAAATACTAAGATCAATATTAGAAGAGAGATGTGGCAATAAATTACAAGTAACTGCTATCACTATAAACCAGTACACGAGTCTATAGCTATTATAACTCTCGACTGCACTGTCCACTTAGTCCACGTGTTATATCTAGTATCCTCTTCATAAGTCTCTAGTCTCTCTCTCTTGTGTGTGTGTCTCCGTCTCTCTCAACCGTGGTAACTTCCCTATTTATAGGATATATCACCCCCTCATATTGAATCATTGGTATGATTGCATCACTGGGGATTGCATCACTGATTTCATCATTGGAGTGATTGCATCACTGATTTCATCATTGGGGTGATTGCATCACTGATTTCATCATTGGGGTGATTGCATCACTGCATGCCTGACCCTGCAAGCACTTACAAGGGATAGGACAGCGGTACTCACTTAAACGCCGTGCTCCGCTGTCTTTTCTGTAAGGAGCTGATCTATGCTGTCTCATGCGCTTTCTTATTATTGTTTGGCAATGGTTGTCGATCCAGTCTCCTTTAGCCCGCCTCATCTTTTTTTTTTTCTTATCTGTTTAATTATTAGCCAGTTTTTATCTTCTACCTGGTTGGAGTTTTCTTTCTTTAAGACACTGCTTTCATTGCATAGATCTAGTAATTTGTCTGTAACCCATGTCTTTTGTTGTTGTCCTGTTTTCCTATGACTTCTTCAGCAGTTGTAGTTAGTGCATCTTTTAAGCTTCTAGCTATATCGTATCTATATCGTGAATAGTGCTGCAAACTTGCCACCTTTCTAGGCCTGAATTATAGCCGCCATTTCTTGGTCTTATAGCTTATCAACCTTTTCACCTGAAATGAAAAGTTTTGTTTCCTCGATTCAGCTTATATTTTAACTTGTCTTTTTAAGAAAAGAATATGGCCACATCATATTTCTTCCCCTTGAAAAGAACTTGTTTCACATTTTTTTATACTGAATTTGAAACGCATTGGCACACGGATGTTGTCTGTTTAATTGTCGATTAGACCTCCAGGAGACAGCCATGTTACTGTTCTAGAATGTTAGTGTCATGATCATCATTATTTAAGTCAAGGTCACACAACCATTGATCATGTCGTGGGTCTTGTACTTCTAGGAAGACTGTATATTTTATTTTATTATCTATTATATTTAGTGGAATTGTAGTATTATCAAACTCTTTTGATTTTTTTTTGTTTTATTTCTAAATAGAGTTTCCTCAGATCTGACTGAGACATTACACATACAAAAATACAATTGAAAATCAATGAGAAAAGTTCGCTTATGTTTCATGTATCTCTATACTTATAAGAGGCATTTGTTGTCTGTCTGTCTGTCTGTCTGTCTGTTCCCTTATAACTCAAGATCCAGATAACCAAATAATGTGAAATTTGTTACACATACACATAATTACATGGGGAAGGTTATAGGACAGGTTTCGTTTCATATCGATGGGTAGTTTAATTGTAATTATTTTTTTTTTATTTTAAATTTTACTATATTAAAGTAATCTCGACGGCGCCATAAATAAAAATCCTCTGTGACGTCATTTCCCGATGATCGAATAGAACTTGCGCGCTGGTGCTGTATTGTGCCTTTGTGATGCAAAGAATTGTTTTTTCATTCTCTCTGATTTGTACAGTTTGAGGAAGATAAAGGAATGAAGAAGGATTTTAGAAGAAGTGTGAAGCCATAATAATAAGTATATATATATATATATATTAGGGTGGGTCAAAAAAAATTTTTTTATTGAAACATTATTAAAAAGTTGTTACATCATGGTAGTACATGGAATATGTACAAATATTTGAAAACTACATAGTTTTACTACTCCCAACTTTTGTTCGAAATTTTTACTATATTTACTATGAGTTTTTGGTGACTAAACATGTTAAATTTGTGACCTAGGTTATTAAAAAAAGAAATGATATGCATATAAAATGTGTGTTTTATCTTTATAACCTTTTTTATGAATAACTAATTAGTTCAGACAACTGGGATAAGCATTGCATCCATTTTTCTCTCAATATAACTGGTGTACCGTGTTTTCATTATCGGATCACGCATGGTTGTTTTATTTCATTTTTGATTAATTTTTCATTTATTTTATTAAGCTCTTCTACGAATATGAGTTCTTCTACATTATTCTACAAGAAGTGCAACTGTACATTCTGTGTTAGGGTCAGCAGCTGCATTGCCTAAAAGACAACTTCCAACCAGTGAAGATGTTTTCAAGGCTATTGGTGGATGCTTAAAATGGAACAATACAATCATAGCCTTCATTCACGAGCGCACGCATTAGCGCATGAAGTTAAACAATTATATGACCAGGCTAGTATCCCTACAAATGACATTACCAGTATAATTGTTCGAGTAAAAAGATGCAGGTGTTAGGGATAGAGGAGACTGTAAATGTCCACAATCAGTAATAATTTCTGTGCTTGAGTGGGCATTTTGGGTGGATCAAAAGATGGCAAGAAATATGTTCATAGACAATGTTGACAAGCAAACAACAAAAATATTACAAAATCGACAGAAAAGAAAACATTCATTGATGCAGGGTGGCGAACAGATAGGAACCACAAATGATAACGTCAATGATGAGAAAGTTAATGATATTCCAGATCAGGATGCTGAAGATGATGAACTACTTGATGCAGACTTCTCCAGCGATGAGGAATGTTCCAAATAACAAAACAGATATCAATATGAAGCAATGGATCGATGTAAACTAAGCAATAGGGATACATGTCTTATCGTTAAAGCTGTGTTGAAGGACTTAAACATGTTAACACCATCTGCAGCTCTGGATCCAGCAAAGATGCGTCGACATAGAAAAATTTGGAGAGATAGGGCAGCCAAGGAACATACTGATGAGAGCAAAGATGGTTAACAAAAGCGAACAGGATTTTTGCGATCCATCTTGTCAAAGTCGGGCTATAAAATTTTTCTATATGATACAACTGCTTCAGAACCTTGATACTGCTGATCAATCTATTATTTTGCCTGTATTGGAAAATAACTGCTACTTAGCACATCCAGAAAACATTCTATTGGCTGCAGTTAGGACAATGATGAAGAAATTGGAAGGTATGCAGTTAATAAAATCATAACAGCACGACATAAACCAGCTCCATGCAGAGTTAGAATTTTTCAACAAAAATGACACAATCCTGAATATTGCATCTAAATCATATGATCAGATGATTAACTGGGATCTTTGTGCAGTGACATCCCCTCCTCTGCTGGAATATATTTGTGATGATGAACTTAAACGCAACAACCCAATCATACTGGATCAAATTCCCTGTCACTCTCAAGCTGTTGAAAGAGCAATTAAAGAAGTTACTGCTGTTAGTTTGAAAGTGTACGGACATTTCAAACTGTATGGACATAGCTGTCAACATTTCAACATGGGATGGTTTTGCAAACAAAGAAATCATGGGATGTTCCTCCGAAAATTGAAAGCAAAGCAACTTTCCTGTGACAATCCATAAACAGTATTATTCATATGTACATTGTATATTTTGCATGAACAATTTATAGATCTGTACAATTTCATATTACTTATACCAAACATTCTAAATGTTGTAAAATGTCATACATTGGGGGGGGGGGGGGTACCTGGGTCAAAGCAAAATCTTTTTTATTATTAAAGTTTAAGACATTTTAGTATCTTAGTAATGATATAGAAGATTTAAAAATAATTTTGTTAAAAAAAAATATTAACATATTGATATTTGTGGGTGCGGCATGCCGCCATCTTGAAATTTATGACCTTTTTGTGGCAAATATTTCTTAAATATTTATAGACTGTTTCATATACAATGTACATTTTTATAATCAGAAAAGCTTACTTTAGGGAATGTCAAAGTACTTCTTTGATAATGTAATAAATAATTTTTTTATGAATTTTTAAAATTTTGTATAGTGAAAATAAGCAAAAAATGCTAATTTAAAAAAATTTTTTAAAAAAAAAGGACTTAAAATTTCTTGAAAAGCCTCTGACATTCTATAAATGCACCTCTTCTACATCAAAATTAGAAGTTTTATCAAAATCTGACAGGTGGTTTTTGAGATTTTCTTGCCATAGTGAAGCAAAATGTCAAAAATATTTTTTCAGAGAAAAATGACTTTTAAGTTTTTAAATTATTGAAGTTTCTGAATGAGTAACATTCTGAAAATATATTTTAATTGATCTAAAAAACATTTTCTGTAATATATTTAATTCGTAGTTATTATTGACATGTTTTAGTATCTAAAAATGTAAAAATAAAAAAAAATTGTTTTTTTTTAGACATAGTGCATTTTTTTCGCCCCGTACCCCCTTGAACTAAAAGTTGGGAGTGGAAGACATTATCTGATTTTTACAAATTTTACATTTTTACAATCAGTAGGACCATGGGCAACTTTTTGAATATGTTTCAAATTCCCAACTCCAAAAAAGAGATAAAGAGAAAGAGGGGGCAGGGAGGGAGAGAGAGGAAAGGAGGAGGGAGGGAGGATGGACGGTGGGAGAGGGGGAGAGGGGAGAGAGGGAGATGGGAGAGAGGTGGGGGAGAGGTAGGGAGGGAAAGGGAGTGGGAGGGAGGGAGGGAGAGAGAGAGGAAGGGAGAGAGGGGGTAGGGAGAAAACAGAAGGTAAACAGAAAACCTTATTTTAAACCCGGGCAAAGCCGGATACTTGCAACTAGTATATTTATTAAATTACAAGTATTCTCCTTACTTTCATGAATAAATACATGCACAGATCACATGTATATTAACAGTTAGATGATAGGATTATATTTTGATTAAAAAAAATATATATTGTCTAAAAAGTACTCCTTTCCTGATGAAATTTGTTGTTCGCCTGTCTTTTTTATCGTCTGTCTTATCTACTTCCTTTTGTGGCCAGTTAATTTTACTAATGATACATTTTGAGGCCAAATATTGTATATACAACATTCCCCTTTCCTTTAAAAAACAGATGTCTCTACGCTGCTTTGTCTGTAAATTATTATGGAATTTTGAAATAGTTTTCATCATATCCATCCAACCCTTTTTCTTCTGTACACAAAAGGTAAATTATCTATATACATAATCGTCTAACATAGACGGTGGTTCAACCAACCGTTCGACCGACCTTCATACCGTGCGGTGTATAGGATGTTCATGGCAATAAAAGCCACATGTCTGCACGTTACAAATACACGGCACCTCACGAGTTGAAAGAGTACATTGCTAAAAAAAAAAGTCTGAGTTCTACGTCACACCTTTGCGGGGTTAAAAAAAACAGCGCGCGTCGACCGCCAGTATAAAAATAGTCTGGGGAATTCATTACTAAATGCGAGTATATTTGGTGCACATTTTGTTTATCAATTATTTGTCGTGAATATTTACTTTATCTTCTTCAACTTCACACATTTACAGACATTCGCGTGTTGAAGAGACAACTATGCCTCAATCTGCCCAAGACAGCTTTCATGTTTTGCCTCGGTATCTCTTTACCAGCTCTTAGTTGTCTTAGATGGTACCTCCTTCCGTTAAACACTCCTTCCCCAACCCTACGCCCCCATTCCGACAGTTCTTTTTGTTTATAATTTATCATGTTTAACATGACGTATTTAATATCTATATACATAATCGTCTAAGATACTCGACCGTACGTTTGACAGACCTTCACACCGTGCGGTGTATATGATATTCATTGCGATTCGGGCATGTCTTGAGTGGAAGGGGGGTGGTGTTCTAATAACATGCAGTTATACTAAATGCCCCTTTTTTGTAATTTTGTACATTGAGCCCAACTGCGATTCGGGCTTGTCCGGAGTGGGAGGGGGTGGCGGGCGAGGGAGTGAGGGAGGTAAGGATGGGTGTGGGGCTAAGTGAAAGAGAAATGATGAATTAAAAGAAGAACTATTGAGAAAGAGTTCTATAAAATATTATGAATGAATTAAAATTAGTCAATGATATGGTGTTGTGAGCGCATCACCACTTTCAACTCCAACTGCGTGCCTAATAGCCGGTCTGGGTACCGGGCCTGTTCAGCTAGTATACCTATAATATTTCATAATGAAATTATGAAAAACCATATTCATTAATAAAGATATTCTTGTCAATACTATATCTCAGTTTCAATTTAAATACATAGTATAGTATATTCTCTTAATATTGACATAACATTTATTAAATTGTCAAAAATGTTCCTTCAATTAAACAAACCAGCGTCTTAAGCCTGTTCCATTCTGGACGTGTTAGCGCATTTTCGTGTTATGTATCAGTACGTATGTTAGCTTTCAGTAAATATTTGTAAATTTTGGAAATGTTTATAAATTCAATCGTGTAATGCATATATCTAAAAAAAAATTAAAAAGAAGTTTCTTTATATTTGAAAAAATATTTTCTCTTAAATCTAACTACAAGTGGTTTGTGGTCACCGAAATAGGACTCATAATTGAAACGTTCTAAATTGTAGTCATTTAATCGTCCGAAAACGTCGTCAATTGTTGTTTGATAAATTATTGTTGCCAATCTTGTTTCACTTCCGTTCATTCATTTGGTGCGCCACCGCAGCGTATAGGGTGTAAAATGTAGCCGTGAAAATGACATAATTTTTAATATAGCTTATACAGTAAAAAAAAACGGTAAAATAAAACACTGATGCCCAGCCCTCAGAGGTCAGATCGCGAAATGGACTTTCGATGCAGGAATGGCAGACCAAGACCTACAAAAAAAGTATATACATCATGTGTTATGGTTGCTGAAATCTGAGGTGTTGACGGACAGACGGACAATAGCGCATTCGACTTCTCGAAAATGCGCTAAAAAATGTCAATGATAAGTGACTGCTCACTTAGTTATGTTGCACCAAGTATCTTAGCTTCTCCATGGGTTAATTAAGATCATTTTTTTAAATTTATTTTCATTGTTATCTCACCCTTTTTATATTTCTCATTACCTGTGCTGTGGTTATTATTGTGTGATTTACCCATATCACTTAATGACTAAATTGTCATTTCAATTCAACTTAATGAATAAGTCTCTATATTCAACACGTTCATATTTTTCTTCATATGAAATTGTATTCTTTTATATTGTATGAAAGCAATTGATTTTCAGTGTAAACTACTTTTCATTTTATCATTTGACAATCGTATTCTATTGTAACAATATTTTCTTCCACTTGTTATAATAATATTGTTATCATTTTTGCTTTATCTAGGAAGTCATGTTTCATTATCGCTCTTATCTGACAAAGACATTTTCTTTTCTCTACTGTCAACAACACTTTACTTAGTGATTTGACATATATTTATTTAACAATCATTAATTATATTAGTCATTTTACTTGTCTTTCGTCATTTTTTTTCTAGTGTGAATGTACAATTCGTAATTTCTACTGACATATAAACAAATTCAAACATCATGGTCATAAAATGTATATTTGTTTATAATCTTTATATCTTTGACTTCTTTAGTCAATATTTTTTAGGAAATATTAAGTCTTCCTGACAATAATAAATCTCAACATTAATCCTTTGATAAGGATTAACACAAATTAACATTAACTCAACTTATCTTTGCAAGGCGAAGAAATTTCATTGTTTCATGTTTAATATAAAGTTGATCCTAACATGGGAAAATTAGATCTTTGGCAAAGCGAGTTGGTAATGGAGAAATAGACTAGTTTTCCTCTCTTCATGAGTTTAAAACAAGTAAGGATTGGTAAAATAGATGTTGATACTCTGATACACAGCACTTAAAATATTTACAAGATGTCTGATTTCAATAAAATATTAAATGGAAAATATATCCATTCAAAATAAATAGAAATTTCATATCAGAAGGTTTATCACTTGCAGAATAAGAACGATCATCGATGGAATTAACTTCAGACGGTTTATTAAAAAATATATATAAGGAATGTACCTTAGCTTATTTCAGGCTCAAGACCAGATATGAGTTACTTACGGCTTGTAACTGATGTACAGCTAAGCATATAAGCTGCGAATCATTGTAACACTGGGCTTTAATTTTGTTTATGGTACTTCTGTAACAATGAATAAAAACGACTGCTCTGTTTTGCGATATATTTCGTATATTAAGATGAAAAAAAAATATTAGTTGTACATGTAGCATTGAAAGGTCACACGTACGCCAGAGATGGACATTAAGAGTAGCAATTTGCATTGAAGAAACTGATGTGTAAAGTATATTTCAAGACTATGCCATAGTATGCTGATTGTATTATTTTTTTATACTAAAATCTGGACCACCCGTTTGTCAAGGTCCCCTTGCGGGGTCCCTGCGGTCGTTGTCTATTGGTATGATCACCTACCGAGTTCTGGACAGCATTTATATTTGTCCCAGCCACGTGGTTATACAGGACGCACAACACAACGATATATTGATAACCAAACACGTACAGTTACAACGTGTAGTGTTTATTTTACATAAAAGCAAACAGGTACATGGTGCCCTCAAAAGGACAATTAGCATTATACATCAGCCTAATATACATATACAGAATGGCCCTTACCTGGGTTGGATAGTTCTCACAATAACTCAGTACTGAGCCGGTCGAAACCAGCCTATACTGGTTTATTCAACCAGGGCCCAATCGTTCGACTTCACTGTCCGACTGATCAGCGCTCACTGAATGACAAATTCTGACTCAATAACCCACGCCAACTGCACCGGAAGGTCAGTCTCGCTATCAATTCTCCCGCGGCGTGATTGACCAATGGCCGATGTTGAGGACCCCTTTGAGGGTATCCTTGGCTTGTTGCTAAGAGTATGAGGGCTGACTCAATGATGACTCGTATTTCTATTTGTGTTTCTACCACACACAGTCTCACCAACAATTAAACGTACAACAAGTGACGATAATCAATCCAACAAGGGTGTACAGCGACACAATATATTTATTTACAGAGCCACCAGTCCGTAACAGGGATCTGGTGGTCTTTAAAATCATAAGCAAAGTAATCCAATATAAAATGAATGAGGGGAACAAATGACGTTATCACTAGTTAACTCTCTATATATATATATCGTTCACCCAGAGCCACACAATTCGACCGGTCGCTACCAAGACCCTCCGTCGAATGTCCACGAATCTATATTTCATTCTTCATATCCCTTTCTCCCACGTGACCCGTAGTCAATCAAATATAATATATGTATCTTTCAAACTTTCAAATTAGGGGGTGGAGCCTAGATGAGGAGGGGGGGGGGGAAGTACGTCGTATAGACAAAGACCGTAGTAACTGGACCTCGAGCGGGTCGCTGTCCCTTTGAAGAAGCCGACCGGAGAATAGTAGTCCGGTGGTCAGAGAGAATTCCCCGTGAGGAATGTATCGTGTTTCTGTTACCTCCCTGCCTCGTACACCTTCCGTTGTCCACCTGGCTGATGACGCAATTACGGGGGTGGGGTAAAAAAGGGGGGAAACTGGAGCACGGGAACGTAAATTACTATACATGGTATAATATACACCTTAACGTTAGTAATATTATTAAGTTAGGGGTTGGAGTAAGGGGATGGTTTCGACATATTAGTCACAACCTGTGACAGCCGACGAGCTTGAAGGTCACGCGTAACATCACTTGTGCCTTCACTCGTGACCAATCCCTACCTAAGACATAATACCCATCCCTCTCGCTCGTCCGAATGTCAAGGGCACAGATTATCTCCCCCTATAGACATTTCACAGGAGATGTCAGAATTAAAGGGGGTTAATCTAGTGCCAGACGCGCTGACCACAGTACTGACACCTGGGAATACAAAAGCCTGTTGCTATCCTATGTATTATCTCTCCCCTCGAGTGATTAAATAGGAGAGGGTTCTTGATTTCATTAAAACTTAAGTCACAGAATGTGACACCGTTAAATACTACCTTTAATTAATTTCTTATTCTTATGTATGCTGGGATGTCGGTCACGATTGTTGTCAATGATTCTCACTGCAAAGTACGGGCGTATCTAAAAGCACTTTATCTATTGTTGGCAGTTTATAAGTGGCCATTCATTGTATGCAAAAGCTAGAATGAAATCATGACAAGAGCTAATGGCAATGATCAAAGATTGGTGTTTCTGATCTGTTTTTAGAGAAGAAAGAAAGACGTAAGAGGACTCTACATAATTTTTTGTCAACTCATATTGATTCAAATTATATCATGTAAGCTTTGAAACCTTCCGTACATTAGGCGAACCCGCCAATGAACCGATCGTGCATAAAAAATAGGGTGCGTATAATTCTTAGTACCAACCATACTATTTCACTATTACAACTTATTCATTAAAAGGATTTGTATACTTGTCAAATTACTTCATAGCAATCGCTCTAATTAGTCTAAAGCCGGCCCCATTAGTGACATTTGTGTTATTCTACTAAGAAAGTATGTCACCTCATAATCTCAAAACTCATATACTGGCCGACAACCAAGTTAAATTTATTTAACCCACCCCTTTTAAACTCACTATAATCATAGACTTATTAAGCCAGTGCGTTGACCTAAATCAGATGATACCAGGAGGCCCTAGATATTGAATGATATTTTGTTTACAACCTTAATATTTTCAGCCCTTGGCGATAGGCCCTTAGAAGTGCGTGGTCCGTAGCATTTACTTACTCCTCTGTAATATTAATTCGGCACTAATCATCATATTTGTAACTTCAGTCATTCAATGACTTTTTGTTACGCCTGATGAGCGTGACATTTGCATTGGCTGGCAATTCATAATATAAATGCTGCTCTTGAAATGAAACTAAAAAAAATCGCAGGACAACCAGCATGGCTTTCTTTGTCATCGAGATTATTAAAATGTGTTTTAAAATTTCTGTTTGTCTTAACACAGACGTCTCAATGTTCTATGTTGAGTGCAAAAAGTAAAATTTAACCAGTATACTCAAAATCGACTCGTACCCGTTTGTGAATATCATTTTTGGGTTATATTTATTTATTTTTTGTTGCATCTTGTCTTTTGTTTGTTTGTTTATTTTATTTTATTGCATTTCTTTTCCCACTACATAATTTCGCCAAGTAAAAATCCTTAAAATATGCTCCTATTCATAAAGCTTATCACTTAACGCTCTAAATATTTCCTTTTTGATCACTTTTTTTTTAATTTGATAAAAAATTCAGCGTTGGTATTATGCATATTATATTGTTAGGTCTTGCTCATTATAAAAAAAAACAATTTCAACATGGCATCCATTTAATTTAACTACGGATGATAGTAAAAACTAAGGTTTGTTGACATGAGCCTAAGGAAGTTATACATGATTCGTAATCAACATTTTACATTATATTTACAATAAAATGTTGTTTTTTTCTTATAATAAGGAAATACGTTAATCATCCAAGGTTGTTAAATAGCAAAATATTTCGTTTTATGTTTTAGGACAATAGATGAAATACATTATTATTGACTTGTTTTATTTAGTGGTATATTCTAGAAAATTTTAAAAGACCAGAGGCACTTATTTCATAATCCTGTTATCACAACGAGTGTTATCCTTGCTCTGCATTGCAAATACAATGCAGTGTTACATAATTAGGTGCTTTCAAAAAATCGAGGATCTTCTGCCGATTTTGGAAATTTTTGTAAATTCCAGTCTAATTTAGATAGAGTAACAGATTACTTTATTTGAAAGATCTTTTAAGAAAGGCGTTTCTCACATAAGTTCTGGGTGCTGCCCGTTTGATTTAAGGCTTTTCCCTCTTATCAGATATTGTTTTGTATTATTGTTGCACCAGGAAGGACTACTAACGAAATCTATAGCGGGGACATCTTGAGGCGGCCATGTTTATAGTTTCAACGTCAGCTTTCTTATGCAAGAAAAAAATATTTGTCAAAAAATAGCACTAAAATGTATGAACGAAAACTGTTAACGTCCAACAACAGCAATTAAAATCCTAAATACAATTACTAATTACCGAGGGAGCAAACCAACAAAAATAAAATACAGAAAAACATATAATATTCTATATAATACTGCTAAATGTCCTATAGGAAAATCACACCACGTGCGTTGGTTCAAAAACACACAGCATTTAATAATATATTTACAATCAACAATTACAATGGCCATTATTCTACACTGTCGCACTTCTCTACTGCTCTTACATCACAAAGTCACTGCTTTCAATACGTAATATTTTTAAGCAGAACTACTAAAAGGGCTTATTATGTACCATTTGTTTTACTATATAAGCTATATTAACAAAGGGGCGTACGAAGGGGCGTAACTCATTATTTAACAGTTATTCAATATGACTAACTTCCTTTACTTATAACACGAAAATGCTCTAACACGTCCTGATACTAGGCTTAGATTGCTTGTTTTGTATTTCTACAACATTTTGCATCTTTAAATTGTGATAAAATAATGAAGAGATCGGATTTGCCCGAAACCAAAAATAACTACTGATCAAACCTAAGGGAACATAACTCTATGTATAGGTTCTGCAGGATAAAGCAAGTCTGATATAATAATAGCGGTATGGAGTCTGCGTTAAATCGAAAGCGGAAAACAAGAATTCAAAATGGCGTTTTGCCATGTCTCGATTCGATATTTTTTTTTTAAACTACAGTTTTGAATGGTTTGTGCTGTTTTTAAATCTAACACACTTCGTATGCGTGTAACCGTGAGTCTCCCTCAGGCTACTGATCCGTACGCTAAAAATGTGGTAGTGTCTCTCTTAGGCTAATGGTCCGTACACTTTCCATTAGATAATAGCCGTTCGTATGCCACATGTTCTTTTCGTATATTTCTTTGTTATCCCTTCTGTCGGATTTCGTTGAGCCAGCTTCGGCAGACTTTTCCACTAGTCTGAAATAAATCCATTTAAATATTTGTTTGTTGTTTTTTTTTTTTTATTTCTGCAAAATATTTTATCTTTGAATTTAATAATATCATGAAAAAGTCTGATCTGTGCGAAACCGAAAATATCCTTGCCTACTGATCAAACCTAAGGGAATATAACTCTATGCAAAGATTTTGCAGGGTACAGCTAGTTACTAAATAATACAATAATCTCTCAAGCACCGTATGATATTGTAATGCGGTAAAATGAACTACACTTGCTAAAGAGTTTAAACATTACTTGTTGCATTTTTACTTAAGTTACATGTCTATGGAGGCTAGGGTGACAAAAAAATACAAAGTGCTCAAAATTGGACTGTCAACCCTTTATTGCGTTTCTTTTAATTAAAAAAAAAGCTCTGCTAAATATTATAAAGATACTTTTATATTTAGAGGTTGCTCAATGAACTTGAAATTGATTTAATGGTCAACAAAAAATAAAAAGAATGCATTTTAATTTTTTTCTAATACAAAGTTTTTATGTTATTCAACTTAAGTGTTATTTATGTGATTTAATTCAATGTTTGATTTCAGAATATTCTCTTGTTGATTGTTCATTTTTTTTATTAATGCGTTCACAATTGTAGACTTCCGCATATCAATGTTCTGTCACGGTTTGCAAAATATATTGCAATTGAGTTTCATCTTTTGTTAAAACTTTTGCATAATCTAAAATGAGTTTCACCCCTCTTTTGGCTGTATCATTTACATTTTACATAGAATTAACAATTTTATGTGCTTCCTGGTATTCGGTTGCTGTACTTCACGTGTCTGTGTGATTTTTTTTTCATGAATCTCAAATTTATTCCTAGCACTTCAAATACGTATTTTCGTATCTCTGTTACAAAGTCATCAAAGTTCATGCTACAATTTTATCCATTAATACTTTGCCTTCAAGCCTTTTTTCCTGTTTTTTTTTGGCTGGCTTTTCAAGTGCAATCAACATTTTTAGAGCATTTTCGAAAAAAAAATGCTCTATTGTCCCCGTTTTGTCTGTCAGTCAGTCAGTCTGTCTGTCTGTCTGTCCGTCATCAAACTAGATATCAACAACCATAAGTCCTAGACCCATGATGTAAATATCATTTTGTAGATCTTGGCCTGCCATGTGTGCATCAAAAGTCCATTTCGCGATCTGGCCTCTGAGGGCCGAAAAACGGGGCTTATTAAGAACCGTTTTTACTATATAAGCTATATTAACAAAGAAGCGCCCTATATCTCAGCAACCATAAGTCCTAGACCCATGATGTTTATATCGTTTTGTAGGTTTTAGCCTGCCATGTGTTCATCAAAAGATCATTTCGCGATAGGACCTTTCAGGGCCGGGCTTCAGGGTCCCTAAGGGGCTTATATATAGATTATAAGCTAAACAAAGGGGCGTAATCATTATTTTTTTTGTAACAGTTATTAAACATGACTTACTTCCCTCTCTATTTATACATGAAAATGCTCTTTAAGTCCATTTTTTTACAGGCTTAATTTTTGCTTGTTTCTTTAGTTTAGTTATCAACATCATTGCTGAAAAAAGAGAGACTAACCAGGTCTTCAGTTGAATATCATAAATTTCCTGCAATGGCTTTAAAGGCAGATTCAGCTACTTCTTTGTCAAATATTTTGAAATTATTCAATTTCTTAATCAAAGTCATGTCATTGTGAGGAGCAGATGAAGAGAAGGGAGCCTGAAACTAATGTTCCTTGTAAATCAAAATTGAAAAAATCGAAAATCGTACAAGATTTTTTTCTTCATTTTTGTCAAATAAAACTGATGTCGAAACAAGTAAAATTTGATAAGAGAACAGTGCTTTCGCCATCCATCGTGCATGGTGCATAGCGCCAGGAGTACGGAAATTTATTGCTCTTTGGCCTGGAGGCGTTTCTCCTAAAAAAAATTGACAGTTGCTAAAATTCTTGGTAATTGTCGCGAGGTTGTTTTGTTTCTTGTCGCATATTTACAGCAAATTCTACTGCTGATGCTTATAAGTGAACCATAAAATTTGAGATCTGCATCAGTTAAATGTCATGATTCAGAATTAAGTTTTCTCCACTGATCATGATATCATTGAAACAACTTAAACTCTGGACCAGAAGATGCTCCAAAACATGTTTTGTAAAGATGGGATAAAATCAATTTATGAACATAGTGTATAATAAAGATTTTCCAATTAATTTCTCCAGCAGGGTACAGGCACCTGAAGTTATATCTGTGTTGCTTGAAATAGTATCAAAACAGAGTGCCACTATTTTGTCATATGAAATGTTCCAATCTTTTAAAGCTTGTTCAATGATGCAATATTACAGTGGGTGTTTTGAATACCGGCAAAATTATTTTATTTTTTAAGGCCCAGTACGGCTAAATGTAGCCTTAGTCTAAGGTAGACCTGCCAGCCGAATTTTTTTTTTTTTTTCGGCTGGCTGACATAATTTTTCGGCTGTTAGCCGTATTAGCCCAATTTCTCCTTAAATTGAGTAAATTGACATTTGCGGCTGATTTTCGGCTGATTACGAAATCTCTGGCTAAAATTCGGCTGAAGCCTAGACAATAATGAATTGATAAAGCTTCAGAAATAAAACATTCTTACAATACTTGGGGAATAATTTTATTCTTTAAAACACAGAAAAAAACAGTTTTATATGATGTCATACTAATAAATTACATGAATACATTCCAATCATTCAGTTTCTGTCACGCAATACCTTGATAATCACTTAAAATATCACTTAATAATTGTGAGGAATAAAAAAAACGCGATGCAGTTTATCAGCAGTTAGGCTTGATCGTTTGCTGTTCATTTTCAAACTAGTAACCGAAAACATGCACTCCACTGGTACAGATGATGATAGGTGAAATCGAGCCAATTGAGTAAGTTGTGAATACGAGGATGATGCAACACTGCTACGCCAGAAAGCGAGGACATAATGATACTGAACAACAGGCGCCGTCAAATAGTTTGCAATTTTCACTGCCATCTGAAATAAATGTTCAAAAAATCAAAATATAACAGTATTAACTGCTAGTTTATAAAACATTTCATTATAGTAAACAGTATATGTATTGAAAATTTATTTACTGAAAACTAAGTGGTCTATTGAAAGCAAAACAAAACGAAAACTGTTTCAATGCCAATAAATTAACATAGAATACCTTACAATCGTCTGGTGACTGCTCAGTTCACAGCTCATTCATCAGCTTCATTCGAAATCGCTTGCATCGGGTTTCTTCAGAAACATGTTCACTGACTAGCTGCGAATGCGATACACCAGCTTTAGACATGATAAATCCACGGGCCACTGCTGACTGTATGGCATTCTCTAGAACTGTGGTTGCTTCTGACCGTGGAATCAATGATTTGGAACCTGGATCAAGCAGCTGATGCAGCTTGATGTGATCATTTACAAGAAATCGATTGTCAAGCTGGTTAAGAGCTGACAGCTTGATCATCCGTATCTTGTCATCATCAGCATTTGATGCAGTGCAGATCTTTCTTTTGTGCATTTTCACTAGTGGAATAGTTCATAAGGTTGGCATTGAAAAGCTGAAGAGATCAGTTAGGTCTTGAAATGATTTCAGAAAGGTAACGAGTTCACTGAAAAAGTCAATTTCAACTCCATAGGGACAACTATCACCTAGACCAGTGGTTCCCAAACTTTTTTCACCCATGAACCCCTTTTAGAATAAAAACTTTCCCACGGACCCCCAAGTGAAAAACCTACATAATTGCATAATATACAAATTACACATGAATGAAGAGAAAAAAACATTTTGACGAAGAAGTATTCATTGAAATTATAATGTCTGTTTAAAATAAAATAAATTAATGACTTGGATGATTTTAATGAGATTCTATGAGTGTGTTTATGTCCATCTCAAGGTTTGTGAGTAGTAGCCCCAAATTCCCACGAGCACTAATTTCTAGTCGGTTTCTTTTTGATGTGATGAGATTCATAACGGTACGAAATAGAAAGACGGAAAATCAGTCAATAACTTCTGTACAATAACCCATAATGCGGGATATAAAATTGGTATATGTTTTTTTAACCAAAATTTGTGATATCCTTCTTCATACGATGGTTTAAGTTCCTCATTTGTGGATATTTCAATAAGCTGCTCCTGTATTTCTACGGATTCATCTGTGCTAGGTATGTGAGTTTGTCCACTTGCGAAAGGGTTCAGCACCCAGTCGGGAATATCCAAGTGAAGAATGTCTTCAAATCTTTGGTTTATATCTGCATGAAGAGCCGTTAAGTGTTGACAGTAGGCAAGCAATTTCGAAAGATTTGGAAACTGAGAACATTCTCCTCTTGCCAAGTTTTGTTTGTACAGAAAAATATGCCACAATAGCAGACATTACGCTTTTAGTTTTGATTAAATTTAATTGGTCACCTTGTAGTTTCAAATTAGTTTCGTTCAATTTGTCAAATAAATCAGTCAAATAGGCTATGTAATTTTTTGAGTTAATTAAATTGTGTCGCAAATCATTGTCTTTGCTTTCCAAGAATTCCAACACAGAATCAAAAAGGGCATAAAAGCGATTTAAACATGCACCTTTGGATAACCAACGTACTTCTGTGTGAAGTAGTAAACGATTATAGTCTGCATCATTTTCCAAACAAAGTTGAGCAAATAATCTCTCATTGAAAGCATTCCTTTTGATTGTATTAACTGCTTTAATGACATGATCTAGTGATCCATGCAAACGTTCACTAAAATTTTTTGCGACCAAATGATGTCGATGAATGACACAATGTACTGAAAATACATTTGGTACAGCTTGTTTTAAGTATGCCAGAAAGCCTCGGTTTCTTCCTACCATTGCCGGAGCACCGTCAGTAGCATTAGAGATAATATTAGTCAAGGGTATAGCTTTTACATCGAAATAACTTTTTAATTGAGTAAATAACGTTCCTCCTTTTTGTATCGGTTTCCAAACATTTAGCAATTAACAATTCTTGACAAAAATTTTCTTTTTTTATAAATCTTTCATAAGCTAAAAGTAAAGCTTCGTTTCCTGGTAAAGTTGACTCATCAAGCTGTATAGAGAATTCAGATGTTTTTAAGTACTCACATAAATAATTTTCTACGGACTGAGCCAATTCGTCAATCCTTCTTTATACTTCTTTATACTTCTTTACTCAGTGGAATTCTTTTTATAATGTCGAAAGCTGGTTTGTGCAACACGGTGAGTATTACCTCACTTACAGCTGGTAAAATAATGTTTTTACCAATAGTATCCAGCTTTCAGGACTTTGCAATCAATAAAAAAAATTTATAAGAAGCACGCAGTCCATCCTCATCTCACTTATATGTTGTCCCAATGAGTTTCTGCAGTGACGGTGTTTTCAAATATTTTTCTTTGACTTTGAAAAAACGTTAAATCCTTATCTTTTTTTATCACTGTCAACCACACAATCTATCTGTCAAAAATATCTGCTAGCTTCTTTTATAAGACCCTAATTACAACGTCTTCAAACACACGTCCTTGTCTCTGATTGGTCGGTCCCTAATAGGTAATATTCTGTTATTTCAGTCAAAACAGCAGAATCCCTGGACTTTGGTATTTTAATGACAAACTAATTAATTAACTCATCCCTGACCTAATGATCCATATTCTTGAAAATACAATGTCCAACCAATATTCTTGAAAATTCAATGCTCAACCTAGAAACTTTGGGACACTAATTCTTTGTAACATTAATCAAGCCCATGTGAAAGTTCGGTGCTATACATACGATACCAGACAGTAGATAATTAGCTTATCACAACATTTGTCTCTTTAAAATAAAAGGGCGCTTAGCATTGCTTTTGATTCCAGCCTAACCCGGTCATCTTTATTTCCAAAGGTATGTGTCACCTAAAAATACAAACTCTCTATAAAGATGACCAATATTGTAATCTCAGAGAATCAGAGTAAATATGGTGCATTTTCTGCATAAGCGTGTTTTCTGCCGTCTGTCTCTTACCATGCCATGCATGTTATTAACTTAATTAGCTGGCGCTTTTAGTTTATTTATTGTTTTTATTTTTATTTCCATTAAAATAAAATGGATTTTAATTTTACTATTTTACATTTAACCTTGCGCGGACCCCCTGGAGTTGTTCAGGGACCCCCAAATGAATACAAATTTCCGCGGACCCTCTGGATGCTACCAGGGACCCCTGGGGTCCGTAGGGACCACTTTGGGAACCACTGAAGTAGACCAATATGCTTGAGAGTATTTTGTACCTCTTTTCAAGTCTAGTATAGACTCAATCATCATCAGTGTTGAAATTCAACGCGTTGGACATGATGTCTTCACTGACTTATCATTTTGTCTATGACTGTCAACGATGGCGTTAGTGCTGCTCTCAGAGGCATCCACTATTGATGCTCTGAACTGATCGTCTACAAGAAGCAATTCTCACACTGAAGACATGCCTACTTTCAGAGTCTTAATCATTTCTTTATCCTCTGTGAATGCAAAATCGTCTTCTATGATTGCGGTATTGAAATGAAGTGCAGTTACGATGTTGCGGTACCTTTGCAGCATCTGCATAACGTCATCATTTTTATTGATGCTGTCGGTAGTATTAAGGTGCAATGAGTGTGCTGTAAAGTGCTGATAAGAGTCAACCTTCAAAAGCTTTGAAGTCTTCATCCTAATTGCAGCACCGTCATGGCAGCTAGTATTTTGTGATCATCAAAAAAGCTTTTCAAGACAGAGCTGATATGGTCAGCAAGATCATGTGCAACAAGATTAAGTAATGCGACGGTTAATATAACGGCGAATGAAATATTTTTCAGCGAATTTACGCCGGCTGAAGGGTCTAGCCTAAGGTCAAATTTGATATCTCTAACGAATTTTCATTTTGACCTAATTTTAGTTATTTATCCATTTTGGCACATAAAAACCATACGTTTATATGACATCAGTGATTACACTGGGCAACAAAAAATATTTTTTTTAAATCGTCCAGGGTTTTCCAGTTGACTAATTTTGGTGCTCTGAGTCCGAAAATGACCTTGGTTTTGCTCAATCATGACAGGATTTTTTGCTACAGAAATTTAAAAAAAAACAGTTTTTTGTAAAAAAAAAAAAAACACATTTTTTCCGGATCATCATCTGACGATATTTCCGTTTTACTCAAGAAATAAAAGTCAACGTGTTCAAATTCAATCCGTTTTTATTTACTCCACCCGATTTGATAAGCATAATTATCATAGTATTAGTATAACAATGAGCGTTACGTAAACAAAAGTTAAGAGTTCAAGGCATAAATCGGCCTTTCTTCGATTCCCGTGCGTGAGCAGCTGCTGGGTTGTCTCTCTTCAGCAACCAGCAGTAGTCCGCCAGCATGACTGCGTCTCATCTCCTTGGGTACCTTTCCTCCGTTTGGCGGATGTCCTGATGGAACCCGTTTCCCTGCTCATCGCCCCAAGGTTTTCAGGAAACTTCTCCATGTGTGAGAACAGGAAGTGCATCTTTATACTCATCAAACACCCGATATTTTGGAAGTCCTCTATCATGCTGATGATGAGTCTGGCGTGGTTTGCTGCCTTCGTGTTCCCCAGGAAGTTGTTCACCAACTGCACAAACGATTTTCAGGCGGTGCACTCAAGCGTGTTCATGGAGTTTTTGGAACTCTGTGTCCTTTATGAGCTGCCGTATCTTATGCTTCAAAAATGCCGGCCTTCAGCTTCTCAATGGTCAGTAGAGGAAACGCTCGGCACATGTAGTTGAAACGCCTCCCATCCTTGTCCAGAGCGCGCGTAAACTGTTTCATTAACCCAAGCTTCATGTGTAGCGGTGGGATCAATATCTTCTACCGGTCAACAAGAGGTTCGTTTATGATGTTTCTCGCCCAAGGTACTAACTGCTCTCGCGCCGGTCACTCTTTCTTTACATAGTGCTGGGCTCTGTCGCGACTGTCCCACATACATATAAAGCATGGGTACTTCGTGAACCCGGACTGCTGACCAAGCAGAAAGTTCACCATCTTCAAGTCGACGCACATGATCCATTGGTGCTGTTCATATTGGATTTTGTTGAGCACATACTTCACTGCTTCATATTTTTCTTCAAGAGTTGTGGAGTGCGCAAGAGGTATTGAGGCAAACTGGCTCCCGTTGTGGAGAAGTACACTTTTCAAAGAGCGCTTGCAGCTGTCAATGAAGAGTCGCCATTCTCTCGGATCGTATTGAGGACCTTCGAGTTTATCAAGAAGATCAGCGACATCTCGGCAGTACACAAGGTCTTCCTCCTGGCAGAATAAGCCCATGTAGTCCTCATGACTTCTACGGAAGAAAGTGATACGCGCGTCCTTGCGAAGTAGATTTTCTCTTTGAGTCTGGAGGCCAACAGCTCGGAGGGATTATTCGACAACTGAGATCCCGAACCAGATCATTAAGCTTATATTGTGAGAACGGCTGAGGACCATCTTGTGATTCATACTCCTCTTCTGTATCTCCTCCCTCGTTTAAAGTGGTGGCCTCATCGTCGCTGTGGGGAAGATCTCTGAACGCTGGTACATGAATTTTATTGCAGTGACCAGCTGGACGACGGGCAGATGGAAGGTCGGGGTACTGGACGCTGTGCCCAATCAAGTACTGATGCATTAAATAATCAATTGAAAATCCAGATTGATGATTTATAAATAAAATATAATTATCTCTGTTTTTATAATTGTGATTATTTTGCTGCTATTTTTTATGCAGCTAATTTAGAGAAATGATTGAACTCATAACCCCTGATATTAGAATACGTATAGCTCGTCAGGTAAGTCTGTGGCTGTATCTCTAGAAGTTGACCTGACCGAGCCAAATCAATGTGATATTCGGACTCAGAACACCAAAATTAGTCTAAATCAGTTGAAAAACCCCAGACGATTATTTTGGCTGTTGCCCAGTGTTATTTTTATTTTTAATCTTTTTTTATAATAAGGGATGTGTACCCAAATTTTACTAACAAATTGCTTAATCATACATTTTTGGTTTCGTGTAAGGCCTAGCAACTAATTAGTTATCTCTATGTATTATATATTGCTGTAAAGCGCTTCTTTTTATTGTCAAGGTCAGTGGTACTAGACTAACCAATGAAAATTAAGGATTCACTTTAAATGTTTGAAATTGTACAAGGGTCTAGGTTTTTCTGAATCACAATTTCTATGTTCTGACCTAATTGCTATTTATATCTTGGGTCGTTCCATTACAACTAGTAACATAAAGAAAAAATATTCTCTTTAGTAGGGAACGACCGATATGCCTTTTTACCGATAGTCCGATACCGATATTTTCCCCCAGCATTTTTGCCCATACCGATACCGATATTTTGCTATTAATGAAAGGGTGTCTTGCAGATGATTAGAAGATTATAAAAACAAACGATTTGAAAAGACAGACCGAAAGACCGAAGTCAGAAACACAAACCATGCCTGCATAATCTCAGAAATCTGCATGTTTATTGTTTAAAATTAAACAAAAAAAGTAAAAATGTATTAATTAGGGCTACCTATTAAACTGCGTTAATTTGCGATTAACGCGCCAAAAAAAATTGCGATTAAAATTTTTAACGCAACACTTAAATGCGTTAATTTGACCAAATGCGGAAAGTTCACCAAATCGATAAATAACAGAATTTCACTCAAGCATTTGAAGTTTAAGTTCCGTCCACTTATTAAGTAGATCTACCACCCCCATCCTGTCGCAATTCGCACATACCCTCACCCCCAGGTATGTCGACTGAAGCCCCACTTGTAATATATAATGAAGATGTTTTGGTTATTTAGCCCTTCGACAAGTAAACCTCCTGCTCCCTTCTCTGTCAGTGTAAAAAGAGAAAACTTTCATTCACTAGTTAACATAATATACTGTAGTGTATCGGTAAAGGTACTATATCGTATTGTTGTTGAACGTATAATGAACCCGTTTATAAATATAATTCTGTAGCCACGGCTATTGTATGGGTTGTGTGGGGTGGTACCTTTCCCAGCTTACTTTTATTTACCCAACAATATCCCGGGAGAAGAAACATTCTCGGGACCTATCCTGGGATTCAGCTATCCTGAGAGAATAACACAGGTTCTAACCAATGTAATATAACACCAATAAAACTTCGTATGTACGTTCAGCAATCGGCAGTTGTAAATATAGTATTAATTGAAGCCAACTTATCTTTCAACTGCTGCCTACGATGTAAAAATCTATGTTTCGATTGTTCTGTCAATGTTTGTCGACAGCTAGGCATCATTTATTGCCTGACAAGTCTATTAATTAATTAACGTTCTGAAACTAGCGATGTCAATGTGATGGAAAGGCATATTTTCGTTTGTGCTTTGTATATAGCAATAAAAGCATCAATAGATTTTTCTCTAAGAGTTAAACCGGCAAACACTCACGCCTGCCTCGTCCATGATACAACTGTTGCTATAACCAAAATTAGACGAAAGAAAGAATTTTTAATGTTGACACACGAAAGAAAGAAAAGAACAACAGAAGATGAAAAATGAAAGCCGACAGATCAAAATTTTGCTTTGAATTGCCATGCGGTAACATCAAAGGGTGTCATTTTATAATACAATTTCTTTTCTGATGTTCACTAAAACACTTAACAAATAGTTGATAGTAAGAAAGTAAATGAATGAAAGAATATAGGAGTAACATTAATAGACATCGACGCGCAAAGCAAAATCTTCAAAAGAAGATTTAAAGTAAATTTGTCCTTCAACTCGCCGACCCTGTTGGTAAATGACGTCATCTTTGTGCTGCTGTGTCTAAAATGAAACTGGGTTGGGCGGTGGGGGGGGGGAGGCTATAAAAAACCGCGTTAATGATAAGGGAGCGATTACTTTCTTGCTATATTATTATTTTAGGAAGGGAAGGCACATATGCGATATAAAACCCATAGTGCCAATATCGGTCCGACTATCGGTCGCTCCCTACAAATATCGGCCGATCCGATATTAACCGATATTGCCAATATCGGTCCGATACCGATCCGATTATCGGTCGCTCCCTACTCTTTAGCTAAATCCAAGGGGAAGAAACACCTACGAAATTTACTATTGGTCAGCTATTTTAAGCATTAGCCATAAATCTTTGTTTCCGTTCCGGTAGAGACGCTTTTACAATCTGCTGTCTTTGTTTCACCACGTTGGTACTGTGTTATTTTATTACTATTATATTGAATAATGGCTCGTCGTAAAAATATTTAGAAACATAAAAATATTGCCAAAGCTACTGCTGTACGTAAAGGAAAAAAAATCTTCAGCAAATGAAACTGTCACCAACAACGCATTGATAATCTCTAGTCCCAATACTAGTACTACTAGTGCTGCTGTTGTCAATAACGATATTGGACTACCCTATTCATCTGCTATTACCAGAGTTGTTAGTATCGAAGTATCCGTAGCGGCCAATACAGTATCGGCGATACTTTTTTAATATTGGTTGCTATATTGACGATCCTTTTTGTATCAAGTATTGATTTGTGTATCGCCGATACATTTTAATTGAAAATTTTCTATTACCACTATTTGCAGAAAAACAACGATTTTAATACCTCGTCATCTACAAAAAGCTAGTCACTACTTGTAATCGTAGCCATTAATCGTACCAATATTAACACCACCCACCTCCCAACCAATACACACCACGGTCGGCGAGTTGAAGGAAAAATGTACTTTTAATCTTCTTTTGAAGTTTTTGCTTTTCGTGCCTAAGTCTATAAATGTTACTCTTATATTCTTTCATTTACTTTCTTACTATGAACTATTTGTTCAATGTTTTAATGATCGACAGAAAATAAAACTTTTTTTTGTATCAATTTCTCAGTTATATATATATATATATATATATATATATATATATATATATATATATATATATATATATATATATATATATATATATATATATATATATATATCCTACTTATAAAGCGCTAAGCTTGTCCGGGTCGCGGTGTGTGGGGAATCCGTTCTATAAATAAACGAACTCCAGAAATAAATAAAACAATGGTATTTGATACAGTAATCACGTGACCAGCGAGGTCACGAAAACATAATAATTCAAAATGGCGTCTTGGACTCGATATGTCTTTTTTAAAAATCTACAGTTTTAAATAGTTTCTGTGGTTTGTAAAAGTCCTAAATATTAAATAATAATAATATTATACTTTAGTTTTTATTACAGCATAGCATTTACAACAGATAGCATTTTAACATCGTCAAAGTGAGTCAAATGTAGGTCAAGGTCGTTCGTAAATAAATTGTATAATATTAAAGTTTATAATATTTAAAAGTAAGAGATAAAGTTTATAATATTAAAAAAAGAAATTCTGCAAATTTCTATACAAATTAAGTCACTATCTACGTTTATGAAAAACAAAACTCTGCATCCGAAGGTACACATTTTTTATTAATTGCATTTGCTTATATAAAGATGGGAGGTATATCACAGGGTATTCCCTGTGACGGAGCACCAAATGCTTTGTTTTGATTTTAACTATAAATATAATTCAGGGCAAAACGCTATAAAAAAAATCCGCTCAAACGTCAAATAAAAGTAAATAATTCTGCCCTTGATTTCATGTAAATCGGCTACTCATTTCACGTAAATCGGCTGCGCATTTGATAATCATGCTCAGTTATTATAGGTCTGTTAACATTGTGTACTGGAGGTCAGTGTTGTTCAGTTAACTATAACTAAAACGATAACTAGAACGATTGACTTTAGTTAACTATAACTAAAACTAAAACTAGCAAGAATTTTTTAACTATAACTAAATAATAACTAAAATGCTTGCTAAAAAACTAATAATAACTATAACTAAAAAGACTTTCATAACTAATCACATGAAAGTTTTATAACTTTTGATACACGCCTCACGCATTTCATTATTATAATCTTACTATTAAATGTGGCCTAAAAAGGTTAATGTATTTATTCACGTTATTTCAGAGGGATATAAAATTAGCGGAAGAGCATGCGCAATCTACTTTTGCTTTATTTATTTCCGATTTGATGTTACTAATAGTACAAACATAAAAAAAAAACAATTGGGCACTGTAGGGTTAAAGCCATAGATATATAAGATTTAAAACAACGAAACAAACAACAGATGTTCAAACTGTGACTGGAAACGCTGTTGATTGAAAACACAGGTGACTGTGGAAATACTTTTTGTTGAAATCGGTGAAAACTGTGATCCACAATTACAAGTTAATACATGTGATTGTCAAACTTTATTTTAGTTATGAAAAGTTAGCTGATAGCGATTCAAAGTAGTATTTTTCTACCCAAAATATATGCAGGATCTAAATCACTTCAACGAATGATAACTGAGCATTGGAATGAAGGAATTGTTAAACTCAAGGAACTGATTTCTGCTTCTCGTAAAGTCATAATCTGTCTCGATGGATGGTCCAAAACAAACTTGTCTGCATCTTTCTTGTGTGTTTCTGCTTGTTTTTTTGGTTCTGTGAAGTTGGTTGTTAGACACGCAATGCTACAACTTGTCCAGCTGCAGTATCCACACACAGGAGAAATGTTGGCTGAAGCTCTACATCAGTGCTTGTTGGACTGGAACATTACATCTAAACAAGTGTTGATGATTGTCACTGACAGTGGAGCCAACATGACCAAAGCCATCAGATTGCTAAATGAAAGAGAAATGGCTGACCAAGAATGTGATGATAATGATATCAGTACAGAGGCAGAATATCTTTCAAATTCGGACAATGATGCCAGTTATGCTGAAGGAAGTGACACTGATAAAGAAGTAGAAGTCAACATTGATCCTGTACCGGCAGACTTAGTTTACTCAATTGAATTAGAAGAGTTAGACAAATCTAGTCATATGCCGTATCCTAGAATGGCGTGTCTAGCTCACTCGCTTCAGCTTGTGGTGAAAAAAGCATTATGACAGCCTCCTTACTAAAGTTAGACACATGGTTTGAAAAATTAGAAAGTCAAGTAAAGGGATAGAAAAAATTAAACAACGATGTGGCAAAGTGCTTGTCAGTGACAACAATATCAGATGGAACAGCACTTACCATATGATATCTCGCTTTATTGAACTCAAAGCGTGTGTTACTGAATTACTGGCTGAGATGAAAACTGACACACTGTTGATTAGCGAATGGATGCTGTGCAGACTGATAAACTTCAAACAGACAGTCAATCACTTTCTCGATTATCGAGCTGCAGTGTCACCTACAGTCTTGCAAGGCATCAAAGTCAGTTACATCAACCATGCTGAGTGATATGAAGACCAGGTTTAGCTGCATTATGAATCCAGCTGCTGACAATTTCAACCCAATACCAGCAGCAGCATGCAGCATGCCTTCAAAATTCATCGCTAGCAGTTACTATGATGATAGAAGATGAAGAAATGATAAAGCTGCTTGAGGCTGCCAAAAAATACATAATAAACGAGGTTTGTGTGACTTAATTTTACTCCATCAGGCATGCCAAAATTGCTATGTATTAATTATAGTTGTTTTATGTCATTTAGTTCACTGCTATGAAATTGAATCTACTATCTAGTTCTGTAATAATGGTAATGCTATTATTGGTAGTGGGTGGTGGCACTGGCATGGCATGTTGTATAAGTACACAGATTTTGAATAAAAACTGACAATAATGTAAATGAATAATAATCCAATAGCAATTTGTGTTAAGAGTTTTATTTTTGAGGTACTGGTTGCAAGTTGGTATAGAGTTAAATACTGATAAAAATTATTATTCTAATTTGTGCTTGTCAGTTGCCATGCCAGTAACCAGTATGTGTAAAAGTACTATATAGTTATTTGTCAATCACCTGATTGACTTTTACTATTGTGCACATTATATACAGGTTAAACAACAAAGAACAAAATCACCAGATGAAATTCAACTGCAGCAGCAGAGTATTCTTCAGATTCAGTTTCCAAACCTGGCAATGAAACTTTCTGCATCTGACAGTGCCACACCTCATCAGTTGCAGATGTCAGAAATTAATGTGGCCACCGGCATGATCAACAAGTACATTGCTGACATCCAATGCAATGCAATCAAAGATAATGCCATACCATTTTGGTTGAGAAGCTAGCTGTCCGAAGTCGTACAGTCAACTTGCACCTATTGCTCTAGACCTATTAGCAGCACCTGCTTCTCAAGCATTTGTTGAACGGCTGTTTTCAGTTTGTGGGATGCTAACCACCGGGAGGAGGAACAGAATGGAGAAGTATGGCTGAAAGTCAACAGTGACTTGCTGAACGAATTAGGCAACAATTTGTTTGATGTAACAATTTGAAATAAAGCAACTTGAATTTTTTTATTCAACTTGGAAGTCACTTTTACTACTGGTTTTTACAAACTTAAAAGTTTTCAAGATTTTTTTAAAACTTATTTTCTGTTCACTTCATGTATAGTGTGATAGTGTAGTGTGTGGTGCAGTGGATGTTGAAATTTAATTGGCATGTCTCTGTCGTATGATGGGCATTTGAAGTTTTGCAGTGCTTACGAAAATTATTCAATAACTATAACTATAACTAAATAATAATAAAAATGATTGATGAAAAAACTAACTATAACTAAACTAAAATGAATTTAAAACTATAACTAAATAATAATAAAAATGATTGCTAAAAAAACTAATCAAAACTATAACTAAAATGATTTTAGTAACTAGAATATCACTGCTGGAGGTTATTGTTCCCTCGATGGATTACTTTTTGATGATGGTTTGTTGGCTATGGCAGCCACATCTTTTGACGTATGCAATGTAGGTCGTTTCTGCACAATAGGAAGGTGGCATAAATCAGCATCTAATTAAATTAATAAAATTGATTAGGAAGGGGTTTAACATTACACCTAGATTTCCCGAGCATTGCCGGGCTTAATATCTAGTATATATATATATATATATATAAATTGTGTATAGTTTATATAGTGATAAATTATATACCATACTGTGTGCGTGTGTGTATGTATGTTAATTGAGTTATTAATACATCTATACTTATTTATATAGGCCTATGTTTTTATTCATCAATTCATTTTTTAAGTATTAACTACATTTCATTAAAAATAATTAATTGGATGGTATAAAATTCTAAAATGTATGGTGAAATTAAAATTGAAAACTGTGTAATAAAACAATATCATATAATTAACACATTATATTATTAAATTATATGCTGGGTTTAACAAACAATACAATTTTTGGGTGGTTAAAAACAATTAATTGAATATAAATACATGAAAATCAACAAATTAAAAAAAACATATCGTGTAAAATGACACTCTTTGATGTAGCCGCATGGAAATTTTCAAACGGTCAAAGCAAAATTTTGATCGGTCGACTTTCATGTTTTATCTTCTATTGTTCTTTCTTTCACGTGTCAACATTAAAAATTCTTTCTTTCGTTTCATTTTGGTTATAGTTACAGTTGTATTTAGGGCGAGACGTGAGTGTTTGCCGGTCTAACTCTTAGAGAAAAATCTATTGATGTTTTTATTGTTCTATGCAAAGCACAAACGAAAATATGCCTTTCCATCATATCGACACCGCTAGTTTCAAAACGTTAATTAATAGAATTAACAGACAACAAATGACGCCTCGCTGTCGACAAACATTGACAAAACAATTGGATCATAGATTATAACTTCGTAGGCAGCAGCTGAAAGATAAGTTGGCTTCAATTAATACTGTCTGTACAACTGCCGATTGCTGAACGTCCTGACGAGGTTTTATTGGTGTTACTTTACATTGGTTAGAACCTGGGTTACTCTCTCAGAATAGCTGACTCCCAGGATAGGTCCCGGGAAATTTTCTTCTCCCTGGATATTGGTGGGTAAATAAAAGGAGGCTGGGAAAGGTACCACCCACAATCCCATACGATAGCCGTGGCTACAGAAACAGGGCTGAGCATGGTACCATCCACACAATCCCATACAATAGCCGTGGCTACAGAAACAGGGCTGGGCATGGTACCATCCCACATGATTTAATTTTCAAAACATTAGAAGCAATCAACAGAGGATTTGAAATAAAAGACAAAACTTCGTTCACTGTAACAGACAATGGATAAAATTTAAAAATATCAAGTTGAAATGATGCACTTAAGTGTAAACGGTGTGGATTTAAATGAAGATCAGAGACTGGAGCATCAGGTTGATGAAGATTTGGATATGGAATTTGAACAAAATGATGATTTACTGAATCCATCATGTGATAATGATGACGAACAGGTTATTTACCAGCTACCGCCACATCGTAAATTTGCATGCCGCTTGTTAAATATTGTTGTTACGCGTGATACTAAAGTACTGCAAGACGTAACCAAACGTGTGTCAGTGCAAACATTTGCAAAGTTAGTAGCTATCTGGAGAAAACAAAATCGTTCATTGTTGGCAGATGCAATGAAAGCGGAAATCGGCACGTGTCTCGTTTACTTTCGGTGACATTCTGTGGAATTACACTTAAGATTATGTTGCAAAATTACATTGTATACTATCCAATCCAAAATTAGAAATTTAACTTGATATGGTGTTTGATGACATTGACATCAAGAGACTGACTCCGCAGCAGATAATATTCATAGAAGAATACATTGAAGTATTTGATCCATTGTGTCGTGGACTGGGCATTTTGCAAGGAAAAATAATATTGGATTTGGCTATTTGCTGCCCACACTAACCGATATAAAAGGTAAATTACTAGTAATGATTTTGCGACATTAACACCATCACACCAAAGCTGTTATTGATTGAATTAATGTGCGATTCGATTTTATATTTTCTGATCATAGAGGCAAAACTGGCAGCAGTGGTCAATCCAAAATTTAAGAACGAATGTATAGACAACTTAGATCAAAAGGCTGAAGTTTTAAAAACTTAAAACGTGCCTGCAGTGCACTGAGTGCATTTCTCATTCAACTTACTCGGCAGGGTGGTGCAGCACAGTACAGTAAGCAGTACAGATATCTAAATCAACAGATTTTTTTTGCTTATTTTACTGCACGGCAGCCCCGTAGCGTGAAAATTCTACAGGAGGGGCCAGGCAATAGCAGGGGGCCCCTGCCCCCCCCCCCGCATGCTACGGGCCTGCTGCACGGACGAATTGCTTAATAGTAACATTTTTGCTGAAGTAGACATAGATCTTGAAGATAATTCATCAGAAATGCTGTCATTAGCAGTCTACCCAAGCATTAAGAAGCTATACATGCAACTGAACACTGGACACTGCAGTTGAGCGGTTGTTTTCATTGGGTGGGCGTGTTTTTATGCCATTACTTTCTAAGTTAAGTAATGATTATTTTATAATGATGGTCTTCTTACGTGCAGCCAAGTGGTGAAGTGATTAGCATTATAATTGTGCTGTGACGTTGTATTAAATTGTTTTTACTTTTTTTAAAAACTTGAGAAACTTGCACATTATATTTTAATTATAAAATATTTTGTTGTTCTCAAAAGTATCGGTATTGTATTGGTGTCGATTTTGGCAATACATTTTTACTTGAGTATTGGTATTGGCGATACTATTTTCATGAAGTAATGGTATCGGTTTGACGATACAATTTAAGAGTATCGTTAACAACCCTGGCTATTACAGACCCCGCTGAGTGCTGTTTTGTTAATAAGCTACGACTTAGTGAGCAAGTTTTCGATGCAACACCTTGTGATTCTTCGGAAAGAAGCATTATTGACATTGGTATTTTAATTTCTTTTATTTCGTCACTTGCTTGCCCAGAATGTTTTGGAAAAAAATAGAAGCACGTGTATTAAGGCATAGATTGCTATGAAAATTTTCCAGTTTTGTAACTTGATATAATAGCTACAGCTACTATCTTTTCATTTTTATTTTTTGTGAAAGATTTTTTTTTAGCGTAAAATTTATGTTTTTTTCAGTATTCTTCTCTATTTATTAGGGTCCTTCATTAAAATGATAAAATAAAAAAAAAGTTAGCTTTATTCAAAACAAGCGAAAATTAAGCCTGTAAAAACAGGCGTTTAAAGCATTTTCGTGTATAGAGAGGGAAGTAAGTCATAATAACTGTTACAAAAATAAATAATGATTACGCCCCTTTGATTAGTTCATAATCTATATATAAAATATAAGCCATATATAAGCCCCTAAGAAACCATGAAGCCCGGCCCTGACAGGTCAGATCGCTAAATAAACTTTTGATGCACACATGGCAGGTCAAGTCCTACAAAATGATATATACAAGATGCAAAATGTTGTAGAAATACAAAACAAGCAATCTAAGCCTAGTATCAGGACGTGTTAGAGCATTTTCGTGTTATAAGTAAAGGAAGTAAGTCATGTTGAATACTGTTACAGAAATAAATAATGAGTCACGCCCCTTTGTACGCCCCTTTGTTAATATAGCTTATATAGTAAAAAAAATGGTACATAATAAGCCCTTTTATTCGGCCCTCAGAGATCAGATCGCGAAATGGACTTTTGGCAGGCCACGACCTACAAAATGATATATACATCATGGGTCTAGGACTTATGGTTGTTGAGATCTAGGGTGATGACGGACGGACATACAGGCAGACAGACAGACAAAACGGGGACAATAGAGCATTTTTTTTCGAAAATGCTCTAAAAAAACTGTAACATAGAAAGTTTTATTAAAATTGTATGTATCATTATTTAGTTATGACAATTTTATTTTTGTAAACAATTGTAGTAAAAATCTAATATGGCCGCCATTGCGATGGCAACCAGGTCATGTTTTAATAAAGTGTTAGTATTTTTTTTAATGTCTTTGGCTACTAATTATATGTGTACAATGTCTTTACATTAGCTACAAATTTAAGTGAAAAAGGTCCATTCTGTAGTACTTTTTAATTTTCCCCAAAAAATAACAATGTGTATTATGTATGATGACTCATAAAATTAACAAAAAATAAAATATTGATAACATTCTCAACCCAATTATTAAAATAGAAGATATAAATATGAAAAAACGTATGAAAAATGTGGATTCGAGTAACCTTTCAAACTTAAACTGCGTTGAGCAACCCCTAAACATCAACGGATTGTCTCCAAAATTCCCATATTTATATATATTTTCATTAAAAGGAACCAAATAAAAGGTTGGGGGCATTAATTTTTTTTACAATGCATTTGTTTGTCACTCTAATTGAGGTATCTGGTCAATAAAGGGACTTTTTTTTTTAAAATATATCATTTGCATTAAAAAAAATAATCTTCAAAGGCTAAAGCTGTTGGTAGGCATTTGAACAAATGTTTCAAAACATGTTTTAAAAACATGTTAAATACTTTAGCTTTAAATTCTGCAATTCAAATTGATCAAACTTCGGTTATTTTGGTATTACAATGGCTGGAAAATGCGTTTTCAAAGAGCCACATTCTTTCAGCTTTTCGGTTATTTTGTGTGGCTTTCTCAATGAGCCAGAATCATGCTGTAATTTATTTAATTTTTGTTTTCTAACTCTTCATATATTTATCCTTGGTGTTGCTCTTAGAAATATTTTTTACTTTATGATAAAAAAACCAGAAGACGATCCATTAAGTACCTAAAGCGTGACCTTTAGGGTTGACAATACAGGTCCCTTTTACTAAAACTGATAATTTCGATCTTGAAGTTTTTCGATTACCAGTATTTTTGATAGACAAGCTTTCGTCGAAATTTGAGACGTGTCTATTCATCCAGTCACAAGTGTCTGGGACGACCAAGTTGTGGATAAGAGAGCGGAACCTCAAAAATGCAAATTTTGCAAAAAATGTCCTGTTTGCTGCTTTTCTGAACTACATGAATACAGTTTCTATGGGCAAACATACAAGCATCTCTTTAGTGCATATAAACTTTTATTGACTCTGTCTTCTACCCAAGTAGCTTGTGATGGATCTTTCTCTATACTGAAATACATTGTCTTCTACACACCTTGAAGCTTTTATGCTTATGTCAACACGGATGTTTTAAATGAACTGAATAATGGCACAATTATAGATCATGTAGCCGAAATGGCAACCAGCTTAAAAGAAGTTGCTTATTCTATAAACACCATCACAGTGAGTCCGAATAAATTGATTTATAACTTGAATTGGCGCATTCTTGTTATTTTATATACAATTATAAATTACTACCCGTCCCGCGCCGTAGCATACGCCGCCTTATCAATATAATTACTGTAATTATTTTTTTTAAATAAGTAATCAAACAGAATAACAGGCTGACATAAATGGTATGCAAAGTTGAACTTTGACCTATTATGTGCAGACTTTATGGTCACTATCTGGTACCTTCCAGCAACGTGTTTTTTTTTTATTGTGTTGTTTACAGATTTGTAGTTAATTCTTTGGATGCCTTTTCTCGATGAGCTGCCAGACAAAATTTTCTCTTTATTGGTTATATATATTTTAATGCCTTTTTTAAGATCAGGATTATTTTTGCTGACATTCAAATGTTATTTTATGTTTATCATTTCCTCATTTCCGCGATTAAACGGATACAGAATTTACGCGACGGTGATAAATGAAATAGTTTCGTATTTAGAGCACATAAAACATGAAATACTATTATACAACCACCATCGTGCTCATATTGCTTAATATATTTCACTAAATAAAATGACAAAACGTCATTTCGGGAATGCCACATACATATTCTGAAACTGTTACTATTTGTTTGTTATCTATATCAATACACAATTTTTTTTCTCAAATTGGAAATAGTTCAATATTACTTTATTCTTCACACATAATTGTATTATTAAAGGTGTTTTTTTTTACAATAATCAGTTGACATTATAATGTTATTTTATGTACAGTATTCCCTCATTTCCGCGGTTAAAGGGATACACAATTTACCGCGACGGGGGATAGATGAAATAGTTTCATTTAAGAGCACATAATTATACAACCACCATCGTGCTCATATTGCTTAATATATTTCTCTAAATAAAATGACAAAACGTCATATAAGAAATTAAAATAATCTGGTTTTATAAAAAAAAAACGCGCTTGCTGGTGAAACAATGCGTGGTCGTCTGTGACAATTCGCTTTGTACCCAACCCTCGTCTCCCAGCAAACTATAGTGGTGTCGAATGCTTGCTGTGACTGAACCCAGCTATTCTATAAATAGTCCTGCGTCTTTTCTTCCGCTGTCGCTTAATGTGACCCAGCCCTCGTCTCCCAGCAGACTATAGTGGGTTTTTTTCGCTATCGCGACTCCACAAATCTATACATAGACGTATTTCCGGCGTCTTCTTGTTGATGTTACGTTTTATATCTATAGATTCTTGTTATTTTATATACAATTATAAATTATATATGCGCATTATCGTCTTTTTTTGTCATTGTATATTGTCATTTGTAAAGTGACTTTAAGGCCTCGGCCCTCAGGTTTGGATGGAAAAAATGCACAAGGCAAATAAAATTCATGACGATAGGGCCGCTTTTTGTTTTTTTCCCGGGCCGCTTGAACTCCCCAGTCCACCCCTGCATGCGTCCAACGTTTGGGCTACTTTTGATGTCTATAGCCTATCTAGTGTTTTTGAGACCTTTCAATGTTACACGTACAACTGATAACTTTTTTTTCGTCGTAATGGACATGCTGCAAGATAACAGATATCATATGTAGATTTATAACTATCGAAGAACCACAATAGGTTCTGAAATTTGATTGAAATGGCCGGACCATGAGCAGATCATTTGTTTGTATTCAAACTAGTATGTCATAATATCAAATCATAAAATTGGCATAATAAACAAGTCAGATTAATTTACGAATGAGGTATAATTAATTCTAACAGATTTATTGAGCATTAGCATATAGGCTATATGTATTGAATCAGTTATTGAAACCAGTTTAGTCAAGTGATGCAAATTATTTTTCTTTTTTTCAACAACAATTTCAAACATGTATTTTTCTCGTACTGCAGTTTCCCAACTAATTACGTATGTCAACCCTTGTTCCGCCCATCCCTGTCATATTGTACTACACTTTGCCCCACACATGTCTTGTTTACCCTGCCATCCACTATCATACACCACCCACTTCCCATCCCAAAAAAAATACACACTTCATTTATATGTGACTTTTCTTCATCAAAAAGTGTAGCCAGAAAAAACTCGCTCCCTTATTAATAAAGCATTTTTTTTTATATTTCCCCCCTTTTTTCTACCCTTAATTAAAGTTGACCATACCACCATACCCCCTCTGTCCCACAACAAGTTTACACAAGTTACCTAGGAGCAAGCTTATGCAGATAATTACTGTGTTCATGGTCATAAATTTGAATTAAAAGGTCATATCGCTGCTATGATTTTATGTAAACAGTTTTTGTGTTCGAGTATTTTTTCTTGTTTTTTTTTTTAAATCTTGTCTGATCTGGTTTTACAATTGGGTTATTTACTGATTTCATTTTCTGCAACTCTGAAATAGTAGCATTGGGTAATATTTAACGCACTTAAGTGTTTGTGTTAAAAAATGTAATCGCATATTTGTAACGCATTATTTAAGTATTAATTGCATTAACTCAAACAGCGCTATATAAAATATTAAATTTAACTAAGTGTCACAATAATTCTGAAAAATACCACCATTGTCTGGTGTAAAGATGTGTGCATCAGTCAAGTGTATACACTGATTACAGGTGTCATGTATATGAAACTAGGGAGCGACCGATAATCGGATCGGTATCGGTATCGGACCGATATTGGCACTATCGGTTAATATCGGATCGGCCGATTGTTGTAGGGAGCGACCGATAGTCGAACCGATATTGGCACTATGGGTTAACTGTCGGACCGGCCGTTTTTTGGCTGCCGATACATTGTTGTTTTTTTTTTCAGCAGAAAAAAAATCAGTAAATAACCCAATTCTATAACCAGATCAGACAAGATTTAAAAAAAAGGAAAAAAAAAAACCCGTACACAGAAATTGTCACGTCTACATCAGAGATATGACCTTGAAACAATAGGATTGGCATTTCTTAATTCTAATGTATGACCTTGAATGATACAATTAGTGAACATCTGTGCGTATTTTTTGTTGGGATGGGATGGGAAGTTGGGGGGGGGGGGGGAGAACAAGACTTACGTGTGGGCGAAGTGTCACGAAAGATGACACGGAAGGGGTAAGCATGGGTTGACATACGTCATTAGCTCTAGCACGAGTAAAACACGTGTTTGGCATTGTTGTTGATTTAAAAAAATATCGGTATCTGGGGGGGGGGGGGTAAACAAGACACGCGTGGGCGAAGTGTTACAAAATATGTGAACATGGGTTAAAATACGTCATACATCACGAAAATAACACGTGTTTGGCATTGTTGTTGCTTAAGGGGCTGTCCATTAATTACATCAACAAAATAGGGGAGAGGGGGGAGGTCAAGAAAAGTTGACGTCAACAATGTTACTTTTTTAAATTTAATATAATTACTTAATAAATAGGAAAATTAAGCAGCGTTTGTAGTTCTGTGTTACACACTCGCTTAACATTCAGTATTTTAATTAAACTAAATATATTCATACTAATTTTGCCACATAAACATTTTTGAAGCCACCTTTTTTAGGGGGGGGGGGGTAATCAAATGTTGACGTAATTTTATAGGGGGGGGGGTCTCTGGAAGTTTGACAAGTTGTTGACAAGGGGGAAGGGGGAGGTAAAAATCGCCAAAAATTTGTTGACATAAATAATGGACAGCCCCTAAAAAGAAAATATTGGTATCGGTATCGGTAAAAATGCTGGGAGAAAATAACGGTATCGGACTATCGGTAAAAAGGCATATCGGTCGCTCCCTATATGAAACTATTAGTGCAGCTGTTGCAGACGGGACCAGCAAGATGCTGTATTATCAAAATGCGAAAAAAAATTACGTGCATAAAATGATGATACAAAATTTCTAGCATCTCGTTATTTTGATCTAATTATAACCTGGTTCATTAAACACTTGTTGATTTTTTTACCCTTCAACAATGTACTGTTGTATCCCTATAGTACGATACACAGGCAATTTTCTTTTCCATCAAGCACGATAAAAGCTACCGATACCATAGAACTGGTGTGTGTAATAAATAGAGGGTATCCAAGCAGCCGGCTTGTTTGTTTATTTTGTAAAGCGGCAACTTCCAGATAATGAAGAGGAAAGATAAGAAAACGCTGCAGCTGTATCGGTATATCAAACTTGTATCAAACTTCTTAGTTGCATAATATGTGCAAGAATATTACCAGTTGATTTGATTCAAGGCCGTAGCCAGGATTTTGTTTTGGTGGGGGGGGGGGGGCGGAGAGTTTTATATAAGAAAAAATTGGAACACAATGATAAAGAAGTATATTTTATAATAAAATTGATTTTTAGATTTAATTTGGGCCTTGATTGATTATACACTGTAGGATTGGAATCTGGCAATAGTACCAGTAAGGTACTGAAAAAAAAAATATCAATCACGAAACTATATAAGTTTTACTTTAGTAGCCGTAAAGATTTAAATGATCGAGGTAAATATGCTCATTAGGTATATGACTTGAAAAACAAATTTTGTAATTTTATAAGTGGCGTGCCAGTTTTTGGTGAATTTTTATATAAAAATAATAAATACAACAAAAAATCATCAATTTTGTTGAAAAAGTTCACCCACCTGAACATTTTTTTAGTTTACAAATAATCCATATGGCTCTTTTTACTGAAGTTCACTTTTACTCCAGTTGTTTACCATTAAAATTCTATTTCCTGTTCTCCATGTTAGATTTTTCAATTATACTTGAGTTTGAATAATTATTCTAATTTTGCTTAATTTCATTCTTAAAAATGTCTTACAAAAAATCTTCACTTTCCTTTGCTAAAAATAAGGACAAACGGGCGAGTAATTTGAAAAAAATTTCAAAACACTCTTAAGAAAAAAAAAAAAAATTGGAATCGAGATCGAGCCATTGCATTCACATTCTAGAATGCCAAAAGAGTGGATGATAATTGGTCGCTACATGGGGTTGGCCTCTATGGAAAAAAAATCCAGATTGAAAAGAGTTGCAGCACTCAGGAAAAAAGTAGAGCTATTATGGAGCTTTTTGAATTTCCCAATACTGTCTTTGCGATCAGTGAGCAGAAAAATTGAAACTTTTATTAAAAGGTATGATGTTCATTTGAAAAAAAAACTTTGGGAGACATACGGAAGCAGTTTGATAAGTTATTTGATGTCACAAACAAAAACTGGTCAATGGTTATGTGCTGAAGACAAAAAACTTTACGACATACAAATTCAAAGTGGATGTAAGACGGGATATGCTACAACTAAATTTGCTAGTCAAAGTACAATTCATCCATCAAAACGGAAAATTTGTTTGCAAAATTAATGAGGCACAACAACAACAAAGCAGTTTTGAAAGTTCCAGTGATTCGTGATAACGAGAATTCTCAAAGTAACTCTGATGATGCTGATGCAATGCAGTCATCCACAAAAAGCGCTGGATCAAAGCTCACATAAGAAACAATCACAGCAATCTACTTCTAGTGCAGTTTCATTAGTTCAATATGGGAGAAACTACCAGTTCCAACAGCAGCATTAGTAAGCAAAATGTTGCATAAGTCCGGCATAAAAATAGCAACTCCCTCTCAGTCAGGTGTCTATCGAGCTGTATTAAGGGAAGCAAGTAAACTAAAAGAAACATTAATAAATACTTTGCGTAATAGCTTATGGAGTTTACATTCTGATGGTAAAATTATTAAGAAAATAGAACACCAAGTAGTTGTATTAAAAAATGAAGCAAAAGAAGTGAGGCTTAGTTTTATCTGATGGCAAAGCTGCTACGATTGGATCTGCCATTCAAAAAGTTTTAGATGAATATAACTTATGGTCAGCTATAAAGATGATAGTGTCAGACACTAGAAATGTTAATATAGGGTCGAAGTCTTGTATTGTGGTGAAACTTAAGAAACTTTGTTCAACATGGTGAGTCTGCACCAGTCTTTATAGGTTGTCAGCACCATATTCTTGATCGTGTTCTTAGACACGTGTGTGATGCATTGCTCGGTGATTCAACTGAGTCTCCTAACATAAATTATCCATTTGTAAATAAGATACTTAAAGATTATGAAATGTTAAAAACAGATTTTGAACGTAAACAAAGAAATGTACTCCAATTTTAGAAAAACAGGAAATAGGTTAGAGAGATGATATGAAATTTTAGAACCATCTAATTTGCGTTTTTAAGCATTTTAAGAATTCTCAACAAATGCCAAAAGTTATTTTTAGCGCACTGCCTGGCCTCAGCAAACCCCCTGGTTGCGCCACTGTTCATTATGCTGAGGAGATGGTCAATGTGTTATTTTTCTTAAATAAACAATATACAGTTACAGACCTTAGCTCTACACTAGGAAATGTAGTCAAACTATCAGCGAGATGCTAAAGAAGCTAGATAAACAAGCAATTAAGCCTGTTCCATTCTGGACACAGGACGTGTTAGCGCATTTTCGTGTTATGTATCAGTACGTTTGTTAGCTTTCAGTAAATATTTGTAAATTTTAGAAATGTTTATAAATTCAATTGTGTAATGCATATATTTGTAAAAAAAAATATAAAGACGTTTCTTTATATTTGAAAAAAAAATTATTGTCTCTTAAATCTAACTACAAGTGGTTTGTGGTTACTGAAGTAGGACTCATTATTGAGAAAAATTTGAAATTATAGTCATTTAATCGTCCGAAAACTCCGTCAATTGTTGCATAGCTCTGATACTTTCAATTAAACTCAGAACACAAGCTTACTATTTCATTTGATGGGTTTCTTAATAAATCTTGGTGAAACTACGTGCTGCAGTATTTCGCACCAAATGAATGGGTTATTGAACGTACAAGGTGTATATATAATATATAAGCCCCTTAGGAGCCCTGAAGCCCGGCCCTCAGAGGTCCTATCGCGAAATGAACTTTTGATGTACACATGGCAGGCCAAGACCTACAAAATGATATATACATCATGGGTCTAGGACTTATGGTTGTTGAGATATAGGCGCTCCTTTATTAATATAGCTTATATAGTAAAAAACGGTACTAAGCCCCCTTTTACGGCCCTCAGAGGTCAGATCGCGAAATGGAAAAAAGTCATTTCTTGGCAGGCCAAGACCTACAAAATGATATATACATCATGGGTCTAGGACTTATGGTTGTTGAGATCTAGGGTGATGACAGACAGACAAAACTGGGACAATAGAGCATTTTTTTTTCGAAAATGCTCTAAAAATCACGAACCTCATAATGTACAGGTAAAAGGGAAAATATATGATATTATAATAAAAAATGTTATTTATTTAATATTTTTAAAATGAAAATATCTGGTGATTTTTTGGTGCGAGAAGGGAATTTGTATCTGTACAGCCAGATACAAATGTTTCAAAAATGATAAATTAACAAAAAACATAGCCTTTTGGTTGAAGGAAGTCGGACTACAATGAGTCATATTCAAAATGTCAACTTTATACATTGGTATACAATTGTACTTTTTTACTGAGTTGAAGTTGTTTGCATTAAACACATGTTTAACTGTTTACAGACAGCCCATTAAAATATTAAGATTAAAATGTGGAGAGCATACACTAGTGTTAGCAGTGGTCTTTAATTATAGCTGTACCCGCAAAACATTTGCAGCACTTTTTAAATACTAATAACTATGAATTAACCTCAACAATGTTTATATTTTACTTATAAATGTGTCTTAATTAAATAAACTTTACTTTTAGGTGGTCCTGAAAGGAACTTTTTTATTAAAACTCATGCTAGCAAGCGAGCTCAAGCTAATTGTAAAATTTTCATTAGCCCTGAAAAGGACTTTGAAGATTCAAAATATGGTAGTGGCCCTAAAAAGGACCGTTAAGACACAATAAATGGTAGTGGCCCTAATAAGGACCGTTATTAGCCCTGAAAAGGACTTTGAAGATTCAAAATATGGTAGTGGCCCTAAAAAGGACAGTTTAGACACAATAAATGGTAGTGGCCCTAATAAGGACCGTTAAATACAATAAAATGTAATGACCCTAAAAAGGACTGTTAAATAAAATAAAAGGTAGTCGACCTAAAATGGACATTTTAGATAAAATAACTGGTGGTGGTTAATTAGAGTTAAAATAAGTTTTTGTACAATTTCTACTGTTACATTTTTAAAATTATGTACTTAAGATTTTTTATTGCATCAAGACCTCTTTATACACAGGATTTTTAGAATTTTTTTCTCCATAGACTTTGACAGAATCAAAACTCATTGTTTTATTGCTGTGGATAGATTACTGAAAGATTTAATGGAAAGTGATGCATTACTCGAAGGGAAAGTTATTTTGATGGGAGGAGATTTCCGACAGCTTCTACCAGTTATTCTAAGAGCATCAAGGGATTATATAGTAGGGACCTGTATTAACCAAAGCCATCTGTGGTCCAAATTGAAAAAATTGAAATTATCTAAGAACATGAGAACAAAGTCAAATGAAAAAGAATTTGCAGATTCATGAAATATTCTCTGTTGCTTTCGCAATTTATTAGATTCCAGGCGCCTTTTTTTTTGCCTCAGATGATTCATCTGCTCTGGATTTCCTTACTATCTTACAATTATTTTTAATTAAATCTGACATATTACAATTTTATGCTTTTCCACAATTTTATAGAAAATAGAAATCTTTGATGGATAGAAATCTTTGATGCAAAGAGAAATAGACTAATTTATTTGTTTGCAATGAAATAGACTACTTTATTTGTTTGCAATGAAAAAACCCCAATAACTCTTACATAAAACTAATAGGCTTAACAGCACAGAAAGACTCAAAAAGCAATAATTATTACCAACCACCAATAAACTGAGTAGAACAGACAGACTGTCGAAAAATTCTTTGTAATTACTATGAAAAATATAATAGCAGATGATATCTTTTTGTTGAGTATATTAGGAGTAGATTTCCCTTAGTTATGCACAGAATAATATATAAAGATTTTTTTTATTTTAAATAAAACTGTCTATAGTATAGAGATAATACTAAATTTTACATAATTTACAAAAAAGCCATAAAGATTTGCAAGGCTGCGTTGTCTTTGTTATATTTACTTGTCATTCACTGTTCGTGAATAATAATTACGGACAGGCTACGCTTACGTCAAGACGTAATTCGTATTTTTTTTTCCGGCTTATGTCAATAGATATTTCTCCACACCCTAACACTGTCCCTAACCCTAACCCTATCCCTAACCCCTAACCCTTTTTGTTTACGCAGTGGCAGCGGTAACATCAAGACGTAATTCGTATTTTTTTTTTCCGGCTTACGTCAATAGATATAATAATAGAAGGCGCTTGACGTAAGCGTAGCCACTTCGTAATAATTATTACTACTATGATGTCGAGGATGTTATTGATAACAACAATAAGAAAGACACCTTAAAAACATGAACTTACCTCATTATTTTATTAAAGTGGTCATACAGTTTTATCATTTTACGGCCTTACTTTTAAAAAAAAATATTAACTGTTTTAAGCAAGATGCATATGTTCTCGACTGATGAAGAGGCCGGCATATTGTTTGGTTTATTTTGCTTTTTGAATAGCCTCCCTTAGATTTGATCGGTAGGCTAGGTTAATTTTGGTTTCGGTCAGATCCGATAATTTCATGATTTTATTACAATTTAAAGATGTAATATGTTGTAGAAATACACAAAAACAAACCAAAAAATATTTAAATGGAATTATTTTACATTTAGGCATTTGGCTTTGTTATAGTTTTAACTTTTAAGATAATAATAAATAATCACACTGAAAAATATATTAAATTTTGAGTATTTAATTTTCATGATTAAAATTAAAAGAATAGCGGCAACAGAAATTTATTATTCGCAAATTCAAGTACATTAATTGGTACCGGAAGTGTAACTTGTCCATCTAAACAAACAATTCAGTAAGGGGACTTTAGGGTACTACTTTTTGAGAAAGGTCTTCGATACCAGCAGCCTGCAAGACTATTTATAGATTTGTGGAATTCCCGAATACGTCACAGCAATCAAGACGCGTTCAACAACGTTAGACAATTGTTTTCTGATTTCTTTTATAAAACCAGATTATTTTGATTTCTTATATGACATTTTGTCCTTTTATTTAGTGAAATATATAAAGCAATAAATACGAGCACAATGGTGGTTGTACAATACTATTTCATGTCTAGACAGCCACAGTAATTTTAAAAACACTACTGTTTGGTCGTAATCATGTTTTTATGTGCTCTAACTACGAAACTATTTCATTTATCACGTCGCATAAATTCCGTATCCGTTTAACCGCGGAAAATGAGGCAATGTTGTACATAAAATAACATTAGAATGTAAACTGATTATTGTAAAAAATAAACAAAAATAAAACACATTTAATAATACAATTACCTGTGAAAATAAAGCAATATTGAACTAATTTCCAATTTTAGAATGTAAAAAAAGGTGTATAAATATAGATAAAATGTGAAAATGTTATGGCTTGGCCGGCGTTACCATTACGCTACAATGTGGGTCAAGAGACAGCCCCGTAGCCAAGGGGGGGGGGGGCTGTGCCACCCTCCCCCGCTAGGTGTGGAGTGCCCCCCCCACGCTTAAGAAAGAAAAAGAGGAAAAAATAAAGAAAAAGTGACTAAAATGAGAAAAACTGCCCCCTTGCTGGGTATTGGTGCCCCCTGCTTACTTTGACCTGTCTACGGGCCTGTCAAGAGAACACATTCAACGCTGAAGTGTAAACAATAAAATATTAGATATGGTGAAATCTTTTGTTTTGATATCTTTGTGTTGCTGTTTTGGGGAAAATCACTATTAAGTAAATTATAAAGGTGTAAGGCGCATTACAAACAAATGTTAACTGTTTCAGAATATGTACGCATTATAAAAAAAATATTAACTAATATATATCTGTACTGAATAGTGTAGGATGAAAGTTGTAAAGGTTTAGAGATTTGGCTTAGATGGAGGCGTATGGTAGCATGGTGTTGTTCATCATATGTTCATCACAAGTATTCACAAATATATCATAAATGAAAGTCTTAAGGCCGTATAGTTGATAAAATGACACATTTATTACACGAAGACATTAAAGTAGAAAAAAACATACTAAATCATACTTGACTATTAAACTGACTCTCATAGAGAGAACTAAATACAACCTCTTAGTTCAAGCTCAAGTAAGTAACTTTTTATCTCCAAGGCTTGTCTCCAAGCAAGAGACAAGTGACGTTTCACTACGTCACATAACTACATAAAAATTTATAATCTCTAGTCAATTAAAAATGTGATTAAACACATATGCACAAATAAAATAATGTTATAATTAACTCCTTCACAAAAGTTATACTAAAAGAATCTTAAGCTGTGTTAATTAAGCAAGTCTAAAAATAATACAAAACAGCTGCCTACATGTAATATGAAGACTGCCATGACTTGAATAAAAAAATGTTACATCAAAATAACACTATAGTGTGCTGGGGGAAGGGGTGGATTGAGGCAGACACAAAGCGAACCAAATATAAAATGCAATGCAAATTAAAACACCCACCACCCGAAATATGTTTGTTAGAAACTTAATGAAAAAAATTACAATTCAAAGAAAAAATCATGATCTTACAAAAAGGCATTACAATATATATAACCAATAAAGAGACAATTAAGTCTGGCAGCTCATCGAGAATCAAGGCATCCAAAGAATTAACTAAAAAAATCTGTAAACAACAAAATTAAAAACAAGTTGCTGGAAGGTACCAGATAGTGACCATAAAGATCTGCACATGAAAGGTCAAAGTTCAATTTTGCATACCATGTATGTCAGCCTGTTATTTAGTTTGATTGCTTATTTTAAAAAAATAATTAAAGTAATTAGATTGATTTATAAGATTGCGTATGCTACTCCGCAGGACGGCTAGTATAATATAACTTGCATCCTTATATATAGTATAAGCAAGGAAATTAAATACAAAGTTTCCCCCCCTCCCCGTGTCGGTGTCGGCAGCTGTCAGAAAACCGACACTGCTGTCGGTGTCGGCGGACGATAGAATACCGAGACCAGTGTCGGTGTCGGAAAATATTTTGCCGACTCCCCACCCCTGGCATTTAATGTCTTATCCTGCACATTTATGTTTTCACTTAAAAAAAGTAATAAATGATTTGCCGAACACAAGAACAAAGTAACAAATATGGCTATGTAATCCTTTCTTCAATCGCTTCGACAAATAGCGTAGCTGAGACACGTAAATTATTGTTTTAATTACGAAATTAAAACTCTAAAAACTGACATTTTTACGGAGATTAAATACCGAAATTATCAAAAAGTCCAGGTTTTCCGAAAAATTCAATTCGCGGTATTCTTGATTATGTTTGTTAAATTTTCCGGTAATTTCCAAAGTCGTCCATCCCTAATGTAATATATTGTACATGTTTCACTTTCAGTTGCTCTGATGCTGACTCAATATCTGTCTATATTTTGATCAATGGCAAGACAGAAGTACTGAATACATGGTGTGGACGCAAACTTCCACCAATGTTGATGTCTAATCAGCATACAATGATAGTGGAATTTCAGAGTCTGCATTCTTCAAAATTCGTCACAGGGTTTAAAGCGTATTACAGCTTTGTTACAAGTAAGTACACTTTGCTTATTGATCGAAAATTACATAAAGCAGAGTTAAAGTATGAGAGAGAGAGAGAAAGAGAGAGAGAGAGAGAGAGAGAGAGAGAGAGAGATGTGTTTGTGTAATGGAAAACAAAAGATTTAAATTAATCAAAGTTTTGTATTCTAGCTTTCCTTTAAATTTAAAAATTTAGTTATCTTTCGCATTTATGTATTTTCCCCCTTTTCAAATGCTTTTATTTAGCTTCACTTTTGTTTTTTGTATATGGCAAGATGTTGTAACACTTTTTCCCAATTAATTCACACTTGTTTATTTTGAATGACAATAAAGCTTTTGTAATATTTTCGAGTCAATTAATTAAGACCTTAATACAAAATTTTGATTTTTTAAATTCTATTTTGTCAAGTTGAAAGCCAAACTTCCAACTGGTGACTGGTATGTCACGTCATCAAGCAACTTAAAATATTACCCACATATTAAACTAAACAAAGGAAAAATGTATGTGTCGTAACACAATTGCGTTCTAAATAAGGACACGACACAATTCTTTATAAGAATAATACATGCTATAATGTTCTTTTGTTTTATTAAAATATTTCAGAAATTTCATCTTTATTTCCTCATAACTTAATTCAATATATTTATGTAGGTCATGATTGCTTGTCTTGCATTATCTTTTACTACCTTGAAAAGTGCCGAATTCCATTCACTCATCGGAATTTTTTGAAGTTGACACTGTTGTTCAAAGAAATGTAAACAATGTCTTCTGTTTTACCATTGAAAAGTTGCATTTTCAAATTTGAATCATCTATAACTGTTGTTTATTATCTTTAGTAGAAGCTATTCTTGCTAGTTCTAATTCTTGATTTCTTTTTAATTCCCTTTCCTCGTAATTTCTTTTTAATTCTCTCTCTCTTTTATTATCTCATCTCTATTTTTATACTTAGTTTCTTTTTTTGTCTATATATTCTAGCAATTATTCACATTTCAGACCTATATCTTCTCCTCTTATTTTGTTTTGTATCCAATTTTTGGGATTTTAATATTGGTACTAGCCATTGTTATGTTAATAAGTATAAAAGTTTTTATGAGCTTACTTTTTTTCTTCAAACACGTGATGTTCAGCAATTACTTATACAGTCTTTTCAGAAATATTTCTTTTTGTATTCACTTTTATAATATCACCATTTAAGAATTATCTCATTATACTTTTGTGGGCTTACTTATATCGCTATTTTTTCATTTGTGGTCATGAGCTATAAGCACACATAAGCACACAATTAGTTAAATTACATCTCAACTATATTCATGAGCTATAAGCACACATAAGCACACAATTAGTTAAATTACATCTCAACTATATTCATGAGCTATAAGCACACGTAGGGGGCTGTCCATTAATTACGTCAACAAAAAAGGGGGGAGTGGGGGGGTCAGAAAATTTTTGACAATTGTTAACAAGGGGGGAGGTTAAAAAAAGTTGACGTCAACAATGTTACTTTTTTTTTAATTTAATATAACTACTTTATAAATAGGAAAATTCAGCAGCGGTAGTAGTCCTGTGCTACACACTCGCCCAACATTCAGTATTTTAATTAAACTAACTATATTCCTACTAATTTTGCCACATAAACTTTTTGGAGGCCACCTTTTTAGGGGGGGGGGGTAATCAAATGTTGACGTAATTTTATAGGGGGGGGGGTCTCTGGAAATAGGACAAGTTGTTAACAAGGGGGAGGGGGGAGGTAAAAATCTCCAAAAACTTGTTGACATAAATAATGGACAGCCCCTAAGCCCACATTTAGTTGTATCACATTGCAACTGTACTCATGAGATAGAGGTACAAGTTGGCCAACAATAATTATAATGAGAAAATTCTTTAATAGTGATATTATAAAAGTGAATACAAAATTAAACATTTCTGCAACTCCTTTTCTTTTGGAACTATATTTAATATTTCGAACCATAATTCACGTCATCGTCCCTTTTATAGACATGCCAGCTAATGCGTTTGAAGTTTCCCCCCAAAACTATCGGTCAATGCATTCGCGTGTATAGTTTCCCGCCAAACCATTGGTGAATGAAATAATTTCATCACTCGTGTTAATGCATGCTGGACCATACAAAAAAGGGGTCACAAGCACCTAAAATGCAAAAGGGGAACAACACAATAACCATACTAGGAGTGATCATAAGGGTATGCCCGCTGTCTTTAGGACAATGGTTAAAAGTATGTTTAAATCGCTTTTGTTAAACTTGATTGAGCATTAACGTTTTGCAATGCAGTTTTTTAAATGTTCTAAAATACAGATGTTAAGTATTAGTTTTATAATAATAAATTAACTACATTTTTTTTTTCGAAATTAACACATTACTTTTCATTTGGTCAAAAAGCACACTATAGGAAAGTCCTTCTTCAATTTTTTATGTCTTCTTAAATTGAAAACCAAAAAATTAACAATAAATTGTCGTATTTTATAAAATTTAGAAAAATGGTTATTTTATTTGTATAGTTTTTTTTTGTTAGGTATTTAAACAATAAGTTTATTAAAATTGATATCAAACCTCAAAATAGCTAGAATTTGATGCAAGCTTTTCGAATTTTGAGACAAAATATTTATAGTAATATAATACAATATTTTACCTCAAATTTGTCTTTAATTTACTAGGAAGTAGATTAGGCGGGCGATAGAAAATTCAGACGTACTTTAATTTTCATTTGGGAAGGATGCATTTTCTTAGACAACTTATAAATTTGTGAATCTTAACAACTATTTATCATATCAACTGACCAGTTGTGTATATACGAACTGTGCAAGTATTTTATGATGAAAGTAAGAATAACAATTTTATTAAATAAACATATACATAAATTATAAGCCAACATTGTTCTACTTGATGTTTAACTATATGTGTAACGTCTCACGCATAACTGTGGAATTAAATCAAACAAGAAACTAAAACTCATATAAACAGAAATAAAACCCCGAAGATACTATTACTACAATTCCAATAAATAAAAGAAATAATATATACATGTACATCCTTGCCAAAAAGACAATACCAGAACATGATCAGTGATTGTGTGATCATGTCGATGCACAAATACAATTAACAAAGGCAAACATTTGTATGATTGAATAAAGATTCCTACTCTATTGAAACATACTTCCTTGTTGCTAATTAATTACCTTTTTTTTAATAGATTTTGGCATCCATGAAGGACAGCAAGATAACAGGGGAAGTAAGTTGTCATCTTCTATAATACAAAAATCCTTGTTGTCTCTCACATTCCCATGTCTGTCTCACAAGATGGTGGCGACATTTACTTTTACATTGTACGTGTTCTGTACTGAATGAGATTAAATTAGATGTCATGCAAACATCTCTTTAATTTCTGACTTAATTTTGTACTTTACTGCGCTGGCCACGGAAGCACTAAGGAAGACCCAAGAGGTTCCCAAAGTTCTAAACATAAAACCCGGGACTTTCGTTTAATAGCTGTACGCTGTTACCATACAGGCATGATACGTCTCCCAACTAGCCAGCCAAGTAGGATATTTCATCCCTAGCAGCCAATATTGATAATGGTCCTGCCATAACAAAAGTGACGAGGTGAACACGCACCCTACTTTTTTACATGCGGTAGGCACAGTTGTGTAAGCCATTCGGACAACCCAACATAATACATTTTTCGACCACCAAGAACATTGGTTAAAGGCATAGAGTAACGATTTTAGAAATATAACAACAGAAACATTGAGTTAATTTTTTTTACGCCGCCATTGCCAGCATGATAGGGTGTAGTGTGCCTACCACACCAGCGTAGTTGGCGGCGCTGATGCATGTCTGCCATGCCTACATATCGGCGGGTGGAGTGTGCCCGCTAACATCCGTCGGGATGGCAGAAAGAAGAGTTTTTAGACCTGCTCAGAATGTCCAGATAGGCCAGAATGTGCTGATCGGCCAGAATGGTAAGGCCAGGGTTTTTTTTCTGCCATTCAGAAAGAGTGTGTTATGTGCATGAACCCCCGCCCAGGTGTGCTTGAGTTGGACAGAGTGGAAGGGTGTTGTGTGCCGTCCACATCCGTCATCACTGCCAGTTATGAATACTATAGACTCAGATAGTCCTCACTGACCACAGTAACACCACCGTCGCAAAAGGTTTTTATTATCCTGACAGGAGAAAAGATCATTGGACTATCCTAGTCTAGGAGACATACAAAGGTCTTAGGGGAAAAGATCATTGGGCTTTACCGCTAACCTCTAACTACGTCACATTTTTTTATTATTACGTCACATGAATGGATTGTATAAGGTTGTAATCTGAGTAGCGCCGCACACAGTGTAGACAATGCAAACTAACTCATTTTTGATGGGGGCTTCACAGATTTATGTTTAAAGCTTTGATATTTCTTTCTTTTTTAAGAGGCCTGATATTTTCTGCGTCGGCGGCCTCAACTGGCTTGATGGAATATTATTTTTTTAATTGAAGTCAGATAAAAGTTACACAACAATTCTATCTCCCAGGGACTCAGCTTGAGGGGGGCCCCAAAATTATTTTGTTTACATTATATATTCACTACACTATTTAAAGTCATGGTTTCGAATGTCAAACTGCAGGGACTCTCAAAGAGGCCTAGCCCCCCGGGCCCCAAATCCATATGTTCGACACTGCCAGGATGGTAATATTTTCATAGCTAATTCTCAGGACGATACATTGTACAATACTAAAATGTGTATAAAAGTAAATAAACCACCTGCTAAACAAGAAGTGCGTCGCTTAACTGGCAGGCACTTAGGTCTCGCTTTTTTAGAGCATTTTCGAAAAATAAATGCTCTATTATCCCCGTTTTGTCTGTCTGTCTGTCTGTCCGTCATCACCCTAGATCTCAACAACCATAAGTCCTAGACCCATGATGTTTATATCATTTTGTAGGTCTTGGCCTGCCATGTGTGCATCAAAAGTCCATTTCGCGATCTGACCTCTGAGGGCCGAAAAAAAGGAGGCGTATTAAGTACCGTTTTTTACTATATAAGCTATATTAACAAAGGAGCGCCCTATATCTCAGCAACCATTAGTCCTAAACCCATGTTATATATATTATTTTGTAGGTCTTGGCCTGCCATTTCGCGATCTGACCTCTCAGGGCCGAATATAAGAGTTTCTTAGGTACCATTTTTGCTTATATTTTAAATATAAATAATAAAAGCTAATCAAAGGGGCGTAATCGTTATTTATTTTTGTAACAGCTATATTCAACATGATTACTTCCCTCTCTATTTTTCAAAACCCATACTGTGGACCTGGAAAAAAACATACGGATTTCGTCCGGCGTAACCGTAGCCACTGCGTACACGAAAATGCTCTAAAATGTCCTTTGTCCGAAACGGAAAAGACTTAAATAGCTTCTTTTTTTTTTAATACGTCATATTAAACATCAAACATAAAATGAAGAACTGTTTGGAAAGGAGGTCATTAAAATATTTGTTTATGAATTAAGATTTATCAATGATACGGTGTTTTGTGCGAAAAATATGTATAGTTGGATGTTAGATTCAGGGTTTAATCGTCGGGGGTTGTTTTTGTTAAGATTGTGTATCCATAATGAAGATTATTTTCTTGGGGAAGAACTATATAACATATGAGCTTTATTTCATGTATAATTGAATGACCCTATTTCCAAATGTATTTAGGCAACAATAATATGTACATTTCCTTTGTGGCCACTTTGAAAATATAGATATGCTATTTTTTTATATAGACTGATTGGTTAACGCGCTAAAATATGTAAATATCACCATTTCCAACTCCAACTGCATGCCTACTAGCCTGTCCGGGTACCGGGCCTTTGTATACTAGTTTTAATAAACAAAATCTTTTTGTCTTTCACACAAGATGGCAACATCATTTACTACATTTTTTTTACATTTTGATACAGTAAGCCCATAGCCCCATGGGTCCTCCGCTCTTCTTACTGGGCCCCTACAGTGTAGCGGTAGTCAGGCCCGTCCCGTGCGTAACGAATTCAAGCAGGGTCCCACTCGTGCTTTCCCAACACGCAGAGAGAGCATAACGCTCAAATATCCGAATGTATGCGTCAATGTTGTCCGTCTCGTCCAGTTTGGGAAGTTTTGGTTTTGTTGACGTAACTGTCTGGGTGCTGGGGGTTGGGCTTGCGCTAGGGCCACCCTCTCGTCAAATTCTAATTTAGCCGACTCCACCTCTTTATCTCTTGCATGCGTAGCTAGTTCACTTTGCTGCTTCCCATTCTAACTTAGCTTCTTCAACCTCTCTTCGTGGTTGGTGAGATTGGTACGAGCCTATGAGACTAAAACGTTTACCCAACTAAAGCTCGCCGTGAATATAAAGCGCTCACAAGTTAACACAATTAAAAGAGGTGAAAAAAATGGATTACCTTGACGCTTCCTCCTTCCTTTCAACAAATAAGAAATAGTTTCACGTTTTGCACAATCGTACACTTACATACACAGCACTCATAAAGTCTTATATCCGTAGAAGTTTCGATTTTCGCTAAAAGCACAAAGTCGCAGGCTTGTCCTTCGAACTGTTTTGCGTCTTCCGTTGTCCCCGTCCTTATTGACCTCTTCTTATAAACTTTCACTTCAGGAAAGATGCACGTGACGTAGCGAAGCGCTTATGTGCTTACGGTTTTACAAAGCATGGTTTACTGAAGACTTGTGGACTTCTTCTGTACTTTCGCAAGAACGAAAGTGGCACATTAAGCCCCCAAGGCTGTAGTTAAGTCAGCTCTGGCTCAGCCTGATCTGTATGTAGTATAACGTGTCAGGTCGTAGTTCAAATACAGATGTCAAGGCTCCCCTGCTGAATCCATGGGCTTGGTGTCTTAGAGTATGAGTCACTGACTTAATTGGACTCGTATTTGAATTTTTCCTCTGCCACAGCGTTCCACTAATGACAAAACGTAATAATACGTGAAGATGCAAACAGTCAAATCTTGTATATAAATATGTACAATTGTATTACTGAAAAGCACAAGTTCTAAACAGGGTCTGGTGGCTTACAAAGGTAGAAAATGTAAATCCAAATAAAGGAATAAGTACGTTTTTATCTCTCTCTCTTTCTTACGTCGACCGTTCTCGTCGAGAAACCCAAGTCGAATGTCCTATCTCACTCTTTCACCCACGCTTCAAGACTTGTACACGTGACCCCCCCCCCCCCCAACCAATCATGCATTCACACTATCCACACCGCCAATCAGTGGCCAGAAGTTTTCCCGCCATAAGAGGGGGGAAGGTGTACGTCCAGACTCCAAAGGCAATAATAACTGGCCGTTGGATTAGATATCTACTCTTTGTCGGTGGTAACTGGCGCAAAGCAGACCACAGAGAATCCCAGGGTGCGAATCGGCATCTTCCTGCCGTCGGATGGTACGGAGTTTGATCCGCAACTTGACGACCAGTCCGCGGGTACCGGGCTTTTGTTTACTTGTTTGTTGATCAGATTTTGATATATATATATATATATATATATATATATATATATATATATATATATATAACCTTTAATGTGTGCAATATTGTAATTTAATATTTATGTTTAAACAATAAAACTCATTGACAACTAAATAACATTAAGCCAACAAACAGGTACATAGACATTAACGGATCAATAGTTAGACGCATAAATAGTTAAATAGATAAACCGATAGACAGACAAATAAACTGATAGATAGATAGATAGATAGATAGATAGATAGATAGATAGATAGATAGATAGATAGATAGATAGATAGATAGATAGATAGATAGATAGATAGATAGATAGATAGATAGATAGATAGATAGATAGATAGATAGATAGATAGATAGATAGATAGATAGACGGAAAATTAGACAGACAGACGGACAGGCAGACAGATAGATAAATAGATAGAACGATAGATGGATAAAGAGATATATGAATAGGTAGACAGATAGAAAGACAGAGAGACCGATAATTAAACAGGCAGACATATAGACAGGCAAACATATAGATAGATAGAGTGTGGAGGGAGGGAGCAAGGGAAGGATGGATGTCACCTATAATATAATTTATTTATTGATCGCAGTGTGCGTGTTCAACTATCAGAGTGCTGTAAAGACAAGTGGCGAGTTCACCTCACCAAATTACAATGGCCTTTACCCACGTAACACTGAGTGTCATTATTTGTTCTATGGAAAAGAAAGAGAGCGAGTGCAAATTAAATTTTTAGATTTTGATGTTGATGGACTTACACCACGGTATGTACCTTGATTTATGACATTTATGAATATTGTTTTAATTATGATTTCCTAATTTTGGTAAATATTAACTTACTGCAATTAAAGATACAAAAAAGATATACATTGTTAAACTGGTAAACTATGTTTTAAAAAAATCAAAACTTTAAATGGTTTATACATTTAATGTGGATAATATAAGACTAGTCGGCCCGCGTCGTAGCATACGCCTCAAAGAAAGGGGGGAAAGTACTGGCACAAACAGCAGCACGAAGAAATCAGGACAACGCGACTGAACGTTGTTCAAAGCCACCGTAGTGACATGTCTCAAGACCAACGATAGGGAGGCAAGGGAAGGGAGGGTTTGCCTGCGTCTTACTTGCTTGCTCTGTAGATATCTTCTCTGATTCTATTTAACAGTTTATTGAGTAATTGTGTAACTGCGGGGAGGTTTTAATTTGAAAGACTCTTCAAAATAAAGTACACTTATTAACACCAATTTTATTTTAAAATTCCTCTTGCTTAAATAAATAATCTTATTTGTAAATGCGAATATAGATCACAGTATTTTAAACAGTATGTAAGGGAGTCGAAACTATTTAAAGAGTATTAAGGAATTATTAATCGGATCTCCCCATTTAATGATTATTGTGAAAATCAAAGCACGAGTTAATCATAGGAATACGAGTGATGTATGAAATGATAATAAACATTAAAGGGTTTTTATTGCTGTTAAAATTTTGGAACGTCTATCTTGAATTTTTTGTAAGCTATATGATTCCCGTCTTTTGTTTTTAGGACTAGGAACATTTTTAATTATAAAGTATACATTCAAATCCTAATTTTAAACATTCTGAAACCAAACATCATTAACTTTATTGCTGTGATTCTTTTTTTTTTTTAAATACATTGTTTTAAATTGTATAGTTATCATTAACATTTTACTTCTCATTGTTCTAAGACATTTTAACAAAAATGAAGTAATGTGTATAAAGCTCTCCCTAGTATAACAACGTTCACTTATATAAATATAATTTAAAAGTATAAATGATGTATTATTTAAAGTTAGATAACCTATATTTTCATTAAAAAATAAGTCTTATTATCTTGATAAGGCCTACTGATTAAATATATATATTTTTTTCTTTTTAGAAAAGTAGGCCAATTATAGGCACTATAAATAATACCAGCTTTTCTAACTCCAAAAAAAAAGACTGTTCAAGCAAAGAATGGCAATTTCAAACATAGAAGTATCTTGCATAAATATGAGAACAACAATTTATAGCGTTTGTAAAAATAGTTCTTTTAGCCGCCGTAGTCGTACAAAGCAAAAAAATATTACAAGAAGCCACTAATACTCACTTATTTTACATTATATTAAATTTGACTAGATAATAGCTATAATTTTTCCTTTAATGGATGTGTTTTTTTAACACTTATGTTGAGATTATTGATGTATTTGAAATAACGAACATCTTGTTAATTTTCTTTAAAACGGCATAAATTGTATAACTCTGTCCAAGATAAAATACATTTTTTGTAGAATTGAACAGGTTCCATAGATATATATATGTATATATAAGACGTTCCCATTAATTAAGGTCATGCTAATTTTAATTTTCGGCGAAATCAGATATTTTGGTGGTTGATGTCATTTAAACAATGAGCGTTTTTGCTAACTTAATTCCGATAGGGGACAAAAGTATCTCAAGACACTCTCAACTTCCCATTAAAAAAAATCTTATTTGATTGTTTTTTAAGCGTTCTAACTCGTCAGAGAATAATAAAATATTTTTGAAAGATATGTGTAAATAAATAGTTGAAATAAGAAGACGTTATATCACTGTGTAAAAAAAAAAGGGTTTAGAAGAAACTTTCAAAAGGTTTTACTTAGTCAATTTAGTGTGTAAAATCAGATCGCTGCCTAAACCACCAGGCTTCATTTCACAATGTTATCCGTAATTGTCTTAGAATTTGCTAAACATTGCATGCTTAGCTTTCCTATTTATGGCCCCCAAATTTGCATTGATGTTGAATATTTAGGATAAGTATTTATTATCTTGAAATCATGTTTATTAACAGAGTTACAAATTGTTATAGTTTTGAAACCCTTTTTGTAAATCATATAATATTAAATGACTCATTGCTGATCCCAAGAAACTAGATTTTTCTCAAATTTTAGCCACCGGCTAGCAGCGGCTTTCTTCGTACTTACGTATATATTATGAATATCAGTTCTAGAAATAGTTCAAAATCGTTCAATTTCCTTAGAGATTTTTTCATATTTATTGAACACAAAAGATGAAATGTTTTTTTTTTATTTATAGAAACTAGATTTTTCTATATGATTTTTTTTTGCCTCTAGCGTATGTAGAAGCGTTTTTACATAAGCTGCTTTAAAACGAGATCTTTGTCAATTATCATATATGGTGCCTAAAACAAACGTTTAGTTTCACCACTACAAGGTACTATAAAATATCCAAGAGCGTTTCCGCTCAAACACGAGAAAACAAAATAAAAAGCTTTAATTTTGAATTAAGCTACAATACAATCAATGGCGCAACTAGACCAAACTTTCAGGGGAGGGGCAAAAAAATCACTTGTATTAAACATCATGAGAGACAACTTGCTTGCATGTGACTAAATTTGGTCTAATCTTTTTTTTTTTATTTCGGGGGGGGGGGGGAGGGGGGCAATGCCCCCAGTGCCCCCCCCCTTGTTGCGCCACTGAATACAATACTTACTGTCTGATTCTCCAACTTCCAGTGTAGACAGAAATTTGAAATTTGTCAAGTTCATTTCTTATAACTTACTTTCATTTCGTAATTTTATCTATGTCGGTTTTAACGTTGGACATTTTGCAATTTCCTTATTTGGAGGAAGTGCCATGCTCTAATAGTAATTGATGTACTTGGACTAATTACACTGGGCAACAAAAAAATATTTTTTGAAAATCGTCCTGGTTTTTCCAGCTGAATTAGACTAATTTTGATGCTCTGAGTTCGAAAATGACATTGGTTTTGCTCAATCAGGTCAGGAATTTTTCCTACAGAAATTAAAAAAAAAATCTTTTTTTTTTGTGTAAAATCCGATTTTTGCGGATCATCAGCTGATAAACCCCTGACGATTTTTTTCCGATTTACTCAAGAAATAAAAGTCAACGTATTCAAATTCATTCAGTTTTTATTCATCCACCAAATTTGATAAGCATAATTATTAGGGCTGCTGATTAAACTGCGTTAATTTGCGATTAACGCGTCAAAAAAATTTGCGATTAAAATTTTTAACGCAACACATACGTCATTAGTTCGTAAACTACGGTACAAAAAAAAGGTTAGGCATTGTTGTTAAATAAAAAGAAAACAATTCGCGTTAATTTGACCAAAATGCTGAAAGTTCACCAAATCGATAAATAACGGAATTTCACGCAACAATTTGAAGTTAAAGTCCGTTCACTTATTAATTAGATCTACTTAATCAAAGAAAGGCATATTTTCGTTTGTTTATATAGAAAGGAAGAAATTTTTAATGTTGACACACGAAAGAAAGAACAACAGAAGATAAAAAATGAAAGCCGACCTATCAAAATTTTGTTTTGACCGTTTGAAAATTGCCATGTGGTAACATTAAAGAGTGTCATTTTACAAGATATTTTTTTTATTAATAACTGACAGACCGATAAAAAAATAATTTTTTTTTTCTATTGTTCACTAAGACATTGAACAAATAGTTGATAGTAAGAAAGTAAATTAATGAAAGAATATAAGAGTAACATTTATAGACATCGACGCACAAAGCAAAAACTTCAAAATAAGATGAAAAGTACATTTGTCCTTCAACTCGCCGACCGAGGCGACCGTGGTTGTATTGGTGGGGAGGTGGGTGGTGTTAATATTGGTAGGGCTGACGGCTGCGATTACTAGTAGTGATGAAATTTATGTTTATGGCGAGGTATTACAATCGTTATTGTTTTTCTGCAAAAAGTGGTAATAGAAAAGTATTGGTATCGAGTATCGAATTTTTTTTTGCTTAAAATGTATCGGCGATACACAGATCAATGTCTGATACAAAAAGGATCGGCAATACAGCAACCAATACTAAAAAAGGTATCGCCGATACTGTATTGGCCGATACCGATACTTCCATACTAACAACCCTGCCAATTCTACAACCATATCAGACAAAAAGGAAAAAATACCCGAACACTGAAAAACGTCACGTTCACGTAAAATCATAGCGGTATGACCTTGCAACAACAGGATTGTCAATTCTGACGCGTGCTCTTAGTTTGAAGCAATGGAACCGGTATCAACTTGTTTTGGGACATCTTTAAATGGAGAGAGTGTTAAAAATGTGACTTGGTGGGGAAAGGGGGGGGGTGGAATAAAGGAAAAAAAACGCGTTAATAATAAGTGAGCGACAACTTTATGGCTATAGTATTATTTTATGAAAGAAAAGTTTCATTTGAGATATAAATGACGTGTGTATTTTTTTTTTTTTGGATTGGAAGTGGAGGGTAGGGTAAACAGACTTACGTTTGGGCGATGTGAAGCAAAATATGACAGGGAGGGAGGGAAGAGGGGTTGACATACGTCATTAGTTCGTAAACTACGGTACAAAAAAAAGGTTAGGCATTGTTGTTAAATAAAAAGAAAACAATTCGCGTCATTGACGTGATTGATACATGTCCATAAACTGGTCTCAATAACTAATTCAATAGACATATGGGCTAATGCATAATAAATATGTTATAATTAATTATACCTCTTTCGTAAATTAAAATGACTTGTTTATTATGCCAATGTTTTGCTATGATATTATGACATAATAGTTTAATACAAAAAATTGTATTATATTGTGTCGATTAAAATGTGCGTTAATTTGTGATTAAAATTTTTAGTCATGCGTTAATTTCGATCATTTTTTTAATCGAACAGCAGCTCTAATAATTATCATAATATTAGTATAACAATGAGCGTTACGTGAAACAAAATTTCAGAGTTCAAGGCATAAATCGGCGTTTCTTCGATTTACGTGTGTGAGCAGCTGCTGGGTTGTCTCTCTTCAGCAAGCATGACTGCGTCCCACCTCCCCTGGTACCTTTCCTCCATTTGGCGGATGTCATGATGGAACCTTTCTCCCTGCTCATCGCCCCAAAGTTTTCAGGAAACTTCTCCATGTTGGTCAACAGGAAGTGCATCTTTATACTCATCAAACACCCGAGTTTTTTGGAAGTCCTTTGCTGCTGATGAGTCTGGCGTGGTTTTCTGCCTTCGTGTTTCCCAGGAAGTTGTTCACTACTTGCACAAACGATTTCCAGGCGGCGCACTCAAGCGTGTTCATGGAGTTTCGGAACACTGTGTCCATTATGAGCTGCCGTATCTGTGGGCCGTCGAAAATGTCGGCCTTCAGCTTCTCAATGGTCAGTTGAGGAAATGCTCAGCACATGTTGTTGAAGCATCCTTGTCCAGAGCGTGCGTAAACTGTTTCATTAACCCAAGCTTCATGTGTAGCGGTGGGATCAATATCTTCTCCCGGTAAGCAAGAGGTTCGTTTATAATGTTTCTCGCCCCAGGTACTAACTGCTCTCGCGCCGGCCACTCTTTCTTTACATAGTGCTGGGCTCTGTCGCGACTGTCCCACATCAATATAAAGCATGGATACTTCGTGAACCCGGACTGCTGACCAAGTTGAAATTTCACCATCTTCAAGTCGACGCAGATGATCCATTGGTGCTGCTCATATTGGATTTTGACGAGCACATACTTCGCTGCTTCATATTTCTCTTCAAGTGTTGTTGAGTGCGCAAGAGGAATTGAGGCGAACTGGCTCCCGTTGAGGAGAAGTACACACTTCAAAGAGCGCTTGCAGCTGGCAATGAAGAGTCGCCAATCTCTCGGATCGTAATGAGGACCGCCGAGTTTATCAAGAAGACCAGCGACATCTCGGCAGTACACAAGGTCTTCCTACTGGAAGAAGTAGCCCATGTTGTCCTCATGCCTTCTACGGAAGAAAGTGATACGCGCGTCCTTGCCAAGTAGATTTTTCTCTTTGAGTCTGGAGGCCAACAGCTCAGATTAATTATTCGACAATCTGAGATCCCGAACCAGATCATTAAGCTCAAATTGTTAGAACGGCTGCAGACCATCTTTTGATTCATACTCCTCTTCTGTATCTCCTCACTCGTCTAAAGTCGTGGCCTCATCGTCGCTGTCAGGAAGATCTCTGAACGCTGGTACAGGAATTTCTTTGCAGATGGAAGGTTGCGGTACTGGAGGCTGTGCCCAATCAAGTGCTGATGCATTAAATAATCAAGTGAAAATCCAGATTGAAGATTTATAAATAAAATATAATTATCTCTTTTTTTTAGAATTGTGATTATTTTGCTGCAAATGTTTATGCAGCTAATTTAGAGAAATGATTAAACTCAAAACCCCTGATATTAGAATACGTATAGCTCGTCCGGTAGGTATCAATGTGATTTTCGGACTCAAAACACCAAAATTAGTCTAAATCAGTTTCATTATCGCAAGTCTCTCGACGTTCAATCATTTTTTTTTAAGTCTTGACATTTGAAAAGTATACCTTAATGGCTTAGATCAGTGGTCGGCAACCTACGGCTCGCGAGCTGCATGCGGCTCTTTCGATGTCAAATTGCAGCCTAATCAATTACCATAATATTGAAACAACAATTTTAGTGGCTTTTTAAAATCGAGAAAATTGTAAATTATAACTTTTGGCTCTTGTTTTTTCTTTCTGTTACTTGTTTTATACATCACTATCCTTTCCTTTCATACCAGATGTGAAGAAAGTACTAACAGTGATTATGTGTCCTTTTCAAACTTTGCTGAGTCTGAGGATAGAAAAATGACTAGATTGTGTGGTAGTGCCCCCGCTGAAAAGCGTGAAATTTGGTCAGACGGCCCATTTTTCAGGGTTATTTTCAAATCCAACGAAATGTATGATTCCACTGGTTTTCAAGCAATTTATCAGTTTAAAGGTAATAAAATAATATGATTTCTAATGTGTTTGTGTGTGTTATTTTATCCAAGCGTAAATAATTTCTATATTTTACCACACGTAGGTCTTATCGATGAGGAACAAGATTCTCCTTATAGACAGCACGATAATGCACCAAAAGAACACAAAAGAGATTCAGGGAACAGTGTTAATAATAGCTCAAGAAGAAAATCATTAATTCCCTATCTATCTTTTTTAAATGTATTATTTATTTTGATTAGCATAAAATAGTATATGTATATTTATTATTCTATTTGTTTCATTATCTCTTCTGTTTAATATCATAATAGTATATGTATATATTCAAATACTATAAAAACTCTTCATGGTCAGTTGAATTCTTTGTTTTTCAAAAATAGCCACTACGTTTAATCTCAGTCCTTCTATAATATTAATACTTCACAATTTATAAGAAAGTCGCCATTCTACTTCTGTGATTTCACTTTTTTATAATTCACTTCTTAAAAGAATGTTCAAAACATTTATTAAATAAATAAAATTTTCAACAGGAAATGTATATAAATTCAATAAAACGTAAAATCCATATTACATAAATTTGGTAGATTGACGTTATTTTTTGATGAGCAGCTGTCAGGTATTTCCCTTATTCAAATATATTCATGTGACCAACATCCTTTTAAAAATGTACGTATAATAATGTATGGATTTAAAATTACGAGAGTAAAGGTTAAAAAAAAAATAATTCATAGTCAAAATTTTTTATTTATTGGAAATTTTAAAAATTATCATTAAGAGATTTCATTATAGTAATAAAAGTTGTGTTTTTTTAATTATGTAACTGACTAATTATTTTTCATTTTAGACATTGTATTTTCTCATTCGCTGAATGATGCAATTTAAAAGCATGTATATTGCTAATGTGTTTATTACTATGTATAGATATTATATCATTTATTACAATTTAAAAACATTATAATACTGAAAATAGGTAACTTGTTATTTAGAAAAAAAAATATTCGTTCTTTATGTGATTACGGTTTTCGTGTGGCAGAATGATTAGTCGAAAAAATTTATGTTTTTCAGGGCATATTATTATTGAAACTACATGTCTTGCATTATACAATATTTTAACATAATGCATAAAAAAAGTGTTACATTAGAGGCTGACATTCTAAATTTCCTTAATTAGCATAATCAAAAAAATATATTATTCATATAAAACGCATATACCATACATGTCAAACTTTGGATTAGGCCCACAAGATTACAATTTTGGGCCGTTGATTGTTATGTTGAAATGGGCGTCGCCAAATGTTGAAAATATTGCAGAATATCTTAAATAAAAGAAGGTAAATATGAATCCCACCAAAAACTTCTAAAGAATATTTCGCTGGTCCGCAGAAAAACGTTTGATTTAGATTCTAGAAAATTCACCATTTGCACACAATTTGTAAAAGAACCAAGTGCTATATATTGACGGTTTTTTTTTTATTAAATGAATCTAATATTTAAATACATATATAGCTGAATAATTAACACACATGAATATAAATAAGTGGTAAGCATAAAATCAAACTAAAATTGTTTTAATATAAATGTTATCATTTATTTTTATTAACATTAACTTATTGACCATTTATTTATTTTTTTTATTATAAGTTTTTGAAACAATTTTGAATATTGGTAATGTTTATTTCAGCTGTTACTGATTTTTCTGATGGAGATGGAAATGAATTGGAAGAGTGTGTGTGTGTGTGGGGGGGGGAGTTGGGCTCTAAGTAGCTCATTGTAGCTCTTAAAAAATGGATTAACCCCCCCACCCCACCCCCAAACAGTGAGTAATTTTGGAGATATTAATTGTATGTGTTTTGGAATCTGAATGAAATTCCCCTGTAAAAGTTTGCTGAAGTGGATTATTGGTCATAGTGAAATACCTGGAAATTGGAGATGAGACTTCCTAGCGCGGTCTTTCAAAGCTCACACAGAATTCGTTGCGGATGAAAGTAGCTCACTGGAGGAGCATGTACATGTTTTAATTCATTGGGCATGGCCCGATCTTTGAGTAATTTGGGGGATTGAATGCCTTAAGCTGGCGGACAACAATGATCAGTTTGGTAGCTTTCTTGCCATGTATCTGTAGGACAATTCCTTTATGCTTAGAAACAGGGCGATTTTAATCTTATCGAGAGTTCAAAGAGAGAAAGAGCAAAAACAGTTCATTTTGAAAATCCTAGACAACACATCTCTTAAATAAAATTTATTTTACATTTGTAAATCTAACAAAATACAAATATTTTATTGAAAAGTTATGGTAGTCTCTCAACTATCCGACCTAAAAATTGATCTGTCTTTGGGACATTCAGCCAAAGTCGGATAGACGTAGAGTTAAACATAACAATTAACTGTTTTACATTAATTAGTACAATTAAACTTTTTATTACTGAAATTCAATCCAATCTTCAACGTAGTTATTATTTTTATTTATTACGAAAACTATTAATTGCGGATATATAGATTTTACAATGCCTAATAGTGTAGTAACCGGATAAGTGTGATCAAATAGTAAATACTGTATAAAGGAAACTAATTGAAGAACCAACTATATTAGTTTTATAATAAATGGATTCGGGATTTTGTTAATTTTGTTATATTATTCAAATAAGAGTTCATTTATTATAATTGGGGGGGGGGATTTTCAAATACAATTGTTTTTTTTTAAGTTGATGGGCGGGGTAGTCTAATTAACACAGGTTGATTAGAAAGATTAGGCTAGCAGTAAAAGGGCTAAAATTTGTTGACGTAATTAACTTAGCAAGTTTAAGCCCGGGGGGGGGGTCAATGATCAGTGACCATATAGCAGAGGTTTTCAACCAATGGTTCGCGGAGAAGCTTCAAAGGGATCCGTGGGCAAGTCAATGAAATTAGGGATTTTTTCGTATAAAATATCGCTTGGTTGGGTTGATTGGTTAGCTTTTAGCTAAACAAAAAAAATACAAGCTAAGCCAATGTTCCAGGTACAGACAACAAAGTGCAGAATTGAAAACTTCGCTAAAATTTGCAACATACTACATGTCCTTGTGTAGTGAGTTGTTTAGACATGTCAACTTGGCAATATTTCTTACTTGCTGACAGGGGTGGGGTGTCGGCCAAAATATTGACACCGGTGTCGGAATTCTATCAGTTGCCGACACCGGTGTCGGTTTTCTATCGTCCGCCGACACCGACACCGTTGGGGGGGGGCAAAGGGAAAATTGTGTATTTTTCCCCCTGTATATATCTCATACTATATACAGTCGATTCCGCTTAATTGGGACACATCGGGACCGAGGCTTTTTGTCCCAATTAAGCGGCTGTCCCAAATAAACATACACATTTACTATTGGCTTCTTGGTTTGGTTCCTTTGAGATTTGTCCCAAATAAGCGGCTGTCCCAATTAAACGGTGTCCCAATTAGGCGGAATCAACTGTATATAAAAAAGGTGCACGTCTATTTGTATATTTATTTTTCTTGGCTCTACAACCCATTTAGGGCCCTGGTCTGCCATACTACTCTTCTCCACTTCCTCCAACCATCTGCTTCTTGGTCTGCCTTTAGGCCTTTTCTCATTGGGTTTTGCCTTATATATTGCTTTTGGACCTCTGTTGTTTTCCATCCTTTCTATGGGCCTTACATACTTCATTCTATTTATTTTTATTTCAGCTGTTATATGAGGTTCTTCGTACAGATTGTACAGCTCTGAATTCGTTCTACTTCTCCACTCGTTATTTTCCTATACTGGCCCATATAATTTCCTAAATATTTTCCTTTCACAAGTGTTTAGCATATATTCTGCTTGTTTGCTGAAATTGTATATTTATACTTTATCGATATTTTTTATTTAATGTATTCTTTTTATAAACAATATATACTTTTTCTGGTTAAATATTTTGAACTTTGGTGAAGTATATTTGTTTAATATATATTTACTTTTTTACTGATTCATTATAAAATCAATGTATACTTATAATCAAATTAGGAAAAAAATGTTTCAATTAGCATTTATTGAATGCAGTACTTGGTGAAAAATAAAGTAAATATACACATATTTGGGCAGGATCAGCTTAATAACTCAGGGCGCACATGCCAAACTTATTTATCCCCAACCACATCCCATTTTTAAATGCGTGAATTGCTAGCTAATTCTAAGTAGATAGCGTGAAGTGTTTTAAGCTGTATTTTAAATTGACTGAATATATTTACTTCGATCATTTGACTTTTAAATGCTACTAAAGTAAAACTCATATTTATCTTTTTTTTTTCAGTATAGTACTGGTATTATTGCCTTTTCTCAATCAGTTATTTACAACGTAAAAGAAATATTAACATCCCTACCAACATCCTACAGTGTATAATCAAATCGACTGGTAATATTCGTGCACATATTATGCAACTATAAAGTTTGATACAAGTTTGATATACTGGTACATTTGCAACGTTTTCATATCTTTCCTTTTCATTATCCGGAAGTTGCCGCTCTAAAGTATAACCAAACTGTCCGACTGCCTGGGCACCTACAGTGATCCCCAATCCCCGTGGATCAAATGACACTGGGCCGCCCAAGAAACAGTAAATTATTTCCTTCTTATTCATTGTAGTGTATTTCACTACGGATAGTTCGACACCTACCCTCTCGGGCCGCGGTAAAATTATCAAATGTCGACCGGTCTGCAGCGAGAAAAAGGTTAGGGTACCGATAGCTTTTATTTTGTTTGAGCAAAATAAAAATTGCCTTTGTTGCTTACTAAGCTGCTTTTTCAAAGCAAGTTTGTCGGCATTTTTATTTTCCTACCTTACCATGAATATACCTAATTTTATAGATGAATATAAAAAAAAGAAGGCATACTGTTATAACATACTCCAAATAGTATTGAGTACTCCGTCGGAGGTGTCAAATATATATGTTACGGGTCCCTATATTGAAGATACTTGTAGAAGGTGTATTAATTAAGACAACACAAATCACGAAGTTAACTCCATTGAAGTAACATCAAACAATCAATTAATACTTGAACATAAACTGACATAAAGGTGAAATCAGGAGGAGTACAAAATCATACTGTAAATATGCATCCATCTATATAGATGCCCAAAGCTAGACTCTACTAATACAGACATCCGCATCCTATGATGCACACAGCTCGACTTGAGACGTTTATTTTCCAATTTTAACTTCTCATTTTCTTCACGCATGCTGTTTCTATCATGTTTATCATCTTCAGCCTGCATTAATTCAGTAACATTACACATATGTTCCTCACTTATCTTATCAACTTTATTGAATCTTACCATCAGTTTGTCATTGTCTATTGACACTGTCGATTTTTTCTTCTCTTTATCTCCTTTCTGTCTCTCTATAAATTTGTTTGAAAAAAATTCACTAGTAAAATGACTTAGCTTGGGTGGTGGGGTCATTTTATCGCCCTCCACGCTGACTCCAGGGGTAGCTGACATATCAAGCTCTAAACGCCTTTTTTCCTTCGCGATTACTGCCTTTCTCATTTCCCGTTCTGCGGCTCTTTCTTCTCTCTGTTTTTCTTCCCTCTCTCTCAGTTTTTCTTCCATCTCTTTCTTTTCCTTTTCCTTTCTTTCTTCCCTCTCTCTCTCGGTTTTTCTTCCCTCTCTCTCTGTTTTTCTTCCATCTCTTTCTTTTCCTTTTCCTTTCTTTCTTCCTCCACCCTCTCTCTCTCTCTACAGATACCCAGGTCTGTAACTCTTGGCCTGTAAGGCCAAGTGCTTTACCAGCTTCAACAATATTTAAAATTGATGACATGGCAGTAACCAAAACCAATTATAACTAATAAATGAAAATGTTTGATACTATATATCATACACAAAAAATATTCTATTATGTCATCAACATACGAGTAATAACAAAATTAATACAATATTCCTTTTCAAAAAACCAGCAAATTAAATGTTTTGGCTGCTCAGGGTGGACCCTATTTTAACCTCTACTGTATGAAATACAGAATTCCACCAAGAACAACAAACAAATAATTACACCAGATTTCAATATTCTAATAATAAATATATATATATATATAAAATATGCCAACTTACATATAAAGAAATACACAATAGTAAATTCTGTTCCTTGACTTCGATGGTTGATCCTCGGTGATCCCGGTCCGCGATGTTCGATGTTCTCCGATAGTGGGGTTGACTAACACACGGGTTGATCCTTGGTGATCCCTGTCCGCGATGTTCGATGATCCTTGGTTGATCCTCGGTGATCCTATGGTGGGGGTCCTTTGACGATGAGGAGGTGATTCCCAGCCACACGGAACGTCGGCCCCGTCAGTACACAGCAACTCTGGCCACTTTAAACAGTAAAGTTGGCCACTTCAGCAACAGTACGGTTGGCCTCTTCAGCAAACAGTAGGGTTGGCCTCTTCAGCAAACAGCAAGGTTGGCCACTTCAGCAACAGTAGGGTTGGCCTCTTCAGCAAACAGCAAGGTTGGCCACTTCAGCAACAGTAGGGTTGGCCTCTTCAGCAAACAGCAAGGTTGACCTCTTCAGCAAACAGCAAGGTTGGCCTCTTCAGCAAACAGCAAGGTTGACCTCTTCAGCAAACAGCAAGGTTGGCCACTTCAGCAAACAGCAAGGTTGGCCACTTCAGCAAACAGTAACGTCGGCACTTCAGCAAACAATAGGGTTGGCCTCTTCAGCAAACAGTAACGTCGGCCACCTCAGCAAACAATAGGGTTGGCCAATTCAGCAAACAGTAACGTTGGCCACTTCAGCAAACAGTAACGTTGGCCACTTCAGCAAACAGTAACGTCGGCCACTTCAGCAAACAATAGGGTTGGCCACTTCAGCAAACAATAGGGTTGGCCACTTCAGCAAACAGTAACGTCGGCACTTCAGCAAACAATAGGGTTGGCCACTTCAGCAAACAGTAACGTCGGCCACCTCAGCAAACAATAGGGTTGGCCAATTCAGCAAACAGTAACGTCGGCCACTTCAGCAAACAATAGGGTTGGCCACTTCAGAACACAGTTTTCACGGCGCGCACCCAGGGTGGCGGCCGCCACGTAATTCACCGATGAATACTTAACCGGTAATTACAACGAGTCTTAATGTACTCACTCCGCTGCTCCTGAATCCAGCTAAGTCAGTCAGTTCGACGTCGGAGGTGCCAAATATATGTTACGGGTCCTTATATTAAAGATACTTGTAGAAGATGTATTAATTCAGACAACACAAATCACGAAGTTAACTCCAGTGAAGTAACATCAAACAATCATTTAATACTTGAACATAAACTGACATAAAGGTAGAATCAGGAGGAGTACAATAGCAAACTGTAAATATGCATCCATCTACATAGACGCCCAAAGCTAGACTAACTATAAAACAAAGCATGTGCTCCCAACTGTCGGTTTACTATACGTCATTTGTACCAAATGACGTATACACTAAAGCTCCCAATATTTACACTCAAGATGGCGGAGCCTAGCGAATGGCGTCATCAAACTTAGACTATATTATTTCTCCACATATACTTATGTTTCAACATGCATTGTATGGGCCTAATTTGTAATGTAATTACTAAATAACAAAAGTAAATAAAAAAAAGTCCCGAACTGTGCAGTTTATTTAAATAATTATGCACAGGACGTCGAGCTAGACCAGTCTCCGAAATAGTAATCTTGAAAACAATGTTCAGCTTCTATACTTGACAAGGGCAATCTACGTCCCGTTGAACGTTTTGATTTGACCCACAGTACACTCCCCATTTTTCATTTACATTGATAACATTTACATCTATGTTAGCTCACATCCAGTTTTATAAACACCCCACTGATCTGCTCTTGGTCCAGCCCTTCAATCAAATTTAAGAACCTATTGTGATGCTTCAGTAGAAATAAATTTACATCCCTGATCTGCGATTTTGCAGCATGTCCATTACGATGAAAAAAAAGTTATCATTTGTACATATAACATTGAAAGGTCACGAAAAACACTAGATGTTGACATCAAGAGTAGCTGCAGTGAATACATTGAATTAACAAAAGTGTATGGTTTACTTCAATATATGCCACAGTATGCGGCCTATTCGCTACTTTTAATAAGTTCTCATTTATGTGTAGGCTTATGCTCAAATATTGGTCAACATTATTATTAACGATTGCCTAAGTCTGCAAGTCACTGCAAAGTACAGAGATATCCAACAACACTAGAGTAATGATGCTTGAAAGTTTATGTGGCCATTCAGAGAATGCAGGATGCTGAAATTAAATCACGGCAAGGCCTACAGACGGTAAAAGATAGTTGTTTCAGATCTATTTTTTAGAAAAGAGAGAGAGACTAATGAAGACACTACATACTTAACAGTTAACAGAGAAAGGAATCGTTAATTTACACCCTAATTAAACCTGAAATATATAGTGAAAACGTTTGTATTGTAATAGGTGGTGGGGAGGGGGCTGGGCTTTAATGTAGTGCAATTGTGACGAAGATTGGTAATGTTTCATTCTGGCTGAGAGAAATTAATCTGTGGAGAGAGATGTGAGTTAACTTTGTAGGAACATTTGATACAGATCATTCTATGCAGGTCTAAAAGACTTCAATAGCTTTGTGTGTAAACTTTCTCAAACATGAATATCGATAGAGATGCAAACTTTAAATTTCTCATGATTTACAATGATTAAGTGAATAACAGAGTGAACATAGCCAGTAACCTTCCTATCTGCTTAAGAATGTTGACAAGTTGTTATAATGTAGAGAATATCTATGTGGAAAATAATACATTTGTTGATAAACAGATTTAACAAGTATTTATATGAAAAAGAAAAGAAGAAAAGAAAACATTAAATTAAAGATTGGCTATGTAACGTTGTTCTGGATTATAAATAATTAAAGTTCTAGTATTTATCTTTTTTTTGGGGGGGGGGGGGGAGTTTTTGCGCCGACACCGACTCCGGACAAAATACAAATGCCGACACCGACGCCGGGCAAGGTACAAATGCCGACACCGACAACGGTAAAAACTACCGACACCGGCTCCCCAGCCCTGCTTGCTGAGTTCTGGCGTCACTGTTAAAACATCCGCAAGTGCGTCAGCGTGTATATTGTTGGTAAGTAGTCTTGTTGATAAAGTTTTTATAACATACTTTGTCATGGCGGAAATGCGCCAAAGGTACTATAAGATTACAATGTCGGTCATGTTTAAATATAGTTTGTATTTTAAGGTGACACATACCTGGGAAAAAGGTGACCTGTTTAATCTAGAATTAAAAGCAAGGCCTTTGCGTTTTCAAGAGATAAATGTTATGATAAGCTAATTTCACTGGAAAACAAAAAATAATTTATCGTGGATTTCTTTGTACCCATCATTTAATCATACTCAATTTAACCACGCTGATTTCGAATATGCAAACCATTTGTATCAGCCTCCAATTTTAAGAAATCCGCAATCTTAATTTTTTTATTATAGTTATAATACTCCAATATGTATAAAAATGAAATTTTTAAACCATATATTCTCTTTTGCAGTTAATGTAAAAAAATATTAAACACAAGCATGAAATCAGTTCTAACTAATAAAATAATATGTAAAAAATATATTCCATTTAAAGTCAAATGCATGTGTAAAATGTTTAAAATGTTCATGGTTTGAATTTCTTGGCTGTGGACTTCCGCTTGTACTGAGTACTTGGCAAGTCGCGTTGTAGAGTCTAACAGTAGTCAGCTAACATCGCTGCACTCCACCGGCCCTGGTAGAGTGACTCCATCACAGAAATGTCCTGGTGGAAGCGTTCGCCATGTTCATCGCTTACTGCGCCTAGGTTTTCGGGGAAGAAATCTAGATGTGAATCGAGTAAATGAATTTTCAGAGACATATTGCATCCCAGGTGTTTGTAGGCACTAATGCATTTCTTTACAACTGTTACATAGTCGACAGACTTCTTATTTCCAAGAAAATTGGTTACGACTTACTTGAATGCCACCCACACATCTTTTTCAGGATAACAAAGTGTTTTGAAAGTCTTCATTGGCCATGATTTTTCTTATTTGTGGACCTATGAAAATACCTTCCTTGACTTTAGCATAAGGGGGTACCTTATCTGGGTTTCTAAAAACGTTACTATTGACTCAAACCAAATCAAATTCATAGGTGTGATGTAATTAGAAGAATAATGACTTAAAAAAAATATTTCAAAATGGTTTCTATGACAACGACCGCCATCTTGAAAATAACAACATTTAGAATATTGCGAAGATTTCCCAAACTACTAAAGAATTATAATTAAATCATATGTTTTCTTAAAGATTATAAGACACTTGAGAGAATAAGGTATTTTTTATCAAAATATCTTGAAAAATAAGCAAATCATGAATGTTAGAAATTTAGGCATCTTCAAATGCCTAATTTTAAATTAAAATTCTGCAATAAAATCTTTTTTTTTTTTAAAATACTTTAAATTAATGGGATAAAAACTACCTTATTCTCTGTAATATCCAGTTGTGATTACCTATACAAAAAATCATATGCTGAACTAAATTAGTAAAAAAATTAATGGAACTATTGTAGGATACAGAGAGCTAAAATTGACAAAAGGAGAAAAACGCATTTAAAGTTTTCTTTTCACTAAAAATGTTTAATCCAAAATAACTGGTAGAATTCATGTTATTTTTTAATAAATATAAAATAAATGCTATTAAAAAAACATCAAAACTAGACATTAAAATGTTCACTTTCATAAATAAGTTCTTCTTTTACTTCCTTTTACTCCACTTCAATCCGCCTTTTTTTTCAGATATTTACTTTTCCATATTGACTGACAAGAAATGTCACTTTTTGGTATTGAAATTTTATGTACTTGCTTCTTTGAAGATATTCTATGCTAGGGAACTGTTCAAATGATATTTATCATATCACACACAGCTTTAATTCCACAAATGTCGGAAACACTGCTGTAAGCACAGAGGACAGTGATGAAAACTTGTAATTTAGATCTTTCCTATTTTTTTTTTAGTGTCTCAAGGAAATTAAACAGTCTTTTGGCAATAAGATTTACATTGTCTTCTATTAAAAATTGTACATCATAACCAGCATATTTCATATCAGATTTATGGTATTTGGAATCGCAGCCCCAATAACACAATTGTATAATCTTTTTTATTCATTAATCTGGAAAAAATTCTGGCAGCAGCTTCTGCTTACATGCCATTAGAGGAACCACCAATTTATTTGGGCACAGAAATGAATGATTTTTAAAGTAAATAGTATAGTCCACTGATGTTTGTGAAGGGGGATAAATCCTTTGCAATAGTTGGAAAAAGTCTCCACATCTAGGAAAAGACCACTGATGTTTGTGAAGAGGCATATATCCTTTGCAATAGTTGGAAATAGTTTCCACATCTAGGAAAAGACCTGCTTCACATTCAAAAACAGCAATAACACTAGTATGTGACGACTGCCAGTGTTTGTGCCAGGTACCAGCAAATGAGATAGAAGCAACAGGACATTTAGTGGCACTTATTTTGTTGTTAGGTGGGCATGGTCCCAATTAGTGAATAATAGCTGGAGCTTTATCATTCTGCATATTCAATTGTTTAAATACTGCTGAGAATGTTATTTCAAATATGAGCTGATTCATAGACATAGCCCAAACAAAAAGGAAATGGTGCATAGCTGAAGCCACTGTGTGTACATGATAATACAGCTCAGAAGTTGATGTTGAAGCCGTTGTTTTCTTTATGTGATGACCAATGTTGGAAAATGACACTCAGTTCTTAATCCTAAATTCATGGGCTAGTCCTTTCTTGTAAACATGTATAATCTCTACAGTGTTTTCTCTACAGACTAGATAATACAAATAATTATCAGATGGCATCAAAAAAGTGTGACGTATGGTTCACTTGTTCTCAGCTGCAGAAATATGCACGAATACACATCTAATCCAAACTTGTCAGAACTGCTAGGTACAGTAGCAGAAATATGCAATAATGGGTTGAACTGAGTTGCATCTAATCCAAACTTGTCAGAACTGTAAGGTACAGGCTCAGTTACTTCTGTACTGAAAAAAAAATGAAGGAATACATTATTCAATAATAATGATCAAAAAATCATTTTTAATATTTGATGTTTATTACAGCAATAACAAAATTAAACAGCAATTAATAATTAGTTTTAAAAGCTATTATACTAAATATAAGCAGGTGCGTATATATAATAATAATAATAATAATATGCTCATAGCCTCATTGCTTTCTTCAATGACAATTGTATTAGGCCTATAAACTTAGTCTTAGTTATGGTCCCAGCTGATGCTCAAAGTTATTCATAAAATCATTGCAATCTTTACAACGTAAAAGTATTATATATTTATATATAATCTAATAACATACACTCTTTAGTCCAATTATTATTTTTTAATTCCCAAATCATAAAACCCCATCAAGGCAGTCTAAGCAGCGTGGATGATAAGCATTATTTGTAGTCTCAGTAGGCACCTGTTACAGGGACCGACCGTTCGGTTTCTGTATTTTTTTGCGCAGGTACCAGCCGTAGATAATATTGCTCCACAAGTAACCCTATCCCTAACCTATCCCTATCCCTAACCCTATCCCCGAACCCTAATCCTGAAAAAAAAAATCTGAAAAAAAAAAAAATTTAATATATGTCATGTTCCATATACCTAAGGGTTGCCCATATTTTTTCACGGACCAACCAGGACAGTTCTGTCTTTTCTACTTTAGGTTTAGGGATGTCGGTTCCGGGGGGAGGTGTTATGAAAACAGTAATGTAACAACACTTAAAATATAGAATAGATAATCTTTGTTATTTTATTCATAATGGTAACACAAACATGATATTTTTACATAACAAAACAGTTTTCTTCTTGTTGTACCACTCGTATTTTTCACTTATGTAAATTTGTATTACTGTGTTACTTACCAAAATGTTACTGATCACACAAAGAGCAGATTAATCATTCTCTGATCTAATAATTTAGCTCAATTATTTCCACGAAGATGTGCCCTGAATCTAAACCGGGACAATATCAACAACCGAGCGGGATTCCCAGGATAACCCAGTATATCCGGGACTGTCCCGGCCAAACCGGGACGTATGGCAAGCCTACTTATACCCTAATATAATGGTTATGGTCGGTCAAGTGCGTTCTCAGTAAGATAAAAAAGAAAAAAAAATTCTTACCTTTCATTAATATCATTAACATGTTGGCTTTCTGTCCTCTTGTCTTTGATTTACGTTTCTTTTAACCATAAATAGATCCTTTCGGCATTTTATTGAGGTGTAAGAACTTTGAATAAAGTCTTTTTCAAGAAAAGTCGATAACGGGTTCATTTAGCCAGGATATGATGAACAGAGTGTAAAATTCTTAGTTTCGTAAAATTTTCGTATCCAACAAAGCTATGCGCGCATGCGCAGATTTGAGAGCTAAAGAGGTAAAAACACAGAAAAAACCTAGCTAGTCGATGGATATTGAAGAAAACTTGCAAAAATAGTAACGTACTTCACAGGATTTCCTAGTGGTTTATTTTTAGATCGGAAAGCTTGAACAGGACTAGTATTCAGCAGATAATAAGCTTTAATTCGATATGCGATTTGAATACATTATAAACTGGTTGCTATGAGCTGTAAACTGGCAAATTAGCTGAATATTTATCAAACTTGATAAAATGTCCCTACCCTACCTCATTAAAATGAAAATTTCTCGAGCTTTAAACATAAATTCAAGCTTTCAAGCATGTATTTCCGTAGAAAACATATTTAACTAACCGAATATTCAGAAAACTAAAGCGATATTTCTAATGAATATCGACCTTTTTTTAGTAAGGTCCCCCGCCTGTAGCTCTGGAAACTTGTTGCATAGGTATATAAATGCATCCGATTTGCTGTCTATTGCCTTGACAAAGTTCTTCATCAGTCCTAATTTTATATGAAGCGGTGGCATGAGAATTTTGTCACGTTCAACCAACGGTTGATGAAGAACGTTTTTGTTTCCTGGTTGCATTCTGTCTCTGATCGACCAATTCCTTTTTTGTATAGTGGTGCTTCTTATCTCGGCTGTCCCATTCACATATGAAGCACATATACTTCGTGTACCCTGTCTGCATTCCCATCAAAATAGTTATTGCTTTTAGATCGCACGCAGAATGTTCCAGTTGTACACGCGATAACGTATTGCTTTAACAGTTCCGACATGATTTCATATGTCTCTTTCATGTGGGCAGAATATCCAGCGTACTGAAGCATATTTGTTTTTTCATTGGCAACAATACTGCTTTAAACTAGTCTTTGACAAGTCAATGAACAGTCCGCCAATCTTCAACAATGTGTTCGACACCAAAACTTCTCATAAGGCCGTCAACATCTGTGCAGTGAAAAATACTGCCAGTCACATCAAGTATTGAGACAAGCTGTTTATGCCTGTGACGAAAGTTTTCTGTAGCTGTACCTGGTGCAAGCAAATTAAATTCATTTAACCGTGAACCAAGAAGTTCAGCTTGGCTTTTTGTTGGCGCCAGATCTCGCACAAAGGTCGCAAAGTTCAGCATAATTCATCAATGAATTCCTTCTCCAGCAGCTTTGTAGTCAGGGTCTGAGTCATCGGCACAAGATGGAACATCACTTTCTTCATCCTTCTCTTCGTCTATTGTATTCTACAGGCGATTGTGTGGTACTGGGCAAATGACAGGATCGTGTGGAATTGGATTTGAAACTGATGGAACGTTTGTACGAGTTTTATAACAAATTCCAGTGATGTTTGTCAAACAAAAATAACAATCTGTGGAGGTGATTGCTTTTGCTAACGCCATATCCATAGGAACTCCGTCTGCCATGTGGTTTGTTTTTCTTTGCCTTCCTCATCCAAACATGCAAGTTGCATGAACATGTCGAACAGATGAACTGTGGTGCCCACGACTTACCACAATCCACCTTTGAGTCAAAATAAAGTTGATAAGCTTTCTTCAGTAACAGCGTGAAAGTCTTCTGATGAGACTTGTTTGTGAAAAAGCCGCACACATAGCAAATCAGATCCGGTGAATTTACGCATCCTCTGGTCGCCATATTTTAAACAACTTGCAATCGCCACATTCACTGCTCCTTTTATGAAGTCTGAAACTGCAACGTAATCTAATTCTAAGACAATGCGCAATTCATATTACAACTCCAAATCAACACTCACCCTACAAACATCTGACATCATCAGATAAAAAAAGAACATTGCCAATATACGTATATAATTACGAGGTATGTGTGTTTGTGAACATGTGTGTACGCGCAGGTGCGTGCGTTTGTGTGCATAAAATTATGCTGTTAGCAGTCTATTCCTGTTTGGGCGCATACAAACTTTGTTCAGCAATATCTTAATAATTTGAGCTGATAGAGCAAAATGATTTACAGATTCAAAATGAGCATCAAAAACTGATTCCGAAAACGTTACCGACCCTTTCATGCTTTCTGCAAAATGATGAGAAACGGATGAAACTGATCAGCCAATCCACCGAAAGAGCAAAAGAAGGTATTGAATGCCTTAGCAGATCATTAAGGATCGCGGCTTATGAACATGGCAGGCATTGATACGAAGATAGCTCAGAAAGAGGAAAAGTAAAATAAGACATCGGAATTACTACGCAATAGCTACAAAGATGATTTAGAAATTGAAATTTCTGTTTACTTCAAGAAGCTTCTTTGATGCCTGATAAAGAACCAAATGAGACAGGAGTCACACAGAAGACAAAGAATTCTCCTGATGTGACGTCTACGATATATCACATTAATATATCAGATCGAAAGCTATTTTCAGAGCTTATGATGAAGACGTGGCTGGCGGATCTCTCCTTTTCCCCGGAAAAGATCTGCTCATCGTAAACTGTCGTATGGAATTTGAAACAGAATTTCGATTAATTCACTGGGACGGAAAGATAATGGAGCAAACTATAGATAATCCAGAGCCGCAGTCACACGGAGATAGATTAGCTGTAAATGTAACTGGGAAAAAAGAAATCACCCAGAGGTGATTTTTCTTGCGATGTTTCTCCAGATGAATAACGTAGTGATTTAAATAACTTGGAAACGAAAGAACTGCATCGCTTGGCAAGTAGCTCATCACTATCTGCAATGGCGTTTAAATTGATATTGATACCACCTTCATTGTCAGATTAATTACAGTAAACACTAGATTAAATTGCCAATCAATTTACTAAAACTAAGATTATTGTTGATGTCAATGAGTTTCAAGTTGTCATTTCAAAAGTAGATAGATTAGCTGTAAATGTAACTGGGAAAAAAGAAATCTTAGAAATCTGTTCAAGCTCACACCTTCAAAGATTTTGCAAGAATTTACCCAATGACCCTTCTAACTCTTTCTGTGATGTAGTCGCGGTGATGTAATGAGAGGGTGTCATGGTCTCGAGACGGATAACCTTGTTTTCTGACAAGCTTTATATCATGTTGTATTATATCAGTTTTACCCGGTCTGATAGAAAAAAATATCTGTAAAGTCACCCAAAAGTGTCTTAACTAGAATTATTTAATGCTATAATACTCCCATGTTTCCTTGTTTCCAACCTCGGTTCCTCACACTATATCTGAATGTCAGCGTCCAGGTACATTTTCACTCCCTTAACATGAAGCAATTTTGAACCCTGTCTCTCACCGGTCCTGAACTAATTCAATTGGTCTATTATAGTATACTTTCAACATGTTTATATGAGAGAGACCTTTAACCTATTTTCTAATAATGTAATTCATAATCCACGTCTGTCATGCTTTCTGGTAACCTTAAAGGTCCTATACCATTATCAATCATCTATGGGTCTTAGTCAAGTGGTAAAACAAGTGCGTCCTCACCTGGCCTAATATGTCTATCCAGTTTCCTATACATCTATTAGCCCTCAATAATGTACTTTATATTTTGAGTTAATACATTTGATCTAACCCTCCATGCAGGCCTTTATCAGTCTCTGTCTTGCTTTATCAATCACTAGCTCATAGGCAGTTCTTACTTCAGGGATAAATCTTTCCTTATCATTGTCATAAGTGAGAATATTGGACCCCTTGGATTCTTACCGTACACCATTTTCAAAGGTGAAAAAATCCTGTTGTTTCCTAATGGGAATTTCTCTATACGCATAATAAGACACAGGGTAACATGAGATTCCAGATCTCTGGATTGTCATCAGACACTTTACTGATCTATTTTTTATACTGCTGCCGTCAGTCGCTCACGAAATTCCATTACTTTGCAGGATGATATGGCGATGTAAAGATTGTGTTTGATCCCCAATACAGAGGTGAAAATGGTTTGGATTCAATTTGGAATACCAAACTGAGTACCTCTGTCTGATCTAAATAACATCTGGGAAGCCTGTCCTACAAAAAATAGATCATTAGTCGCCTGTCACTATGTCCTCAGCCACTATATGAATTTAGGTATCATCTACTGACCATCTAGAACTTATTACATCCACCACCGTTAAGATAAACGATGCCCTCTATTGGACAGCACTGGCGATAGGTCCAATTATATCGGTAGCTAATTTTGTGAGCGAGTCTATCAAGCTACATCGGTTATTTGTAATGGAGCTTCCCCTGGTACATCTGATTTGCCCCTTTGATTGACGACCGATCAATCGTCACTAACATATCTCTTTACGTCTTCTGGTAACCCCGGGCCAAAGAATTTTCCTGGATCCTATAGCTTGGTTCTAGTCAACTTCCAAATGACCACTTCAGGTGAATCGTGCGAGCTGTCCTAAGAGACTAAATTTTCCTGTACCTGAGCGTTCATTGGAACTATAAGTTGATTACACCGTTTTATTCCCTGTACTGTGTCTTACTAACTTCCCCAAACTTTCTTTCCTAACTGAATGATTTATCTATCTCTAAATGATTTTTTATCCCGGTTGAACATAATTTTGACGTCATTGTGCTGTTCGGTAAAAGTTCTCTCCATCTATGGTGACCCTGTCAGATATCTCACCCACAGGAATGTCACTAGATTTAACATTGTCAGTCATGTGTGGATTAAGAAAGTTGACTACAAGTATACTTTGTATACTTTTTACTTCCTGAGTATTAATTAAGCAGTTATCTGTACTACTAATTGATGACTGATTATGGAGGTTTTCCTCTTTAGCCTGAGCCCTTGTCACAGCATTACAGTTTCTAGTTGGATCATTAAGTTTTTTCCATTTATCCAAATCCATGGGATCACACTCTATTACGCCCTCAATATTGCCCACCAATACGTCGTAAGTTGGTTTGTCGATGACTAATGCTTCAACTAGCCCTGTGTAAAATGGACTTCTAGTACTTGGCAAGTCGCGTTGTAGAGTCTAACAGTAGTCAGCTAACATCGCTGCACTTCACCGGCCCTGGTAGAGTGACTCCATCACAGAAATGTCCTGGTGGAAGCGTTCGCCATGTTCATCGCTTACTGTGCCTAGGTTTTCGGGGAAGAAATCTAGATGTGAATCGAGTAAATGAATTTTCAGAGACATATTGCATCCCAGGTGTTTGTAGGCACTAATGCATTTCTTTACAACTGTTACATAGTCGACAGACTTCTTATTTCCAAGAAAATTGGTTACGACTTACTTGAATGCCACCCACACATCTTTTTCAGGATAACAAAGTGTTTTGAAAGTCTTCATTGGCCATGATTTTTCTTATTTGTGGACCTATGAAAATACCTTCCTTGACTTTAGCATAAGGGGGTACCTTATCTGGGTTTCTAAAAACGTTACTATTGACTCAAACCAAATCAAATTCATAGGTGTGATGTAATTAGAAGAATAATGACTTAAAAAAAATATTTCAAAATGGTTTCTATGACAACGACCGCCATCTTGAAAATAACAACATTTAGAATATTGCGAAGATTTCCCAAACTACTAAAGAATTATAATTAAATCATATGTTTTCTTAAAGATTATAAGACACTTGAGAGAATAAGGTATTTTTTATCAAAATATCTTGAAAAATAAGCAAATCATGAATGTTAGAAATTTAGGCATCTTCAAATGCCTAATTTTAAATTAAAATTCTGCAATAAAATCTTTTTTTTTTTTAAAATACTTTAAATTAATGGGATAAAAACTACCTTATTCTCTGTAATATCCAGTTGTGATTACCTATACAAAAAATCATATGCTGAACTAAATTAGTAAAAAAATTAATGGAACTATTGTAGGATACAGAGAGCTAAAATTGACAAAAGGAGAAAAACGCATTTAAAGTTTTCTTTTCACTAAAAATGTTTAATCCAAAATAACTGGTAGAATTCATGTTATTTTTTAATAAATATAAAATAAATGCTATTAAAAAAACATCAAAACTAGACATTAAAATGTTCACTTTCATAAATTAGGTCTTCTTTTACTTCCTTTTACTCCACTTCAATCCGCCTTTTTTTTCAGATATTTACTTTTCCATATTGACTGACAAGAAATTCCACAAATGTCGGAAACACTGCTGTAAGCACAGAGGACAGTGATGAAAACTTGTAATTTAGATCTTTCCTATTTTTTTTTTAGTGTCTCAAGGAAATTAAACAGTCTTTAGGCAATAAGATTTACATTGTCTTCTATTAAAAATTGTACATCATAACCAGCATGTTTCATATCAGATTTATGGTATTTGGAATCGCAGCCCCAATAACACAATTGTATAATCTTTTTTATTCATTAATCTGGAAAAAATTCTGGCAGCAGCTTCTGCTTACATGCCATTAGAGGAACCACCAATTTATTTGGGCACAGAAATGAATGATTTTTAAAGTAAATAGTATAGTCCACTGATGTTTGTGAAGGGGGATAAATCCTTTGCAATAGTTGGAAAAAGTCTCCACATATAGGAAAAGACCACTGATGTTTGTGAAGAGGCATATATCCTTTGCAATAGTTGGAAATAGCTTCCACATCTAGGAAAAGACCTGCTTCACATTCAAAAACAGCAATAACACTAGTATGTGACGACTGCCAGTGTTTGTGCCAGGTACCAGCAAATGAGATAGAAGCAACAGGACATTTAGTGGCACTTATTTTGTTGTTAGGTGGGCATGGTCCCAATTAGTGAATAATAGCTGGAGCTTTATCATTCTGCATATTCAATTGTTTAAATACTGCTGAGAATGTTATTTCAAATATGAGCTGATTCATAGACATAGCTCAAACAAAAAGGAAATGGTGCATAGCTGAAGCCACTGTGTGTACATGATAATACAGCTCAGAAGTTGATGTTGAAGCCGTTGTTTTCTTTATGTGATGACCAATGTTGGAAAATGACACTCAGTTCTTACTCCTAAATTCATGGGCTAGTCCTTTCTTGTAAACATGTATAATCTCTACAGTGTTTTCTCTACAGACTAGATAATACAAATAATTATCAGATGGCATCAAAAAAGTGTGACGTATGGTTCACTTGTTCTCAGCTGCAGAAATATGCACGAATACACATCTAATCCAAACTTGTCAGAACTGCTAGGTACAGTAGCAGAAATATGCAATAATGGGTTGAACTGAGTTGCATCTAATTCAAACTTGTCAGAACTGTAAGGTACAGGCTCAGTTACTTCTGTACTGAAAAAAAAATGAAGGAATACATTATTCAATAATAATGATCAAAAAATCATTTTTAATATTTGATGTTTATTACAGCAATAACAAAATTAAACAGCAATTAATAATTAGTTTTAAAAGCTATTATACTAAATATAAGCAGGTGCGTATATATAATAATAATAATAATAATAATATGCTCATAGCCTCATTGCTTTCTTCAATGACAATTGTATTAGGCCTATAAACTTAGTCTTAGTTATGGTCCCAGCTGATGCTCAAAGTTATTCATAAAATCATTGCAATCTTTACAACGTAAAAGTATTATATATTTATATATAATCTAATAACATACACTGCTTTAGTCCAATTATTATTTTTTAATTCCCAAATCCATAAAACCCCCATCTAAGGCAGTCTAAGCAGCGTGGATGATAAGCATTATTTGCATTCTCAGTAGGCACCTGTTACGGGACCGACCGTTCGGTTTCTGTATTTTTTTTTACCCGGGTACCAGCCGTAGATAATATTGCTCCACAAGTAACCCTATCCCTAACCTATCCCTATCCCTAACCCTATCCCTAACCCTAATCCTGAAAAAAAAAATCTGAAAAAAAAAAAAATTTAATATATGTCATGTTCCTTATACCTAGGGTTGCCATATTTTTTCACGGACCAACCGGGACAGTTCTGTCTTTTCTACTTTAGGTTTAGGGATGTCGGTTCCGGGGGGGAGGTGTTATGAAAACAGTAATGTAACAACACTTAAAATATAGAATAGATAATCTTTGTTATTTTATTCATAATGGTACACAAACATGATATTTTTACATAACAAAACAGTTTTCTTCTTGTTGTACCACTCGTATTTTTCACTTATGTAAATTTGTATTACTGTGTTACTTACCAAAATGTTACTGATCACACAAGAGCAGATTAATCATTCTCTGATCTAATAATTTGGCTCAATTATTTCCAAGAAGATGTGCCCTGAATCTAAACCGGGACAATGTCAACAACCGAGCGGGACACCGGGACAACCCAGTATATCCGGGACTGTCCCGGCCAAACCGGGACGTATGGCAAGCCTACTTATACCCTAATATAATGGTTACGGTCGGTCAAGTGCGTTCTCAGTAAGATAAAAAAGAAAAAAAAAATTCTTACCTTTCATTAATATCATTAACATGTTGGCTTTCTGTCCTCTTGTCTTTGATTTACGTTTCTTTTAACCATAAATAGATCCTTTCGGCATTTTATTGAGGTATAAGAACTTTGAATAAAGTCTTTCAAGAAAAGTCGATAACGGGTTGTTTAGCCAGGATATGATGAACAGAGTGTAAAATTCTTAGTTTCGTAAAATTTTCGTATCAACAAAGCTATGCGCGCATGCGCAGATTTGAGAGCTAAAGGTAAAAACACAGAAAAAACCTAGCTAGTCGATGGATATTGAAAGAAAACTTGCAAAAATAGTAACGTACTTCACAGGATTTCCCTAGTGGTTTATTTTTAGATCGGAAAGCTCGAACAGGACTAGTATTCAGCAGATAATAAGCTTTAATTCGATATGCGATTTGAATACATTATAAACTGGTTGCTATGAGCTGTAAACTGGCAAATTAGCTGAATATTTATCAAACTTGATAAAATGTCCCTACCCTACCTCATTAAAATGAAAATTTCTCGACTTTAAACATAAATTCAAGCTTTAAAGCATGTATTTCCGTAGAAAACATATTTAACTAACCGAATATTCAGAAAACTAAAAAGCGATATTTCTAATGAATATCGACCTTTTTTTAGTAAGGTCCCACCCCCCCCCGCCTAGCTCTGGAAACTTGTTGCATAGGTATATAAATGCATCCGATTTGCTGTCTATTGCCTTGACAAAGTTCTTCATCAGTCCTAATTTTATATGAAGCGGTGGCATGAGAATTTTGTCACGATCAACCAACGGTTGATGAAGAACGTTTTTGTTTCCTGGTTGCATTCTGTCTCTGATCGACCAATTCCTTTTTTGTATAGTGGTGCTTCTTATCTCGGCTGTCCCATTCACATATGAAGCACATATACTTCGTGTACCCTGTCTGCATTCCCATCAAAATAGTTATTGCTTTTAGATCGCCGCAGATATTCCAGTTGTACACGCGATAACGTATTGCTTTAACAGTTCCGACATGTTTTCATATGTCTCTTTCATGTGGGCAGAATATCCAACTGGTACTGAAGCATATTTGTTTCCATTGTGCAACAATACTGCTTTTAAACTAGTCTTTGACAAGTCAATGAACAGTCCGCCAATCTTCAACAATGTGTTCGACACCAAAACTTCTCATAAGGCCGTCAACATCTGTGCAGTGAAAAATACTGCCAGTCACATCAAGTATTGAACAAGCTGTTTATGCCTGTGACGAAAGTTTGCTGTAGCTGTACCTGGTGCAAGCAAATTAAATTCATTTAACCGTGAACCAAGAAGTTCAGCTTGGCCTTTTGTTAGCGCCAGATCTCGCACAAGGTCGCAAAGTTCAGCATAATTCATCAAATGAATTCCTTCTCCGGCAGCTTTGTAGTCAGGGTCTGAGTCATCGGCACAAGATGGAACATCACTTTCTTCATCCTTCTCTTCGTCTATTGTGTATTCTACAGGCGATTGTGGTACTGGGCAAATGACAGGATCGTGTGGAATTGGTTTTGAAACTGATGGAACGTTTGTACGAGTTTTATAACAAATTCCATTGATGTTTGTCAAACAAAAATAACAATCTGTGGAGTGATTGCTTTGCTAACGCCATATCATAGGAACTCCGTCTGCCATGTGGTTGTTTTTCTTTGCCTTCCTCATCCAAACATGCAAGTTGCATGAACATGTCGAACAGATGAACTGTGGTGCCCACGACTTACCACAATCCACCTTTGAGTCAAAATAAAGTTGATAAGCTTTCTTCAGTAACAGCGTGAAAGTCTTCTGATGAGACTTGTTTGTGAAAAAGCCGCACACATAGCAAATCAGATCCGGTGAATTTACGCATCCTCTGGTCGCCATATTTTAAACTTGCAATCGCCACATTCACTGCTCCTTTTATGAAGTCTGAAACTGCAACGTAATCTAATTCTAAGACAATGCGCAATTTATATTACAACTTCAAATCAACACTCACCCTACAAACATCTGACATCATCAGATAAAAAAAGAACATTGCCAATATACGTATATAATTACGAGGTATGTGTGTTTGTGAACATGTGTGTACGCGCAGGTGCGTGCGTTTGTGTGCATAAAATTATGCTGTTAGCAGTCTATTCCTGTTTGGGCGCATACAAACTTTGTTCAGCAATATCTTAATAATTTGAGCTGATAGAGCAAAATGATTTACAGATTCAAAATGAGCATCAAAAACTGATTCCGAAAACGTTACCGACCCTTTCATGATGAGAAACGGATGAAACTGATCAGCCAATCCACCGAAAGAGCAAAAGAAGGTATTGAATGCCTTAGCAGATCATTAAGGATCGCGGCTTATAAACATGGCAGATAGCTCACAAAGAGGAAAATTAAAATAAGACATCGGAAACTACGCAATAGCTACAAAGATGATTTAGAAATTGAAATTTCTGTTTACTTCAAGAAGCTTCTTTGATGCCTGATAAAGAACCAAATGAGACAGGAGTCCCACAGAAGAATTCTCCTGATGTGACGTCTACGACCGTGGCGCAAAGAGGGGTGCTGTGTTTTGTGTTACTGTTGCAATCAGAGTCAGACTGAGCGGCGACGTATCAAGATAGGTCTGTTTGTTTTTCTTTGTGGTTGTAGCTTCAGGGCCTCCAGGACAGATCTGGGCATTCCCGTTATCATTACATAGAGTAGTAGAAGAGAAAAAAAAAAACAATAATGTCGAATTTTAGACCGCAAACGTTTGAAGAACTAGAAATAGTGGCGCAGAAATTAGGATTTAAGGGCAAAAGCAGAAGTGATTTCATTGGGGAGGAAATGAGTGCAGATCGAAAGGCGTGGAAGGAGATCGAAATAGAAATGTTAAAGAGTAGTAATAGTGTGAGTGACGGGAGCCATAGACCAAGAGAACAGCTAGACAAGAATTTAAAGATGATGATGGCCCTGCCTGGTGCACCGTAACAGCCCTGACATCTAGTCGTTCTGGAGGCATTTGAGACCCGGACGGCCCAGGATTGAGAGACCACCTGACAATTATAATGTAATAATCTGATCTATTATAATTTATTTATTGAATGTAATACTATTGTGGGTGATGCAAAAATCGTCACATAAATCCTATATATTTTCCTATATACGGGGACCTGGGTGAACCTCTCGCAAACGTACGCCTAGACCACGAGTTGATCAAATTGGGTTGTGAATTATTTGTATTCTCAGTAGGCACTTGTTACGGGACCGACCGCTCGGTTTCCGTATTTTTTTTTACCCGGGTACCAGCCGTAGATAATATTGCTCCACACCCTAACCCTATCCCTAACCTATCCCTATCCCTAACCCTAACCCTAACCCTAATCCTGAAAAAAAAAAATTTATATACCGTTTTTGCTTATATTTTAAATATAAATAATAAAAGCTAATCAAAGGGGCGTAATCATTATTTATCTTTGTAATAGTTATTCAACATGATTACTTCCCTCTCTAAATTTATCTAAATCCATATGCGTGGAGCAATATTTATTGCTGTAACCCGGAAAAAAATACGGATTCCGTCCGATAAGGTATATGGTTTTTGCTTCAGAATATATAACAGTTGTGACTGGAAAAGTTATATTGCAGCATCATGAAAAATCTCCAGATCATTTAACCAGTTATCATGATTGGAAAGAACTAAAAATGAGGATAACAAATTGTGTGTGGATAAAACTATTGATGACGTGAATCAGCGCTTTAAATCGTGAAGCGAAACACTGGAAGGATGTATTTGAAAGAATAATATCTTTGATCAGAGTACATGAAGTTATATATACCTCATAATGTAAACTTTTCGAAATTTGTTAAAGTTATTGGTGACTTTGAAAGAACATATAAGACGTATAAAATCAGATGAAATTCATGACCATTGACTTTCCCACTTTCGTCACACTTCCGTCACACAAAATGGCGGAATAAATAATACAAAGATTTACTTTATTTTACTAAACGAATTTTGTACTATGGATATCTCAAGAAACATCTTTAAATATAAATTAATTGTATAATTGTTCTGCATTGCGCTGTACACTAGCGATAACCCTATATCCCCATATCATAATTGGTGGAGCTATTTTTATTTATAATTTTCATACCATGCAATTATGCGGCTTTTTCACTTGGGGGTCCGTGGGCAAGTTTGGATTATAAAAGGGGTCCATGGGTCAAAAAAGTTCGGGAACTGCTTGCCAAGCGATGGAGTTCTTTCGTTTCCAAATTATTTAAATCACTACGTTATTCATCTGGAGAAACATCGCAAGAAAAATCACCTCTGGACAACGTAAAAGTATTATATATTTATATATAATCTAATAACATACACTGCTTTAATCCAATTATTATTTTTTAATTCCCAAATCCATAAAACCCCCATCTAAGGCAGTCTAAGCAGCGTGGATGATAAGCATTATTTGTATTCTCAGTAGGCACTTGTTACGGGACCGACCGTTCGGTTTCAGTATTTTTTTTTACCCGGGTACCAGCCGTAGATAATATTGCTCCAAACCCTATCCCTATCCCTAACCCTAACCCTAACCCTAATCCTGAAAAAAAAAAAAAATTTATATACCGTTTTTGCTTATATTTTAAATATAAATAATAAAAGCTAATCAAAGGGGCGTAATCTTTATTTATCTAAATCCATATGCGTGGAGCAATATTTATTGCTGTAACCCGGAAAAAAATACGGATTCCGTACGAAAATGCTCTAAAATGTCCTTTGTCCGAAACGGAAAAGACTTAAATTGCTTGTTTTTTTAATCCTAACATTTTTATAAATGTAATTCTATCAAAATGCATTCTATTCTTAAAAAATAATTTAACTTATCGTTAGCTTTAGAGAACAAACATATGGCTGTATTGATGTTGGACATCCTGAAACGATTCCAGTATTCCTTCCATTCCTAGTATTCCTAGGCACCAGGCCTAGAAACGCCACAATGTTATGGTGTATTTCTCATACCTGATAATAGGTATTTTTAACTAAAATACTAATAATATCAAATTCATCAGTACTTAGGAAAAAAAGTGTTGATTTTTTCTAATTTGTTAAATCATGTAATACATTCTAAATTGTACTTGTGAAAAAAATATAATAACATTAAAAAATTAACATTGAAAAAAAAACTCCAGAAGAAAAGAAACAAATTGTTCTTCTGCAATGAATTTATGATACAAATCTGCAACTAAACAAACAGTTATGTAAGACTCAAAAAAGACCTAAAAAGTGCCCTGTCTGAGTACTTTGCATTCGTATTGGTCCACGAATGTGTTTATTTCATTCATGTCTAGTCTAGGCTTCCAGTGTAACGTTGTAAGAAAATTGTGTGCTTTGCTATCCTGAGTCATTGGCAGAAGAAAGTAAAATGTCTGACTTGATCTATATTATTGTGGCATATTGTTATTAGAACATCCATTCAATTTTAATTATATTAGTCTTTTTTTAGAATCTGACGTAGACATGATTGACAAGGTCTTTTCAATATGTACAAATGTTTCTGCACTTTTACTGAAAATGATTTTTTAAATTTATTTATGGAGAAATATTTTTGAATCCTTAGTATAGTAGTGTTGTTTTCGTCGACGAAAACTAAAACCTTCGTTAACGAAAATGTAGACTTTTTCGTCAACGAGAACTAAAATTAAAACTAAAATTAGTAGCAACTAATCTGGCAGACGAAAGGCTAAATCTCCCCAACAAATTAAAAACTAAAATCTCCTATTTATCGTTCTTTCCGGTACTGCTGTCTGCGGGCGAACCATTCTAACGAAAATCTTGATTTTTCGTCAACGAAAACTTTTTGAGAACAAGAAAATGTTTTTATTTAAAATATAATGAGTGCAAGTTTCTCAAGTTTTTAAAAAATGTTAAAACAATAGAATACAATGTCAAAGCATAATTTTAATGCTTATCACTACACAGCTTGGCAGCTCGTAAGAAGACCATCACATGACACAAAGTGATAGTGTGACTCTGGTGTTTTAGTTTTAGTCGAAGAAAAATAAAACTAAAATTGGGCCTAAAACTAAAACTAGACTAAAACTAAAATTATTACAGAAAAAAAGAAATAAAAACTGAAACTAAAATAGGACCTGGTACTAAAACAACACTAGAGTGGGCGTGTTTTTATGCCATTACGTTCTAGGCTAAGCAGTGAACATTTTGAAATAATTTGTCTAATTGACTAATTTGTCGAAACCATTCCCTTTATTCCAACTATTGACATCACCCGGCCCTAATAATATTAAAATGTATATTATGCAGTGTATAGTAGTATACGTTCCAGTTCTCCCGCCCACCACCCTTTTTACCCTACCCCCGTAATTGCTTCATATCGTAGGTGGCCAGCGAAACTGAGACGAAAAGCCTCCGTCGGCGAACTATGCAACGGTTCGCAGAAATACGTTACATTCCACTGGGGATTCTCCCTGACCACTCGGCCCCTGTTCAAATGCCGACAAAGGATAGATGTCCAGTTACTTTTATCTTTGTCGGTATGACGTACTTCTTCTCCCCCCCCCCCCCCATCTAAGCCGGGAAGTTAGCTCCACGCCCCCCCCCCCGATTGAAAGGGAAAGGAGCGTAGATAATTGATTGGCTAGGGGTCACATTTAAGAAAGTGTGTGAGTAACGAAAGAGAGTTTTTCTAGACATTCGACTGAGGGTCCTAGTAGCGACCAGTCGATTTATGTCTCTATGATTGAAAGAGAGAGAGAGCTAGAGAAATAGAGAGAGAGAAAACGCCCTACACTTCGTTCATTTATATTGGATTATTATTTTCTTTGCTGCATTTTGGATTATCTTTGCTCTATGATTTAACAGCCACCAGATCCCTGTTACGGACTGGTGCCTTTGTATAAATAAAATATATCTTGTTGTTGTACACACGACTTGTCGAATTGATTATCGTCCTGTGCTGGTGAGAGTGTGTGTCAGAAACACAAATACAAATACGGGTCATCGGCCCTCATACTTTTAGATACAAGCCAAAGGATACCCTCGTAGGGTTGCTCGACACTATTGTTCCCGTTTTGTCTGTCTGTCATCACCCTAGATCTCAGCAACCATAAGTCATAGACCCAAGATGTATATACTATATTGTAGGTCTTGGCCTGTCATGGGTGCATCAAAAGTCCATTTTGCGATCTGACCTCTGAGGGCTGGGCATCAGTGTTTTTACCATTTTTTACTATATAAGCTATATTAATAATTATGTCATTTTCATGGCCCCATTCAATAACCCATTCATTTGGTGCGAAATACTGCAGCACGTAGTTTCACCAATTACTGAACATCTGTGCGTATTTTTTGTTGGGATGGGAAGTTGGGGGGGGGGGGGGGGTAAACAAGACACGCGTAAGCGAAATGTTACAAAATATGTGAACATGGGTTAAAATACGTCATTCAGCACGAGAATAACACGTGTTTGGCATTGTTGTTGCTTAAGGGGCTGTCCATTAATTACGTCAACAAAATAGGGGGAGGGGGGGGTCAGAAATTTTTTTACAATTGTTGACTAGGGGGAGGGGGGGAAGTCCAGAAAAGTTGACGTCGCTTAACATTCAGTATCTTAATTAAACTAACTATATTCCTACTAATTTTGCCACATAAACATTTTGGAAGCCACCTTTTTTTAGGGGGTGGGGGTAATCAAATTTTGACGTAATTGTTGACAAGGAGGAGGGGGGAGGTAGAATCACCAAAAATTTGTTGACATAAATAATGGACAGCCCCTACAAAGAAAATATCGGTATCGGTATCGGACTATCGGTAAAAAGACATAATGAAAAATAATGAAAATTGTCATCACCCTAGTGCACGTGTAAGCCGAGTTTATTTCTTGGAACGCTTGAGTTATTTCTTTCAACGTTTAACTTCAAAATTAAAATAATTTCATGTCTGATCTGGTTTTTTCGTTTTTTATAAAAATCAGAGAGAAGCTCTTATAAAGTCTATTACCATGCGACCAATTTATTCAGAAATTATGTTCTGCTTTTTAGTACGCAAGAAAAACGTTTTTTATACAACATTTTTTTTTTATAATGTAATTTTTTTTTAATTCAGATCATGCTAGTCTCCTTATTATTTTTTTTTAGACTTGCTCAACACAGCTTAAGATTTTTTTAGTAAAACTTTCATCCTACACTATTCAGTACAGATAGATGTTAGTTAATATTTTTTGTAAAGCGTACATACTCAGAAACAGTTACCATTTGTTTGTAATGCACCATACATATTTATAATTTACTTAATGCGGATTTTCCCCAAAACAGCAGCACAAAAAAATAAAAACAAAAGATTTCACCATATCTAATATTTTATTGTCTACATTTCAGCGTTGAATGTGTTCTCTTGACCCATTTCATAGCCTAATGGTTTGGACGTTAAAGAACATGTCCAATGTCGATTGTTTTTCTCTCTCCTTCAGAACTTTCTGGAAATGATAAATAGCTACATCGTTGTAGAGATCAGTAACCCTATTGACATCAGTTTGGTTTGGGTGCCATTTTACGACTGTTGCTCTGACATACTCCCACTTCTTCAAAAGATCTTTAACGGCAGATGTCGGCAATGCTCCTCTTTCGCCTTCCTCTTTTTCAGAAGGAAACACATTTCGCTGAGCTGCTTGGTTTTCTTCATTCAAGATTTCTTGGAGTTCTTCTGCCGTCGTCACCTTCATGTCCCATTATGAGCTCTTCAATGTCATCCTCATTCACCACCAATTCCAGATCTTTCGCAGTTGTTACAATTTCATCCATAATTTAAAGTGTGTCACCCTGATCACCCCCGTCTCCGTTAACGAGGGATGGACACAACTTTCGCCAGGCATAAACCAACTGTCGTTGAATGATTTCTAACCACGCCTTTTCAATAAGACGAATAGCTTCGAGAATGTCATCGAAGATGGCGATCGCTCAACGCTAGCGGCTCCAGGCCACAACAACACTTTTTTGTTTGAAGTTTTTTGCCTTTTCGTTTGAAGTTAAACGTTGAAAGAAATAACTCAAGCGTTCCAAGATAAACTCGGCTTACACGTGCACTAGGGTGATGACAATTTTCATTATTTTTCATCTTCTAAACAGAATTCCACATGTTGAATCAATCCACCCAAGAAAACAAATCCGACTATCCAAAACTCTATCTCAAGCCAGCTCTTCTCAATCGCACCCTACACAAACACATACAACTGTCTCACAGCCTACACAAATACATACAACTGTCTCACAACCTACACAAACCTCTGCTTCTTCACCCAACTCGACAACCTATTCCTTCACGTCATCTTCTGAATGCAAACCGAAATACCAAAGAGCAAGCACTACAGCGGGTTTGCTAGTAAAAAAAGCAACATTTCTACACATGAAGCATATGACGTTCTTGCAACCATTGCTGTTCAGCAATGTTCAGGACCATGATGTGCCGGTTCCAAGTCAGGTGGGTGTTTGGAAACGAGTAATCACTGAAGGACGGAAAATGAAAACCAAAAATTTACAAAAACTTCATTTTTTTCAATTTGGTCTATATCTGGGGTGAATTTAAAAAAACAGGAGCAATTCATGAAAAAAGTTGAACTATCTCAGCAGAATGAAGATGCTTTGAAGTTAAACAATATTGTCTCTAGTTTGATGGTAAAAGAGTGCAAGGGGAAGAGTATCAAGTAGTTATGCTGAAAATATGACAAAAATCCGGTACTTAAATGTGATGTCTTGAGAAGCCACAATGTACTCAATGTACTCAACCTCCTTCTGAAACATGTCATGAATTTCTTATTCAAGAACCAACGAGCAAACAAGAACTCAACCAGTCCTTCATTGACAAATTAACGCAAAACTATGCCACTCTTCAGGCTGATTACCACCTCATTGTGACAGATGATGATAGCACAGGCGAGAACCCTGGATGGCGAGATGATTTCAAGTTCTTTTTATGTCATTACAAAACAACTTCTCGTTGGAAGAAACTACGAAATTTACACTAGGCAACATGGAACTCACATGCGATATATACTATTATAGCATTATTTCTGATACCAGAGTGGCGCAACATCCTCGCTCCTGCTTGCAACTTCATTTGCTATGAATGGGCAAATGCTTTTCAATGTGCAACACTACAATAAAGCGTCCTTCAATGAACTGTTTATCTCACTCATGAGGGTAAAATGCAAAAACGTGCTGTAAAACTGATGGAGGAACTTCATGCGAAATTGAGAAAATCTGAAATTTTGAATCTGAAGTTCATATGAACAATATGTTTTACACATTTCTTGTACATTCTGTACATTTGATCTGTATCTTATTTGTTAATAAAAGTTGATTAGTTATTATTATTACTCTTTTGAAAAATTGTCCTTTTTTTTGAAAAAAGAAATATTTTTTCACTTTTTTCTTCCGAAAAATGGGGAGGTGGGGGGACTTTTTTTTGAAAAATCAAAAATACGATTGATATTCTTAAATTACACATAAAAGTTCCTCGATTGCAAGTGGTTTCATAAAAATATTTTTTTTGTCATTTTTTTTTTTTTGCGGCATCAGACACCGTTTTTGCTTATGACAGAATATCGTGAGATCTGCTTTGATTAAAAGAAAATCGCTCAATGGAGCATCACGAATCACAGGACATGAGATTCAAGCTATGAAATAAAGGTGACTGGAAAACAAGCAGAATTCTTGCAAAATCTTTGAAGGTGTGAGCTTGAACAGATTTCTAAGATTTTATAGTTACAACTACAGCTAATCTTGTGACTGCGGTTCTGGATTATCTACAGTTTGCTCCCAATCGAAATTCTGTTTCAAATTCAATACGACAGTTTACGATAAGCAGATCTTTTCCGTGGAAAAGGAGATATCCTCCAGCCACGTCTTCATCATTAGCTTTGAAAATAGCTGCTGTAAATATCGTAAGCTTTCGATCTGATATATTAATGTGATATATCGTAGACGTCACATCAGGAGAATTCTTCGTCTTTCGTGGGACTCCTGTCTCATTTGGTTCTTCATCAGGCATCAAGAAGCTTCTTGTAGTAAACAGGAATTTCAATTTCTAAATCATCTTTGTAGCTATTGCGTAGTAATTCCGATGTCTTATTTTACTTTTCCTCTTTCTGAGCTATCTTCGTATCAATGCCTGCCATGTTCATAAGCCGCGGTCCGAAGGCATTCAATACCTACTTTTGCTCTTTCGGTGGAATGGCTGATCAGTTTCGTCCGTTTCTCATCATTTTGCAGAAAGCATGAAAGGGTCTGACGACGTAGCTTCTTGAGTACCACATGTTTGACACTTTCTTAGATTCCTGTTTCCAGTTTTTTTTTTTCAATTTGGTCTATCTCTGGGGTGAATTTGAAAAACAGTTGAGCAATTCATGAAAAAAGTTGAACTATCTCAGCAGAATGAAGAGCTGCCAAGTTGAGAGAGTGATTATCACAGCTCTCAACTTGGCAGCTCTTCATTCAAAACTGACCAAAAAACATTTTTTTTCAACTTTTTTAAGAAAAAACACAAGGGAGCCTGACGACACAGGCGCGTATACGGCCATACCGCTCATTTTTTTGACGTTTTCCTTAAAATTAGATTTTTTTATGTGAATAATATGCATAATTGAAAAAAAGTCAGCAAACATACATTTTTTTGAAGAAATTGATTGATAACTGAATATTTCCATTCAGAAATATATGTTTTTAATACTTGTTTTTTGTCTTATTGCTGTTTTAAAAAAAAATTATTTTGTTTCGTTAAATTCTTTTTTTTAAATATTATCAAGTTTCATTTTCACAAAAATAAGCTGCACAGTTTTAAAGCCTATTCAAAGTAGAAAAAAAATGATATATTACACATATATGGGCTATAAAGGAAAGACAATATAGTCCAAAATATAAGGACACCTGTTTGGCCGAAAACCTGCCGTCGATTAAGAGTTAAATCCGACACATTTTAATCGGAACCGGAATCGAACGATCGCAACAATAAAGTAGGCTATGAAAGTAAATCGGAAAATATATTTTTTTTTTGTTTTTAATGATGTAAAATGTATGTTTTTTAATAACATTTTTATTTTTGTGTCAAATAAAATTATGTTACTTTATGTTTAATGACATAGATTGGTTCAAGAACACTAATTTCAATAAATGAATTTGTGTCATAGAATAATGCGTTTCTGTTATATTTAAACCGCGAAAAAGCTTTTTTTTATTTTTCACGAAATTATTTATTGTATGCTAGTAACAAAAAGCAGGATGATACCACATACACCTATTGTTATGGCTTCACACTTCTTCTAAAATCCTTCTTCATTCCTTTACCTTCCACAAACTGTACAAATCAGGGAGAATGACAAAACAACAACGATTCTTTGCAGCACAAAGACACGATACAGCACCAGCGCGCAAGTTCTATTCGATCATCGGGAAATTTTATTTATGGCGCAGTCGAGATTACTTTAATATAGTAAAATACTAAAATAAAAATATTTAATTACCCGTCGAGATGAAACGAAACCTGTCCTATGTAATTATGTGTATGTGTAAGAAATTTCACGTAATTTGGTTGTCTGGATTTGTCTGTCTGTCTGTTCCCTTATAACTATTAGGGAACAGACAGACAGACAGACAGCAAATGCGTCTTATAAGTATACTAGTTGCAAGTACCCGACTTTCCCGGGTTTAAAATAAGGTTTTCTGTTTACCTTCTGTTTTCTCCCTACCCCCTCTCTCCCTTCTTTCTCCCTCCCTCTCTCCCATCTCCCTCTCTCCCCTCTCCCCTTCCTTCTCTCCCACCGTCCATCCTCCCTCCCTACCTCCTCCTTCCCTCTTTCTCTCACCCTGCCCCCTCTTTCTCTTTATCTCTTCCTCCAAATTTCTTCCATCCTCTCCCTCTCTCCTTCCTTCCCCTTTCTCTCCCTCCTTTCTCCCTCTCCCCTTTCCACCCCTCTCTCTCCCTCCCACCCCTTCCTCCCTCCCTCATTCCCTCTCTCTCCCTCTCTGCCCCCCACGTTTTATCTCTCTCCCTCCCTCTTTCGCCCTCCCTCCCTCCTCTCTCCCTCCCTACCCCTTCTCTCCCTCCCTTCCTTTCTCTCTCCCTCTCCCCCTGCTCCCTCTCCCATCACCCTCTCTCCCCCTCCTCTCTCTCCCCCCTGTCCCCTATCTCTCTCTTTATCTCTCTCCCTCCCCCCCCTCTCTCTCTCTCTATATATATATATATATATATATTAGGGTGGTGCTTAGGAACCACTAAAATTTAAAACCTTGATTTCTTTAGGTCTCACCCCTTTAAATTATTCCTTTGGATGTAGAAACATCTAGAAAAAAAATTGGTGCTGATATCTTAATATTTAGAGGTAGCTCAATGAAGCCAAAGTTTTTCTAGTGCTTTTGGAATTTTTGGCTTTTTTAATCAAAGATAGTTTCTCAAACACTACATTAAACAGTACAATGAGTTATTAAACAAGCGCAAATAATCCTGCAACTACAGTATTATCCATGTAATTATAGTTCAATGTTATCAGTCTGATAAGAAGTCATTTTGACAATGTCTGTTTCTTAGTGTCTGGATAGGATTGTCGATGTTGTTAAACAGTCTGCAGCAGGAACTGCAGTTGCTCCTCATCTCTGGTGAGGATTCCAATATACTCTTGAATCAATGCTACACCCCTCTCTGTATGATCGTTGACAACGGAATCTGCCGAAAGATCGCCGATAATCTTCATGGTTGTTCTACCTGATCATCGAAGAGTTCCAAGCTGATTATCAACCAATTCAGGGGACAGGTACCAGAGGTGCTTTGAAAACTTGTTGGATGCAGCACTGGAAACATCACTGTTGATTCCGGAGTAGCTGAGAATCGATTGGAGCAGCTGAGAATCGATTGGCGCAACAGCATATCATTGTATCGAGCAGCGGCTGCCAGATTAGCCGTGAACCAGGCTCTCTGTACAATAAAGATGCACAGCTCTTGAAGACCTCTCTCTTCCTTGGTTGTCAGTCTGAATTGCCCTTTTTTCAGGATGCACGCCATCTTCTAGCGAAGTAGACACGTCTGAATTTGAAGCAGAACCTCAGGAAGACTGCGCCCAGATTCAGTTCCATAATGTGATGTCTGCAAGCAAGTGATAGAAGACCTCGCTGAAGTTTTTGCTCCAGCAGGATGCAGGTACCTCTAATCTGACCAGTGTTGGAACTAGTAGTATCAAAGCACATGCCCTCTGATCTTGTCACTAACACCCCAGTCTTGCAGAGCTTGAAAGACATCTCCGGCCTGTGCAGCACCAGTTCCGGAAGGCAGTTTCGCAAAAGTTAACAACTGTAATGCTCCTTTCCCAAAAACAATTACATGGTCTGTTGATGCATTCTTTATTTGTGAGATCCGGAATCAACTTTACGTCCCAATGCACAGCCATAGGATAATCAGCTTGGAACTCGGCTTTGAGATGTTCTGCATACTGGGATCTGTGTATCATTCTTTGACAGCGAACTTGTTTGCTGGCAAATTGCCAAACTGGCACGTTGCCAATAGTTTCTAGGTGGTGTAGGTAGGCCTATACTGTGTTGCTAATAGTTTCTTTGTCTCGCCTACTAGGCCTGCTGTGTTTTTACCACTTCCAGGCCTATTTTAATGTTTTATTTGCTTAGTACAGCAGTGTAAGATAATTCACATAACTTGAATTAATACTCCTAAACTTTGACGCCATTGAGCTACCAGTAAACATGAACTGAATAGCCTTAATATTTTATTTTATTTTATTTTAAATGGGGGTGAGAGCAGAGATTTTTGAAAGTTCATTTCTAAGCACCACCCTGGTATATTAGAGCTGCTGTTCGATTAAAAAAAAGATCGAAGTTAACGCATGATTAAAAATTTTAATCGCAAATTAACGCACATTTTAATCGACACAAACTAATGTGTCATAATATCAAAGCATAACATTGGCATAATAAAAAAGTCATTTTAATTTACGAAAGAGGTATAATGAATCATAACATATTTATTAAGCATTGAATTAGCTAGTGAGACCAGTTTATGGACATGTTTTAATCACGTCAATGATGCGAATTATTTTCTTTTTATTTAACAACAATGCCTAACCTTTTTTTTTTCGTACCGCAGTTTCTAATTACACCTCTTCCCTCCCTCCCTGTCATATTTTGCTTCACATCGCCCACACGTACGTCTGAACTTCCCATCAAAAAAAGAAAATACACATTTCATTTATATCTCAAATGCAACTTTTCTTTCATAAAATGATAGTATAGCCATAAAGTTGTCGCTCACTTATTATTAATGTACAAGTTGACACAGTTTCCATAAAAGACAATCCTCTTGTTTTAAGGTCATACATAGACCTTTAAGATTTTTCGGTTAAATTGGACATTATTTTCGACTTTCTACATTGTTCTTCTTTTAGATAATTTTGGCTTTAATTGTCCAAATCTTAGATTATGTCGAAATGCCTTTTGGGTCATTCCCGTGGTATTCACCCGACCCTCTCAGATCTTCCTGAAAAACCCATCAAAGATGTCAGTTCAAACATTCAAAATAACTATGACTGATTTCGCGATTTAACATTTTTGTTCAATACAGTATTATTGCCTTTTCTCAATCATTTGTTTACGACGTAAAAAAAATATTAACATCCCTACCAACATCCTACAGTGTATAATCAAATCGACTGGTAATATCCATGCACATATTATGCAACTATAAAGTTTGATTCAAGTTTGATACATTTGCAACATTTTCCTATCTTTCCTTTTCATTATCTGGAAGTTGCCGCTCTAAAGTATAACCAAACTGTCCGACTGCCTGTGCAGTGGGCACCCACAGTGATCACCCATCCCCGTGGATCAAATGACACTGGGCCGCCCAAGAAACAGTAAATTATTTCCTTTTTATTCATTGTAGTGTATTTCACTACGGATAGTGTGACACCTACCCCTCTCGGGCCGCGGTAAAATTATCAAATGTCGACCGGTCTGCAGCGAGAAAAAGGTTAGGGTACCGACGCGTTTTCCACATGTAAATACATTGTTAACCAGGCAACTCAAACAGACATTTACAGACATTTTTAACATTTTAAATAATTTAAATCTGTCATACAACGTTCTAAAAACGCATGACAAAGATGTCGTATTCCATTTCATCCGTATTTTGGTGAAGACGATGTCAGCGCAATAGGATTCAAAATCCTTTTGAATGCGGGCTTACCGATTCAACTGGTCGCGATAGCTTTTATTTTGTTTGAACAAAATAAAAATTGCCTTTGTTGGCATTTTTATTTTCCGACCTTACCATGAATATACCTAATGAATATAAAAAAAAGACGGTATCATGTTTCAACATGATACAAGTTTGATACATTTGCAACATTTTCCTATCTTTCCTTTTCATTATCTGGAAGTTGCCGCTCTAAAGTATAACCAAACTGTCAGACTGTATGGGCCTAATTTGTAATGTAAAGTAAAAAAAAATTCCCGAACTGTGCAGTTTATTTAAATAATTATGCTCAGGGCGCCGAGCTAGATGGGTCTCCGAAATAGTAATCTTGAAAACAATGTTCAGCTTCTAAACTTGACAAAGGAATCTACATCCTGTTCAACGTTTTGATTGGACCCACAGTACACTCCCCATTTTTCATTCACATTGAGAACATTTACTCTGCTCTTGGTCCAGCTCTTCAATCAAATTTAAGAACCTATTGTGATGCTGCTGTACATCCCTGATCTGGGATTTTACAGCATGTCCATTACGATGAAAAAAAGTTATATTGAAAGGTCACGAAAAACACTAGCTGCAGTGAATACATTTAATTAGCAAAAGTGTATGGTATGCCACAGTTCTCATTTATGTGTAGGCTTATGATCAAATATTGGTCAACATTATTATTAACGATTGCCTAAGTCTACAAGTCACTGCAAAGTACAGATATCCAACAACACTAGAGCAATGATGCTTGGAAGTTTATGTGGCCATTCAGAGAATGCAGAATGCTGAAATAAAATCAAGGCAAGGGCTAATGAAGACACTACATACTTAACAGTTAATAGAGAAAGGAATCGTTAATTTACACCCTAATTAAACCTGAAATATATAGTGAAATATATAGGGGGGGGCTTAAGTGTAGTGCAATTGTGACGAAGATTGGTAATTCTGGCTGAGAGAAATTAATCTGTGGAGAGAGATGTGAGTTAACTTTGTAGGAACATTTGATACAGATCATTCTATGAAGGTCTAAAAGACTTCAATAGCTTTGTGTGTAAACTTTCTCAAACATGAATATTAATAGAGATGCAAACTTAAAATTTCTCATGATTTACAATGATTGAGTGAATAACAGAGTGAACATAGCCAATAACCTTCCTATCTGCTTTCAGTCACAATTCTGTTATGTTGACAAGTTGTTATAATGTAGTGAATCTCTCTTTGGAAAATAATACATTTGTTGAAGAAAAGAAAACATTAAATTAAAGATTGGCTAAGAACTATGTAACGTTGTTCTGGATTATTTAATTAAAGTTCTAGTATTTTTCTTTTTTTTTTGGGGGGGGGGGGGGAGTTTTTGCGCCGACACCGACTCCGGACAAAATACAAATGCCGACACCGACTCCGGGCAAGGTACAAATGCCGACACCGACAACGGTAAAAACTACCGACACCGACACCGGCTCCCCAGCCCTGCTGAGTTCTGGCGTCACTGTTAAAACAACAGTGCGTCAGCGTATATAAGTAGTCTTGTTGATAATGTTTTTATAATTCTTTACTTTGTAATGGCGGAAATGCGCCAGAGGTACTATGAGATTACAGTCGGTCATGTTTAGAGATAGTTTGTATTTTAATGTGACACATACCTGGGAAAAAAGTGACCTGTTTAGGTTAGAATTAAAAGCAAGGCCTTGGCGTTTTCAAGAGATAAATGTTATGATAAATGTTATCTGCTGTCTGGTATCGTATATATGGCGCCGAACTTCCACATAGGCTTGATTAATGTTAAAATGAATCAGTGTCCTAAAATTTCTAGGTCGAACATTGTACTTATAAGAATATAGGTCAAACATTGTATTTCCAAGAATATGGCTCATTGGGTCAGGGATGTGAGTAAATTATATATTTTGTCACTAAATTACAAAGGTTCAAGGTTACTGCGGTTTTGACTGAAATAACAATATCCCCAATCAGGGACGGACCAATCAGAGACAACAACAAAGCACATATTTTGATAGGTATAGAGATATAGGAAGAGAGAAAGAGAAGGGATGAGGAGAACAGAGTGTTAAAGACATACAGTTAGACAAAAATAGGCACCTCACTAGTGATGTTTCAGTGAATGTGTATCTATGAGTGTATAGTTTCATGCTACTTCTATTTTGTGTAATCGTCACATAAAGTACATGAATAAAGGACTTGGCAGTTTAAATCATTTATTTGTGATGTCTGTAGATTCAGCTTGACGAATGCAGCCCAATTGTTAGTTTACGTTCGATACGTATTTACTGGGAAGGTGAAGTCATGGAAGAATTTTTGTTCTGCAAGTCAATGCCACGGAGCACAACCGGTGGTACTTTTCCGTGTACTTGATACATTTTTTTTTTAAAATCCAGACTGGCCTGGACATTATGTGTTGGCGTGTGCACGGACGGCGCTGCTGCGATGACTGGTCGTTAAATTAATTAGTATTGGCGGCAAAGAACATGCATAAAGATCTAGCTGACGCGTTTTCCACATGTATTAAAATTGTTAACCAGGCAACTCAAACAGACATTTACAGACATTTTTAACATTTTAAATAATTTAAATCTGTCATTGCAATGACGTAATACAACGTTCTAAAAACGCATGACAAAGATGTCGTATTCCATTTCATCCGTATTTTGGTGAAGACGATGTCAGCGCAATAGGATTCAAAATCCTTTTGAATGCGGGCTTACCGATTTAACTGGTCGCGAACGTCTAATGAAACAAGAAGAGAGAAATTCAAAGCGCAGAAAATTTTACAAAAAAGTTGCTGTTAGCCACGACAAAAAGACTTCATTTGCAGAATCGGGCATGGAGACAACAGTTCAGAAAACATTTTAAAACACATTTTAGAGTATTTAGATGATATGCGACATTTTTAAATTGGATCGCTGCACCTGCCATATGGTTTGATAGACCTTTAAGATTTTTCGGTTAAATTGGACATTATTTTCTTTCGACTTTCTACATTGTTCTTCTTTTAGATAATTTTGGCTTTATCTTACCAGTTTTAATTGTCCAAATCTTAGATTATATCGAAATGCCTTTTGGGTCATTCCATGTCTACTCAACCAGTGGTGTTCACCCGACCCTCTCAGATCTTCCTGAAAAACCCATTCCATCAAAGATGTCAGTTCAATCATTGAAAATTACTATGGTCCACAATAGTAGACATGCAGATTTGACTGAATATATTTACTTCGATAATTTAACTTTTGAATGCTACTAAAGTAAAACTCATACAGTTTCGCTATTTATCATTTTTGTTCAATACAGTACTGGTATTATTGCCTTTTCTCAATCATTTGTTTACAACGTAAAAAAAATATTAACATCCCTACCAACATCCTACATCAAATCGACTGGTAATATTCGTGCACATATTATGCAACTATAAAGTTTGATACAAGTTTGATATACTGATACATTTGCAACATTTTCCTATCTTTCCCTTTCATTATCTGGAAGTTGCCGCTCTAAAGTATAACCAAACTGTCCGACTGCCTGTACACTAGGGTAGGTCGTCGGAAAAATTTCAACAACGGCTAGTAAAAAGTTGTTAGAAAATAGCAATATTTCCTATATTAAAAATTATCTTTACCTCCCCCCGGAAGCATTAAGTAGGTTACCCTCTAACGCATGTATTTGCGCCTTTCGCATTAGGAATTTCCCACATGTAGGTCCGAGATTTTTATACCAGTGAAATGCTCTCTGAAACATTTATGCATTGTTTTTGACTGACTTGACCTTGTTAAACAGTTTTATGTTGTTTAAACCGATTTTTACCGCTTATAATGGTTATAAAGAATGAAAAACTTTTTTTTTACTTATGGCAATGTGATTTCTTTTGCAAATTGTATCTAATTTGTATTCTTTTCTATTTTTTGCATAACAATATTAAAGAATTAGAATTGTTTCGCGTTTGTTTTTTAATAACAGTTCAATAGAAGAACATTTTGATAAAAAATTAATGGCTGAAACAAGAAGCAGTCACACTTGTGTTGTGTACAGAGTATCTTCTGAACTGCCAACCAGCCAATTGCCTACAGTTGGTGACACGATGCGCTTTTATAATTTCATCCAAAACCAGATGGCAGCCAACACGGTCCATTGTTATAACGTCTAAGGTTGCTGCTGAAGTTATCGCTGAATGGAAAAATGCAAGCATTCTAACATTATCAGAAAGAAGAGTCAAATGTAAAATATAATTTTTGAGAACAAGTTTAAAGAATGTCTTAAAGAAAAGAAAAGACGCACTGGTTTCTGAATTAGTTGAGCAAGGAAAAGCCTTATTTGATATTGCTGCCTGCCACTGTAGTGATTTTTCTGACTGTTCGTGTGATAGAAATGTAAAAGTACCAGTACTTGAAAGGCAATTTTTAATGGATCAACGAGGAGACAGAAATATGATCATAGGAAGTATAGTTAAGGCAGTCACATCACGTCTAATGAAACAAGAAGAGAGAAATTCAAAGCGCAGAAAATATTACAAAAAAGTTGCTGTTAGCCACGACAAAAAGACTTCATTTGCAGAATCGGGCATGGAGACAACAGATAGTGAAGAAGGCAGCAAAAGTGACAGAGACGTGTACCAAGCAGATAAATCTGACGATATTTCAGCTAGAAATCTTGATAAGATTTCTACAGTCGCACGCTAATGCGACAGGTATAACATTTCAAATACTGCAGGTGCAACTATTGCAACTGCTGCTCTAATTGACATTGGAGTGATTAAAGCAAATGATACTTCATCAAAATGTTAAGTCATCTGTCCTTGGCAGGCCCTCTTTCAATATTCTTCAATGGCATCAAAGACCAGACCTTATGTAACAGTTCTGTAAACTCATAGTGCTCCATTACTGAAGAACGCATAACTTTTGTAGTAGAGATTATCAGATTATCTTGGCCACGTTAAGGCTGGTTCTACTGACAGTATATTAGAAGCAATTCCAGATTTCGTGCAAGATAAATCTAGTAGCGATAGGTTCGGATGGAACAAATGTCAATACTGGAAAAAGTAATGGTGTAATCCAAGAGTTAGAAAAGCATCTGAATAGACCATTGCAGTGGTTTATTTGCATGTTCCACTGTTACGAACTACCATTAAAACATCTGATGATGCATCTAGATGGTACAACGTCAGGCACCATTTCTGGCACCATTGGCAAAGCTATGTCTAAATGTCATGAACTACCAATTGCTAAATTTCAATTGAGAAGAAACCGCTTACCATCTACAGTTAAAAATGCTACAAAATTAGACATCAGTAAGGGTCAAAGATATCTCCTGGATATGTGCCTAGCAATAGAAACTGGTAACGTTTCAGACAGTCTTGCAAAACGTGAGCCGGGTCCCTTAGTACACTCTACTGCGAACAGAATCCTTCGTCTTTATGTTGCTTCTGACTCGCCATCAACTGAATTGAAGATGCTGGTAAATTATGTTTGCCTTGTCTACTCTGCGGTATGGTTCTCCATCAAATTAGAACCTTAATGTTATAAGGGTGCCATGCATTTATGGAATATGATTAAAATGTCTCGTTTCTTGCCAGAAAAGGTAAGTCGACAAGTGCATTCAGCGCAACTGTTTCTTTGCTCATCCAGAGAATATGCTGCTGACAATGCTCGTAGATGAAAAGAAAGGACTGAGGGCTGGCAGCAAGACGAATTAAAGCAGCACGTAATTCAATGTCTACATGTACGTCAGCGGATATTAGAAAATGTACTGTTCCAGCATTGAATTTTGATGCTAATGAATATTATGATTTGTTAAATTGGCATGATCTACCACGATGCTAACCTCCAATGCTGGTGAATTTCGGCGACGACGAAATCGACGACGCCATAAAGACTGGCGAGAAGTGGGACCTGGATAAAATTCCATGCCATTCCCAAGCAGTTGAACGGAGCATCAGGATAGTCACTGAAGCGTCGGCCCCAGTTTGCCGAACGTTGATAAGAGATGGTTACGTTCGGGCAAAATTGGAAAGAAAAGTCGTGCCGCATTTTGGATCTAAAAAAGACTGGAAATAAGATTACGTTGTTAATTTAAACTTTTAGCTATTGATAATTAAGTAGCTTTTAAATAAACAGAAATTAACATGTTATTTTCATTGAAATTGTGCTCTAAAAATGTTTTCTGTAAGTACATATTTAAGATATTAGGAGGTAATTTTTATGGCTTAAATTATGAAATTTCCAAAGTCTTGGGGGAAAAAGTATAAACGCCTTCCATTTTAGCTGGAATCAATTTATTTGTACTCAGCAGATGTGGGAGCAACATTTTAAAACTAGCCATCAGCAGTTTTTAAAAAAATACTTAAACAACCCACCCTACTGGGCACCCACAGTGATCCCCCATCCCCGTGGATCAAATGACACTGGGCCGCCCAAGAAACAGTAAATTATTTCCTTCTTATTCATTGTAGTGTATTTCACTACGGATAGTGCGACACCTACCCCTCTCGGGCCGCGGTAAAATTATCAAATGTCAACCGGTCTGCTGCGAGAAAAAGGTTAGGGTACCGATAGCTTTTATTTCGTTTGAACAAAATAAAAATTGCCTTTGTTGCTTACTAAGCTGCTTTTCCAAAGCAAGTTTGTCGGCATTTTTATTTTCCGACCTTACCATGAATATACCTAATTTTATAGATGAATATAAAAAAAAGAAGGTATACTTATGTTTCAACATGCATTGTATGGGCCTAATTTGTAATGTAATTACTAAATAACAAAAGTAAAAAAAAATTCTCGAACTGTGCAGTTTATTTGAATAATTATGCACATGGCGCCGAGCTAGATGGGTCTCCGAAATAGTAATCTTGAAAACAATGTTCAGCTTCTAAACTTGACAAGGGCAATCTACGTCCCGTTAAACGTTTTGATTTGACCCACATTACACTCCCCATTTTTCATTCACATTTACATCTATGTTAGCTCACATACAGTTTTATAAACACCCCAGTGATCTGCACTTGGTCCAGCCCTTCAATCAAATTTAAGAACCTATTGTGATGCTTCAGTACATCCCTGATCTGCGATTTTGCAGCATGTCCATTACGACGAAAAAAAGTTATCATTTGTACATGTAACATTGAAAGGTCACGAAAAACACTAGATGTGGACATCAAGAGAAGCTGCAGTAAATACATTGAATTAACAAAAGTGTATGGTATGCCACAGTATGCGGCCAATTCGCTACTTTTAAAAAGTTCTCATTTATGTGTAGGCTTATGCTCAAATATTTGTCAACATTATTATTTACGATTGCCTAAGTCTGCAAGTCACTGCAAAGTACAGAGATATCCAACAACACTAGAGCAATGATGCTTGGAAGTTTATGTGGCCATTCAGAGAATGCAGGATGCTGAAATTAAATCACGGCAAGGCCTACAGACGATAAAAGATAGTTGTTTCAGACCTATTTTTTTTAGAAAAGAGAGAGACTAATGAAGACACTACATACTTAACAGTTAATAGAGAAAGGAATAGTTAATTTACACACTAATTAAACCTGAAATATATAGTGAAAACGTTTGTATTGTAATAGGTGGTGGGGAGGGGGCTGGGCTTTAATGTAGTGCAATTGTGACAAAGATTGGTAATGTTTCATTCTGGCTGAGAGAAATTAAGCTGTGGAGAGAGATGTGAGTTAACTTTGATTGTAGGAACATTTGATACAGATCATTCTATGAAGGTCTAAAAGACTTCAATAGGTTTGTGTGTAAACTTTCTCAAACATGAATATTGATAGAGATGCAAACTTAAAATTTCTCATGATTTACAATGATTGAGTGAATAACAGAGTGAACATATCCAGTAACCTTCCCATCTGCTTTCAGTCATAATTCTGTTAAGAATGATGACAAGTTGTTATAACGTAGAGAATCTCTCTTTGGAAAATAATACATGTGTTGATAAACAGATTTAAAAAGAAAAGAAGAAAAGAAAACATTAAATTAAAGAATGGCTAAGAACTATGAAACGTTGTTCTGGATTATTTAATTAAATTTCTAGCATTTATCTTTTTTTTTTTGGGTGAGGGGGGGAGTTAATTAATTAGTTTGTCACTAAATTACAAATGTTCAGGGTTACTGCGGTTTTCAGACAACTGTCAACTGACAACTGTCAACTAGACCAATACGCTTGAAAGTATTTTGAATGTCTCTTTTCAAGTCAAGTATAGACTGAATCATCATTATCCAACTCGTTGAATATAACTAAAACTAAAAGCGATCGAGGTTTTTTTATTTTTGAAAATGCAGGAAAGAAAAAAAGGAAGTTTTTTTTTTTAATGTTATTGTATTGCTATAAATATTTTAAAATTATGATGCGCCAAAAACATTTCTTACACCAAAATTTCAAACAATCCGACACATTTTAATCGGAACAGGAATAGGAACCGGATTTATTAAAGCAGGACGTCGCAGTCAACAAAGTTCTACAGGAGCCTGGAATTGAGTTAACGACCATCATCAACCTGTATGACAGTCTTGTTCGCAATAAATTTGAAATGTACGAAGCTATAGCAAAAGAGCTCTCACATACGGACTATAAAGAATGTACACAACGCAAATGACAGTGACACAGATTTCATGAAGTTGTGGATGATAATGATCCGTTTGTAGGTATGTCCTAGTGAAAAATTCCGTCTTTTTATGTTATCATTATGTTATCTTTCAATTTTTGAAACAAGTGTTGTTGGCTTCGACGTCCTGTTTTAATAAATCCGGTTCCTATTCCGGTTCCGAACGATCCTGAGACATGGTAGAACGATGATATGTTTTTATGAGTTTGAACTGCGAAAAGCTTTTCTCTGCACTCGCCACTGTTTTCAGGAAGGTAAGCAAAATTCGCATTGCTACGTACGCATTCGGAAAAAGAGCAACCAAGCCCATTTCACATAGATAGGGCTTGATTTTTCTGTAATTCTCCATGATAAAGCAAATAATTCATCGCACAGTTATGTTGCATTAATGTCTGCTGATTCTTCGTTTTCAGATGTTAAAGCTAATTGAAGGTCCATGCAATCTTTGAAAACCTGTTATCACAGTTCTCCAATTTTTTAATGTCATACAAAAATCCAAATAAATCGCTATGATGTTAACTGATCATTAACTGATTGAATTGCGGTATCCAATATCTGGTTAAATATCTGGTTAACTTCAACAAATTTCAAAAAGTCTCCATTATGAGGTGAGAAAAAAAGTATACTACAGGATAAAGAACCATGTAAAAATACATTTCGATAATTTTTATGCATACTATTATGATATTACTAGATCAAAGGCCCGGTACCCGGACCGGCGATTGATTCCTTATAATTGAGTTTTATCCCTTTGACCATCTTTACAAATCCCCTAGTCTATTTTTAGCCAAGCAAGAGTTCACTTCCCACAAAATAGTTAAAAAGTTATAATTGAATAACACAATGTAGCAACATTTTTGTTTATGTTAATTTTTTAATGTTTTTTTTTTACATAATTTTGGTATGCTGATTTCAGTGGTGCCATTGGTTTTGCTCTATCATCAAGATTTCCATATTTTGGAGTTTTTCCTATATGTGTGATGCATTTATAAAACAGTAGCTTGTGGATTTGTTTTTCTCTCCGGCGAGCCGCTGTCAGTGGCTTTGTATATTTTGTGTCTTTTTTCTATAAGCCCACTTTTAATGTTACTTTTCCTGATTTTAGTTTTTTTTTAGGTATTCAGCTAAATCATTTTTATTTTGTATAAATATTAGCACATTTTGGGTAAAAAATTTTTAACAAATGCTACTGAGAGAATGAGTTAGCTATATTATTATGTTTATTTTCAGTTTAACTAATTACAACTGTTATATGAAGTGGTGAAAATGTCTAATAGAAACTGCAAGCTTTGTCCTGACTCATTGTGTTATGTTTGTGGTTACTATATTATATATAAGTCCAACACAAGATTGTCAGTGGTACAAAATTCTTTACTGCATATCATGCTTATTTTGGCATGGCTATGGGAGATCAGGACAAATCATGGGCACCACACTATAGTTGTAGCAGCTGCAGATCAACTCTGGATGGATGCCTGTGTGGAATCCGAAAGTCAATGCCCTTTGCGATTCCGAGAATATGGAGAGAACTAACGAATCATCATGATGATTGTTATTTCTGCATGGTTGACATTTCAAAGTATAAAAAGCCGAAGGATAGGCTGACTTTAGTTTACCTTCTATTGGGCCAGTTCCACACAATGATGAATTATTGCCTGTTCCTAACCCACCTCAATCTGAAGAAGCAGCTGCATATCATTCTGATGTAGACACACCGGATGAACTCCGTGATGACTATGATTTTAAGGAACCGAAAGATTCACCTAATTTCCCTAACCAACAAGACAATACATGTCGAAAAAAAAGCATGGATTTGCATTTAGACATGTTTTTCATCGTTTTTTAGGCAACAAACTACTAAGAGCTAGTGGAAAACTTAATTGTACGGTAGGCAGATATGAAATGCAGAATGTCACTAAAGATTCACACATGGAATTTTTCAGACCAAATTTGGGTATTCTGAGTGAAGAGCATGGATAACGTTTTCATCAGGATATCCATGCAATGGAGAAAAAATACCAGTGCAGATGGGATGCAGTTATGATGGGTGACTTCATCTGTTGTTTGATACGTGATGACGACAAACTTCATTAAAGAAAACCACGTTCTACTGTTCACTTCTAGTGTTTTTTTTTTTTTAATAAATTTGAGAGACTATTATATTAGAACATAATGCAACATTATGTAATATATGTATGTAATGTGATGCAACATGACGTTTTGTAACATAACATAACATTTTTGAACTAGTAAATGTTAAATATTGACTAAAGTTGTATCTCATGGAATATGATTAATATTAATTATATGTTTAATTGATTTTTTCGTTTTCCGATCAAACGCTTGATGCAATAAAAAAAACCAATGTCATATTCAGACTCAGCATATTCAAACATAAGAAACATCACAAAATTTAGATAAACAGAGAAAAAAATGTTTTTTGTTACATAGTGTAATTCTTCACAAAATTATACACCTCTCATGAATAATTTTAACCTTCTTCAATACACACTCTCCTCAATTTGGGCTGTCCATCAACTACACATTTTATGACTTTTTAGAAACCATCCCCCTTGTTATCAAAATCAAACTTTCAGTAACGCCCCCCTCTCCTTAGTAAAATTAAGTCAATCTCTTTAACCCCCCCCCCTCCGAAAAAAAAAACGGTATAAGCAAACATCCCCTAGCTCTCAATTTTAAAATTAAATTCCCTCCCCTAATCATTGAAATCTAATTAGACTAATATAACAGAATCTAATAGTCTCCTTCCCTATATATCGCAAAAACCTGAACCAGTGGCGTCACTAGGGTTGGTGTCACCCGGTGCGGTAACTCAGGGTGTCACCCCCTCTCATGACACCCCGGTCTCCATATTTTTTTTCAGACACCGTATATATGTGCGCATGCGCGACGTTATTATTTTTTTTTCCGTTTTAGGGGTCAGGATTTTAGCGATAATTGATATCTATAGGTCAGTGTAAGTATACCAATAATTTCATTAAAATAACGCACTGGCTCCGGATACGTCTAAGACGTACTACGTATTTTTTTTCGGGATACATCTAGCAAACTTTGATGACGTCAGTAAACAGAATGAATGAGAAATCTTATTTACTGCAGACGTTCATGACGTCATTTACTGTTAATAATGGGAGATATATTTTTTTTTCGGGGACCATCAATAGATATTGCTCCACACCCTAACCCTACCCCTAACCCTAATTCTGAAAAATAAAATATATGTCTCTGAGAGGAATCGAACCCGCATATAGTTAGCCCTAAATGGGTCACGGCCGAAAGATTAGCCCACTCTGCCAGCGCGCCACAGAAACGAAACTACAATTTTAATATATAATCAGAAAGAATGGCTCGGTTATGCAATTTCCCGCGAAAAGAAAATAACTTTAAACCATAAGAGTTCATCTTAGACGTATCCGGAACCGGTGCGTTAAAATAATTAATAATAAAAAGTACGCAGTGTCTGTTAATAATCGGAGATATTTTATTTATTTAGAAAAATTAAATACGGCTTTGAATTATTTTAAGAATATAGGCCTAAAACTAGATATTTTGCAGTCGGGTGTCACCCCTCGTGAGGGTGTCACCCGGTGCGGTCCGCACCCCCCGCACCCCCCTAGTGACGCCACTGACCTGAACCCATCTCCAACCATCAAATATTATCTAACAGTAGGGAGCGATCGATATGCCTTTTTACCGATAGTCCGATACCGATATTTTCCCCCAGCATTTTTACCGATACCGATATTTTATTTTTAGGGGCTGTCCATTATTTATGTCAACAAATTTTTGGCGATTTTTACCTCCCCCCCCCCTTGTCAACAACTTGTCAAACTTTCCGAGACCCCCCTATAAAATTACGTCAACATTTGATTACCCCCCCCCTAAAAAGGTGGCTTCCAAAATGTTTATGTGGCAAAATTAGTAGGAATATAGTTAGTTTAATTAAAATACTGAATGTTAAGCGAGTGTGTAACACAGAACTACAAACGCTGCTTAATTTTCCTATTTATTAAGTAATTATATTAAATTTAAAAAAGTAACATTGACGTCAACTTTTCTTGACCTCCCTCCCCTACCCCTTGTCAACAATTGTCAAACATTTTCTGACCCCCCCTCCCCCCTATTTTGTTGACGTAATTATTGGACAGCCCCTTAAGCAGCAACAATGCCCATTGCCAAACACGTGTTTCTCTCGTGCTAATACAGCTAATGACGTATGTCAACCCATGCTTACCCCTTCCCTGTCATATTTCGTGACACTTCGCCAACACGTAAGTCTTGTTCCCCCCCCCCCTCCAACTTCCCATTCCAACAAAAAATACGCACAGATGTTTACTAATTGTATCATTCAAGGCCATACATTAGAATTAGGAAATGCCAATCCTATTGTTTCAAGGTCATATCTCTGATGTATACGTGACAATTTCTGTGTAGGGTTTTTTTTTTTCCTTTTTTAAAAATCTTGTCTGATCTGGTTATAGAATTGGGTTATTTACTGATTTTTTTTTCTGCAACTCTGTTGTGAAAAAAAAATGTATCGGCAGCCAAAAAACGGCCGGTCCGACAGTTAACCCATAGTGCCAATATCGGTTCGACAATCGGCCGATCCGATATTAACCGATAGTGCCAATATCGGCCCGATACCGATAGCGATCCGATTATCGGTCGCTCCCTATCTAACAGTATGCAGCTCTTCAATGAGTTTTGTTAATACAGTCATGACTTTTTTGGTTCACAATTATCCAGCCATCACACTATCCAGCATAGGAAACAATATTTATTTGCAATAAAATTAATGATTACAATTAGTTTAATAATAATATAAAGTATTTTTTAAAAACTTAAATGGAATTTCAGCTATAAAAGGTTTTATTTTATTAGTAAGTGTAAGGCAGTTAATTAATATGTTTTGATCTATGTCCTATGCAACATTGGCATATCTGACAGAATATCAGTCTGATATACATATTAGTTAATTTGTTATTATTTCAAAATTGTAATAGATAACAATAGCTTTTAGGGAGTTACTTTACATATAGGCCTACTAGTCAAATGCACCCTATTAATATTTTAGATGCCACGAATTTACTTCATTAATCGGAAAATTTTAATTTGTCTTTAGTTTGATTTCAATCATAGAGTTTATTTTCAAAAGAGTGACTTTCTTGATGTCAAAAAATCATCACAAACCCCCCCTCCTCTATGTCAAACACTTTCAAATTTTATACTCAGGTTGTATGCCTCCGAACAAAATCCTCCTGCCGAATCGTGAAATTCATACTGAATTTTTATGCTCCATCATGGTTTTGCATCAAATCTCATCCAAGCTGCTAGGATGGAGCCAAGAACTTCTTCTTCATGATTTCACTGTACCAAAAACTTGACACAAATTATCAGGCTGTCGTGGCTCCATTGCTTCAAAACAACAGCTACTTTTGTCATCCAGAAAATATCTTGTTGGCGGCTGTTGGCGACAAAGACGAAAATATTAGAAAATTTCCATACGAAATAGTGTTGCTGGCTCGAAGTACTCACTCAAGTGACACGTGTAAGATTCATTGTTTTGAGAAGAACAGAATTAAAATAAACTTTTCAGCTGAGTCGTACATTAGCATGGTTAAATGGGAACTGTTCGAGTTTGATTCACCTCCACTGCTGCAGAACATCACTGCCGAAGATATTGCCAGTTACGGCCAGGTGATTCCACCTCACTTTCCATGCCATTCGCAAGATGTTGAAAGAAACATCAAGGGTGTCACAGCAGTTTGTGGTAAAGTATACGGACATGATAGACGCCATGGTGCTATTTTTCAAATGAAGAAATCAAGATTGGACGTGCCAACAATAGAAATAAAGGCAGACTTTCTGCACTAATTTCACATTTGAACTGCCGTACAGTTGCAAATAACATTGTTTTTTGTCCCCGTTTTGTCTATCTGTCTGTCTGTTCGTCATCACCCTAGATCTCAACACCCATAAGTCCTAGACCCATGATGTAAATATCATTTTGTAGGTCTTGACCTTTTATGTGTGCATCAAAAGTCCATTTTGTGATCTGACCTCTGAGGGCCGTAAAAGGGGGCTTATAAAGTACCGTTTTTTTACTATATAAGCTATATTAACAAAGGAGCGCCTTAGATCTCAGCAACCATAAGTCCTAGACCCATGATGTATATATCATTTTGTAGGTCTTGGCCTGCCATGTGTACATCAAAAGTTCATTTCGCGATAGGACCTCTGAGGGCCGAAAAAGGGGGCGTATTAAGTACCGTTTTTAGAGCATTTTTCGAAAAAAAATGCTCTATTGTCCCCGTTTTGTCTGACTCTCTGTCTGTCTGTCTGTCCGTCATCACACTAGATCTCAACAACCAAAAGTCCTAGACCCATGATGTATATATCATTTTGTAGGTCTTGGCTTGCCAAGTGTACATCAAAAGTCCATTTCGCAATCTGACCTCCCAGGGCCAAAATATAAGAGTTTCTTATGTATCGTTTTTGCTTATATTTTAAATATAAATAATGAAAGCTAATCAAAGGGGCGTAATCACTATTTATTTTTGTAACAGTTATTCAACATGATTACTTCCCTCTCATTAAAGATGCTCTAAAATGTCCTTTGTCCGAACTGTTACAAAAATAAATAATGATTACGCCCCTTTGATTAGCTTATGTTGTCTTGAAAAATTGAAAACTTTGGCAACAAAACTTAAGCATACACACACAAAAAAAAACAATTATTCCGAAATTGTTGTTGTGATGGACAGGGAGAGGAATAAATGGAGGGAAATTTTGCACAGGTTGCAAGCAAAATTTGACTTGTCGTTGCCACAAGAAAAAAGAATCTTCATTGAATAAAGGTAACTTTCTTGAGATAGTTGAGATCCTTTCGAATATGACGCGGTGTTGAAAAAGCAACTATTGAGATTAAAGAGAAGTTCATGTACAATAAAAGCATCTGAATCTTATCTGTCACCTGAAACTCAAAATTAGTTATTAATGTCCTGGCACAACATGTGAGTGAGATGCCTATATGGATATAAAGGCTGCGAAGTGTTTAGGAATTATGTTTGACAGCACAACAGACATATCACACACTAACCAGATTTTGATCTCTCATTTTTGTATCATGAGTTATCCTAAGCTGTGTAATTTGTTGTTTTTTTTATCAATTTTTAGGATTAATGGGACGTATTTCACAAACATTACAATTATATGTCTAGTGAATCAAAATTCAAAATATTTCTCTTTGTCCATTGTGGAAGTCTTGAGAGGTGACACCCTAAATTTTCCGCACCGTGTGACACCAACCATAGTGACGCCACTTTATATCAAATGACTACGTATGCCAATGTACAGAGCGTATACCAGTTAAGTCCAGTTATGTAAACAGCTTTATGTCAATGTACAGAGCGTATACCAGTTATGTAAACAGCTTCCAGCTCAGTTCTTTCATTTAGAAAAACTTGTTCATATGTAAGGCCTTTAATAAGTTTAAAATTTTACCTCGATATAGCTATGGAGCATCCGTATGAAAAAGACTATTTCCCATTTTTTTCACAATAGCTGACGAGTGTGAGGAATGCCAGCGATTGAAACCGAGAAAACATGCTTGGGAAAAAGAGGGGTATAATGGAGTGAAATGGTCAACGGTTCCTATTAACAGATGATTATTACTCAAATTACATCGAAATAGACCATTTAGCACCGCAAGTACAGACGAGATCATAAGAAAACTAGAATTGCATTTCGCCAGATACGGGATACCAAAGCCTTAAGTGTATGTCTCGGGAATCTGTGTAGTCACGAGAATTTCATCAGTCTGTGTCTGAATCGAACATCAAACACACAAAGTCTGACCCAGGCCACCTCAAAGCCAATGGGAAAGCGGAAGTTGCAGTGAAAGTAATCAAACAGGGTTACAAAATGGCTTACGGAGCCGCCAAATTTTTTTCCGGCTCCGGCTCCCACAAATTTGACGGCTCCGGTACAGCTCCGGCTCCCTATGTAAGATAGTATCACACGAGACAAATTTTTTTGTAATTGCGCAACGCAAACATGCCGCTGATAAAAAGTTATGCAAATTTTGCCGCGTTCACCCCCATAGTCAGGAACTTGAAAAATATACGCATGTCGGTTTTACTAAAAACAAACCATTTCAGTTTCACTAGTCGCCATTTTCATAAGTAATAAAAAGTTATTTCGAAAAAGTTAATTTTTCGGGGGGGGGGGGGGGGGGTAGGTAAGAAAAAAAATTATAAAAAAAATTCTATTTAATATTTCCAAAAAAAAAATTGGACGTTTGTTTGTAACACACTCATTAACATTTGTGCAAAGTTATTTTATGATATCTACAATAGTTTTTAAAAACTGATTCTTTGAAAATTTTTGAAAATATGCCTTAAAATTACACTTTTTTTTACCCAAAAAAGTCACAAAATACATTTTTAAATAATTTTTTTATTATTTTTTTATTTCTTTGTTCATTAATTGGTATGTTGTATGTATGTGCCAAAAATGGCTAGTGTAGCTTAAAAAATAAAAAAAAGATAGAAAAAACAACTAGCAGAAACCTTAAATGCCCCATGGACCACATTAAATACAGCTCTAAAAGACATCCATGCTTGCATTTCTAGCCCACTCATGGCTTTTCCAATGTTTCTGAGGCTAACATTTTTTGCACTTGTGGACCAACGAAAATTCCTCCTGATATTTTGGCCTCAGTAAGTTTGGGAAACATGATGCGAATTTGTTGATGTAGGATCCAATGCAGTCACAAACTGCTTAATAAGGCCCAGCTTAATAGAGCCTGCTCGCGAATCTCTGGAATCGGGTTCACATAATGTAGACAGAGAGGCCTTAGTTGATGGAAGTAAAGTGCTACTTCCTCCTCTTCACATTAAGTATGGCAAATGGCATTGCCTTTCGACTTCCTCTGAGCCATGCCTCCAGAGTGACACGTCAACTTCCGCAAATCACATGTGTGGCCCCCAGGATTTTTCATGATCACCGATTGCAACTCCGAAGTAGAGTCGATAAGCCATGTAGTATTTTCGTCCTTTTTCAATACGTCGCGGAACTTTGTTTCGAACTGATATAATATCCGCATACATAGCAAAAGCTATCAGGAGAGTTTTTGCACTGTCTACTAGCCATTGTAATTTGAATTCAATCTTTAAATATCAATGATTACAAGTTAACATGAAATTAGGATATTATGTCTGAAGCTAAACAAAGCTGCAACAATAAAAACAAGCAATTTAAGTCTTTTCCGTTTCGGACAAAGGACATTTTAGCGCATTTTCGTGTATAGAGAGGGAAGTAATCATGTTGAATAACTGTTACAAAAATAAATAATGATTACGCCCCTTTGATTAGCTTTTATTATTTATATTTAAAATATAAGCAAAAACGGTACATAAGAAACTCTAATATTTTGGCCCTGGGAGGTCAGATCGCGAAAGACCTAAGTCTAGGACTTATGATTGCTGAGATATAGGGCGCTCCTTTGTTAATATAGCTTATGTAGTAAAAAACGGTACTTAATACGCCCCCTTTTTCGGCCCTCAGAGATCCTATCGCAAAATGGACTTTTGCTGCAAACATGGCAGGCCAAGACCTACAAAATGATATATACATCATGGGTCTAGGACTTGTGGTTGTTGAGATCTAGGGTGATGACGAACAGACAGAGAAAACGGGGACAATAGAGCATGGGCATTTTTTCGAAAATGCTCTAAAAATGTCATAAAGTTGTTATTTGCCCCCTGTCAGGGATGGCGATTGGTCTACTTATTACTTCTTTCTTTTATTTATTTTTCTTTCACAACACAATATGCATCTCACAACTACATCCAACAAATTGTGACAAGTCAGATGAATTGAATATCATAAATCACTATCACTTTATTTATTCTAATTTGTTTACAAAAGATAAATCACCACTACAGATCAACAGCTTCACAAACATATTACAAACTATCAACTCCTGGAAAAAAACCACACAATTCTTACTAGCTCCTTCGTTTCTTCTTCATTAACTACTTTCCTCAAACTCTAACAGAACTATATAACACGGTCGATCTACGCTCAACAATTCCTCTCAACAATTCCTTCCCGAACTAAACTCAGGGGCGCCGAGAGCCAACAAGGGCCCCAGGGCAGGACGTCATTGCGGGCCCCTTAATAAACAATGAGTCGTGAAAAAATTGACATGGTCGGGGCGCCGGGCCCCCCTGCCCCCCCTCTCGGCGTGCCTGACTAAACTCACATTCTCTTATATAGGCTAGCTGGACAAAACATCCTATCATTCTCACATCTGCCGTTTGCTTGTTGGTTCCACCTAGGGTTTATACAAAAACCGACTTTTGAAAAAACCGCTTGTCGAAGGTCAATTTCTCAAAAAACCGGCGAAAACCGGTTTTCGGTTTTACTATAAAATAAGTGAAATAACGGATATTTTAAGCATTCTAGCAATAATTATTTTCAATGTATGTCATATTTAATTAACGTGTATGAGAAAGAATGAAGGATAATGTAATTAAGTTTAACCAGTTTTTACGTAAAACAATAAATACAAGGAAAAAATATCAATGTGGTAGTAAAAATACTGCTACTGTCTACTGGGTACCTATATATTCATTTAAACTGTTTTATAACTAAACACATTTCTATCATGACCTTTCTTTCTCATGTTTCATTTATATTATATTGTCAAAGACAAGAGGTTTGGTTTGCCGCACACAGACCACTTCTGAAATCAGCCTTTGTGATGTAGACCTCAGTATAGAGCTTATTTATATATATAGTCTATAGATATTACGGTTCTCTTTCTACTCATGGTATTCACTTTCTTCCTCCCCCCCCCTCTCTCTCTCTCTCACTCATCCTCTGTATAAGTTTCTAACGTTATCTATATATGTGACACAGTACACAAACACCTGCACCTCCATCAACTCACATCGAGTGCCGGTTTAAAAACATTCCTCCAATGTTGAACTCCTCGCCCATCCCTTCATACAGTTGTCTCCCCACCTACACCCTCTCATCCCTGAGATGTATTAGTTACACCAGTCATTACAACGGCTGTACGACGGTCCTGCCATGTTAATGCCTTCTTTAGGTTAGACGGGTTGGTGCCTGGTGGTGGTGGTGGAGGTGTTGGATGGCGAACATAATTTAGTCAACTTGAAAAAAAAAAATAGCCCCGTTCTGTCCATTGCTTAGTGATGAGCTAGGGAGGGACTGATTATATACCCCCCACCCCCCGTTTCAAGTTGTATACTTCCCGCAAGTCAACACTAAATTCGTGCGCTAAAAAAAAACATCGGTTGTTTTTTGGAATTAGTTAACGACTTGAATTTAGCCCTCTTTCCAGGTCGAGGAAACGGATGCAATAAATCTCTCAATGTGTCTATACCGTCCCCTCCACCTCCATCCAATCCTCAAGCTACCCCTGAACAATTTGGTCACGCCTTCTCTTTTGTATCGCTCAACAGTTACTTTCTATCAATGTCAATGTACACAGGTCGGACTGAGGAGGGAGTTTATTTGAAAGTCACAGTTTCCCAGATTTCTCTGTAACATCGTGGAATGTATCAACATTTTTTGCTATTTGTTAAGTTCTAAGCTAAAACCGGCTTTTAAAGCTTTTAATGCTTCGACTTTCGTCAAAAAACCGGTTTTTCGCCGCCGGTTTTTAAAAACCGACAACCCCCCTAGTTCCACCCCCATTCAATGTATAATTAAGAGTTTGGTGAACCTAGCAGAATAAACGTGACATCACACTTTTAATGTTAATTGAATTCTCCGCCCTGACACATTGTTTCTTGACTTGATTTAGTTGTAGTGCAGCCCTACCCTGAACTCATGAACCTACCCACGTCTGCGTATCTTCCTGAATTCTACCGTGACACTATTCCTCATTGTCTAAAATCCCACTACCTCGTTAAAGTTAATGGGTTCTGTCCCCCTTTCTTTCCAACAGTCTCATATCGAATTACTTTAAATTGTCCCAAAGCTTAAACTTAAATTCACCTACACCCTGACCTACTTTCACTGTCATGACACCCCCCCCTGGAAAATTTTTGCCCCCACCCCTGGAAAAATTCCTAGCAACGCCCATGGTTGTACTGTGGAAATCCATATACTGTACTTGAATAAAGTCCACTGTCTAGGTCTAGAAAACACATGTAGTGTGCTAGAATTGAATATATCCCTCTATTTATCAAGGAAACGGATGTAATTAAGTTATCACCTCCACTCATATCTCTCCTGAACCACTTGGTCACGCCTTCTCACGTATATTAGGCACGGGTCAGACTGCTAAGGGAATTCACTGGAAAGTCACAGTGTTTCCCAGATTTCTCTTCTAATTTTGTGGAGTTTCTTAACATTTTTTGCTATTAAAAACCGGTTTTTTCGTCGCTAGTTTTGTTTTTACTTAGTGTGGGGAAATTTTTCATGGGTGAACCTTTTTCGTCAGCCTGAGGCCATATCTGCCGTGCTTGAGAACTTTTTTGACAAATTAATTATGTGACCTTTTCAGAGCCTTCCGAGGCCCCACTAAAACAAGTTAAACCACTTTCTAGAAGCTATCTTTTGTTGGTTGTCATAGAAATAAATCCAGTAAGAATTAACTGCAAACCATGCTAAAATCGATCAATAACTTTTAAAATATACCAGTACTTTTTGCCTATTGATTGATGTACACATAAATGAAGGCATTGTTTTATTCTCTCTCACACACACACATACACACACGTCGTTCCAGCTAGAGAACCACTGATCTCGTTCAAACTCAAAGAGCTTGGAACATGCGCCCTTTAGTGAGCTACTTGCATCACCCACAAGGTGCGTCTAGCTATTGAACGAACTCAAGCGACACTGCCTGGCTGCAATTCATTGCAATAAAAAGGGGCTCTGAACGTGACTTCTCTCCGTGCCAACATCAGCCTTCTCTTTTTCAAATCTGACTTTGTCCAATGTTTTAGATATATTACTTCTGATTACTTATTGACCGCTTCTTGCTATTTGCCCAGTGTTTTAGATACATTACTTCTGATAACTTACTGACAGCTTCTTGTTATCACTAGCTATTAGACCTGATCGAGAGGCAGTTTTAACCATCCACGCATTAGTCAAGTTTTGTAAAAGTTTCTTAAATCCTACTTCTCACAAGTATTTGATCATATCTGCCTTTTGCCTCGGTAGACCGAATCTGTTAGTTTGTTTTACTCACGGCGCGCCTCGGTCGTTTTCTTTCTGCATGTCTTACTCTCACTAACCTTGCAAGGAATAAGTCCAGAATGGCCTGAACCTACGTTTTGGATGGCTTCTCATGATAGTCATACGTGCGGCATCTAATAATTCTTTAATGATCCCCGAGTAAACAACATTGACTATTTCTCGGGTAGTATCTGCCCTATCTAGGCTGGGATCTTTAGCCACCATAAAGGGATCTTAGTTTGCCTTCACATAGAGCAATCACTGATAGGTGGCACCTGGAGAAATATTCACCGAGACGAGAACGGGTCTGTGATCTTTACCAACGGTCTCACGCATTTAAAAAATCATTAGCAAATACTGATAGGCCTAATACTATTTTGAAAGTAAATATAAAAGCATTGAAATGAATCTCCCTAGCTCTAGGTATTCAGAATTATTATTTTTTTCTTATTAATAAATGATGATTAAAATGATTATAGGCCTACTATGAAACAGCAGTGTTGTTAATATCGAAGTATCGGTATCGGCCAATACAGTATCGGCGATACTTTTTTAGTATTGGTTGCTGCATTGCCGATCCTTTTTGTATCAAGTATTGATTTGTGTATCGCCGATACATTTAGAACGAAAAATTTTCGATACTCGATACCAATACTTTTCTATTGCCAATATTAGCTATTTGTAGAAAAACAAAAGCGATTTTAATACATTTTTAAAGAGTAATCTACATAAATTCAATCACATTCTAGTAATCATAGCTTAAAGATAAATTGGCTTCAATTAATAGTGTCTTTACAACTGCCGATTACTGGACGTCCTGACGAAGAAGTTTTAATTGTGTTACTGTGCATTGGTTAGAACCCGAGTCACTTGAGCGAAAAGGCTGTCGCTTGGCTGTGCTTAGAATAGTTGGCCGACATACTTATGATTTAATTGCCAAAACACTAGAAGCAATCAACAGAGAATTTGAAATAAGTAACTAAAATTTCTTTCACTGTAACAGACAGCGGATCAAATTTTTTATAAGCATTGTGCTGTTTTGTAAAGATGAAATGATGTAAACGATGTGGATTCAAATGAAGATCAGAGGATCAGAGGATATGGAATTCGGGCAAGTTGATGATTTACTGAATCCACAATGTGATAATGATGACGAACACGAACAGGTTATTGACCAGCTACCGCCACATCGTAAATGTGCATGCCACTTATTAAATCTTGTTACGCGTGATGCTAAAGTACTACTAGAAGTAACCAAGCGTTCGTCATTTGCAAAATTAGTGGCTATCTGGGAAAATCAAAATCGCTCATCTTTGGCTGCAGAAGCAATCAAAGCGGCAATAGGCGCGTATATCGTTACGGCAATAGGCACGTATCTCGTTACTCCCGGTTATACTCGGTGGAATTCCACTTACGATTCTGTTGCAAAAATACATTGTTTACTATCTAATCCAGAATTAGCCTTGGTAGAATAGATGGTGCAGTATATCATTTAATCTCATTTCCGGCATGTGATTTTGACGAGAATCACACGGGAGTCACTTCCGGCGTACAAGAGTTTTCTAACAATAGTAATTGTATAGTGGAGAAGGCAACATTTTAAACAGTTTATTTCATAAAATGGCCTCTTTTTTAGGTAAGAATACGTTTTATTTTCTATAAATAGAAACACAATGCATATCATGCATATCAAAATAAATGCATGGCGTAACATAAGATGGTCATGGCAAGTTTGTTTGTAATGTGTACGCAACGTTCTGCTTGTGTGATTGAAAAAAAAAAAAATTCACGAAATGTCCCATTATTCAAACAAAAATATAATGATAATAGTTTTTTTTAAAGTGACATGCCACAGTGATAAGTTCTGACATTAATACAAGTTAAATTAGCTTAATTATTTATCCGTCATGTTCGCCATGACACTATGACTCAGTATAGGACTGTATTTTAGGCCAAGCCAAGGCTAAGAACGTGAACGTGGTTTCATGTGGTTATAACTTGAATGTCATGATATTTATAAAAAAAAAGCTATGATATAGTAGTTTAAATTAGCTAAATTATTGTTGCATCATTTAAAACTGCAGTCATCATAACTAATAAGGTCATTTAGTAAATAGTACCTATAATAAGGATCATACGGCTGAGCACTAAGTCTAAGTGTTGAAGCAAGGCTTAACTTAAACCTAAGCATAAATAATAAAAGCTGTGAAAATTATTTTTTTTTATCAATAGTTAAACTTTTTTGTTAGAAAAATGTATTTATTATTATAAATAAATGATAATTTTATTGCTGAGAAAAAGCTTTTTTTGCTACATGGACTAAAAAGATAATTATTTTTACAATGCATTATGAAAATAATAAAATTGGTACAAATATTCTTTATTTGATCAATGAACATTTTTTTTTCTATTTTACTTAGGCATCTTAGGATCACAAACTAATGCCTTGACTGAAGTGTGCAAAATCTGAATATGCAGAGTGTATAAGGAAGCCTGCAGTGGAACCCCCAAGGCCAGAGAAAAATCGACCGCCCAAAGACCACTTGGAGAAGGTCTTGCAAGCAGGAGATGAAAAGCTGCAAACAGACATGGAGGGAATTGAAAAAGGCCCCCCAAAACAGAGTGCTCTAGAGAGTGGTTGCAGAGGTCCTTTGCTTCGCAAGAAGTTCAAGTAAGTCAAGATTGTATAAATGGGGATGGGTGGTAGAGTGGTGTAGAACGCTTGATTGTCGACCGGAGGTCCCAGGTTAGAATCTCACTGAGACCCTTTGGATTTTCAGGTGAAAGTCCCCAAGTCCACCTAGCTTTATATTGGTACCTGACTTTAAGTTGGGGGAGTAAAGGTGGCTGGGCATTGTGCTAACGACACAATCCCTTTATATTCCAAGGTTACTGAAACACTTCATCTGCCCCAATGAGCCCTTAGGGGCTTAAGGGAACTTCAAGATTGTATAAAGCTGATTTAGATGACATGTCATAGGGATTTGCTCAGTATGTTGGAACTAGAAGGGATCTAACTTGTGTTTGTCATTAATTCTGTACCAGTACATGAAATATAACTAATTATGCATTGTAATAAAATTTGTTAGAAACTGAAAATTACATTGGCCTCTGTATACAGATAAATAATTTAATTAAAAATAATATCAGCTAAATTAAAAGCAATAGAACCATATTTATAGGCAATTTGTTTTTGCTTGGATTCCCAATAGTCAGAATTATAGATCAGTAATGGCTTTGAGCTATGGCGTTAATTATAAACCTTTATTATAAAATCATAAATGTGCTGATATTTACTAAAACTAATTCACGTAGATTACATTCTTTTTTCTAGACATACTTTGTTACTGGTGCAAAGCTAAAAAGCTTCATTTCTGCCAAATGACTATGGTGTCAAGAAGGATCAACCTTTACGATTCAATGTCTTTTTTTTTTGGTAAATGATTTGTATAAAAATATTTATTGAATATTGTTGAATATTTTATGAATATTCTTTGTAATCTAAAGCACCAGTAAAAACCATAAAATTTTATGACCAATGATTAGTCACAAATTAGTGTGATTTATTTTAAAACAATTGAAATATAAAGTTATTCAATTAATTATAATGTTAACACATTTTTATTGTTAAAATTAAATATAAAATCCAGCATGTTCATTCTGTTTAGGAGGAGGGGGCAGGTGGTAGTACAGTGTAGAGCAAAGCAGAGGCGCAACTAGACCAAACTTTCAGGGGGGGGGGGGGGCAAAAAAATCACATTTTTTATATATTAGTATTTTATTTTAAACAAATGAAGCAAAGCCATAAGGGCATTCTAATAACAAGACTGAAACTGATGAAATGAGCCCGTGTTCTTTTTTTTTTTTTACATTGTTATTTTTATAAACAACTTTTTTTTTTTCTTTCTAGATAAGTCATCATTTTGTCTTCCTGGTATGCATTTTAAAGAAAGTTTCAAAAGTCCAAGAATTCCATTCATTTGCTGTTATGTCCATCAAAGATTGAGATTTTCTTAATGGATTTGTTAAGAATTGATTATGTGTAGTATGTTAACAAGATAATTGCTAATAAATATCTAATAGATGTAATATGTGAAGTGTTTTTTTTTGTTACTGTTGTGACTGAATTTGTATTATTTATTAGACACTTAGTGTTTTACAGTTATGTTTACACAAATAAAACATTAGCAATTGCACACATCAAACTTATTCATCATGTGCACAATAAGAGACAATGCTTATTCTATATCATTAAAGCTTTATTTTAATTAATTAATATTTAGTAAATGTAATGCTAATTCAACTTTATAATCAGGCAGGATGTCTATCCTATACTTGTGAAATACTGTCATTTGGCTGGCTTTTGCACATTTCAATCAACGCTTTTAGACTGAGAGTTGTGGCTATACTTCAACTTTTGAAGACCTATTAAATTAAAAAAATTGAGACCCCTAAAGATGGGTGCATTAAAACAGGCTTCACTTTTTAAATACTCAGTAAATTACTGAAAAAAATTATCATTTAAACCATATAATATAAAATACAAATACTATAAATAATTATGTAAAAATAATAAAAATCAAATTAATAATATGTGCTATACAATAGACTCAATACACGTAGTGATTTTTACCTCAATCAGGAACTATTTACTGTCACAAACAGTTGTCACAGCTTTGGGATTTGGTAACTTTGTCTGAACCATTCTTTGAACTAAAAAATAAAACAGATATTTGCAAGATAACACAATATACCAATAAATAAAAAGTTCAAAAGATAATTATTTTCATAGCTTTAGCCCCTTCCATATCTATCATTTAGTTATACAATACTATCAATTATTATTCATATATGAAGTGGCTGAAAAATGTTACTTCATGCCTTGATCCATAGACTAATCCATGTTTAAAATCTCATTATTGTTGGTCTCAGGCGCGATGACTCAGTCAAAGGCTGGACTCAAAAGACTTATTTCAATCATTGATTGTATTGCCAATGGAATAGTGTGACTATGTTTGTTCTTTCGCCTTGGCTGGAAATCAATCTTCAACAAACCTACTATTGGTTAATGTTTGCTACATATATATGTGTTTTATTACACTGTATTGTGTCTTTTCCGACTAAATGTCAGTAGAGTACACGTCTCTTGGTATGTATCCATGTTACTATTGTTACGGTATGTTATACTCATTGTTCCGATCTTGTTGATTTGGTTTCGGAGACTAAAATCGTTTCATACCATCAATATCAAACAGTTAAGCTACCAGGTATACATGTCCTACAGGAGCAATGTGCCTTTTTCACTAGAAAAATCAAATTTCTGTAATAAAACAACGATCAAATGTCATCCAACTCTATATAAGTTATTGAGAAAAAATGTTTGTTTGTACGCCCGATGTGTGCGCATCGAGTTGCGCAGTCTAAACAAATCTATTTTTAGTAATCTTTTGTATTTCTACCAAGCTCCATGGGAAACAGTGGCGTAGCTAGAGTAAACGTCATCCAAATGTAACCCAAGGTGACCCTTTGCTGAATGGTTAGGTGTAGCTAAATTTTCATAAATAATCTGCCTCTAGGCTCTACTTTACTCTACCGACTGGTACGTTACTGCTTACATGTACGATCCAAGACAAAATCTGAATCCAATACCACAAAACAAATAGTTCAAATTCAAAGATTTTTAAAATGCAACTGTTCACTTTCAGAACATCTAAATATAAAACACGACAATACACAGCCCAAAAAGAATGTCCTTCGGCACTATAGTCCTAGAATGAATGTCTTCTTGTTTTCACTGTGGCAAACAGGTCAATGACATCTCAAAATTTATTTTTCTTGTAAGCTCGCGTTCAATGGACAGAACAGCCGTATCCGACAATCTCACAATCTCGACTGGCTCATGGTTGACCGGAGGTAATGTTTAATAAGTTTCCTTTTCGAGAAACTTCTTTCGCACGATGCCACAGAAACACATATTGCCAGAAATAATCTTAGATCAGCGTAAGATGTGGGAATGATTCAAAAAAGTCCCACCTATTGATAAACCGTAGTAGTTGCAGTACAATCTAGTGCTTGGCTTCCTCCAAGTTTATTTCGGCTGCTTGTACGTGTTGCCTTAAACGTGGAAAGAAAAAAGTCTTCTTCAGCTCATCATACACGGTTGAGAGCTTGGTAACAGACAACTGTATTTCTTCGTCGTTGGCACAAATAATATGGTCTGGCTGAACGGCAGAAAAAGTCACCAAAATCTCATTTACTGCTTTTCCTCGCGTATCTAACTCCATATGAAAACGATCTAGACAATCTAACATTGCTCTCTTGGTCTCCTGCTGCAATGACAATCCAGAATCCCTTGCCTCCTCTCCTGGTAATCTTCTCTTTCTCATGATTCTCATCTCTGTAGGGATATCTAGTTCTTCACATTTCGGAAGTGCCTGCTGGACGGCATTGTCATCTTTCTTCGTACGATGCTCTTCCACAAAGACATTGAGAGCCCTTAGTTTGGTTGCAACCATGTCCACAGTAATACCTGGTGTTTTCGTGTACTTCTGTGCTAAGTCGACTTCTTGTAAAACATCACATCAGAAAAACAAGAACGAAATGAAAGAATAGTCGCATATAAGCTGGCAACAGATTGTGCGCCTCTTGTCTCGACGCTTTCTTTGACATCACACAGAGCTTCAATGGCTACCACAAACTGGTTAAACTTCTGTATCACTTGCTTCACTGCATCAGCATGTGCACTCCAGCGAGTTGTGGACAGTCTCTTCACTGTTAGACCTGTGTATTTCACTACTACATTCCAGCGATGTGTCGACAGAGCAAAAAAAAGTGCGCAGCGCCTCAAGACTTCCAAAAAACGTTACACAAGACGGATTGTTAGCAAACGAATGTTTGCCACAAAGGTTCAAAGAATGATTTGAACAAGGTAAAAAAAAATTGCCTTCGGATTAGTGTATTTGATCTTTTGTTGCACACCACCGTGAATTCCAGCCATGCTTGCTGCATTATCGTACCATTGACCGCGACATAACTTAATATCCAGTCCTTCGTTTTCTACTTTCTCTAGGATATCGCCAGTCAATGCAGTAGCTGTTTTACCTTTCAGATGAAAAAAATCCAAGGAATGACTCCCGCACTTCAACTGTACCACCGCTGATGTGTGCATATCTAATTACGGTTGACATTTGATCTGTATGCGAAATGTCCGGTGTGCTATCAAAAAGTATGCCAAAGTACGTTGCATTGTTGATGTTAGAAATGAGTTTTCCAGTCACGTGTTTTGCCAAAAGAGAAATGAACTCGTTTTGTGTTTCAGGTGACATGTATGAACCAGGCTTGCGGAGCCGCCATATTTTTTCCGGCTCCCACAAATTTGACTACTCCGGCTCGGCTCCCTATAAAGATAGTATCACACGAGACAAAAATTTTTGTAATTGCTCCACGCAAACATGCCTCTGATAAAAAGTTATGGAAATTTTGCTGCGTTCACCCCCGTAGTAAGGAACTTGAAAAATATACGCATTGTCGGTTTTACTAAAAACAAACCATTTCAGTTCATCCAGAATCATATTATTATTTTCGACCTAGGTTTCACTAGTCGCCATTTTTTATAAGTAATAAAAAGTTATTTCAATGATCAAATTAGCAAATAGTAAAATGATGCATTATTTAACCCTGGGAGGCCCACACTATGTTCCAGTGCTAGGAATATTATTTCCTTTGGTAATTTAGCTACTTGTAGGCCATATAACCCAAATCAATTGAAAAAAAAGATGTCACCCTGACCTACTTTTCCAATTTGTTCCACCGGTGACCCACTGGGCTTTAGTGGTAAAAAAAATTTTTTTTAATATAAATTCATAAAAACTATTTAGAAAAAGATTCAAATTACTTTAATTGAATGGCTGTACTACAAACTGAAATGAAATTGTTTAAAACAATTACTTTCATTTGTAAAACATAAATATACATTGCATTTTTCACATAAATTTGGTGACTTTTTCCTGCAAATCTTGCACCTTTGACGACCACTGGCTTTCACCATAAAGTGATAAAATCCATCAGTTCTCACCTCATCTTGTGGCATCAGTTGTCTTTGTCGTTTCCTTGGGGGAGTAGGTGTATTACTTAGTTTCCCTCTTTTAGTTTTTTGCAGGCATTCATATCCACAAGGAGAGAAGCAAGTTTCCCTTGAAAAGATCTCTGTGTCATAATATCTTTGCCACTAATTCCGAGAATTTTACAGACTTGTCTATATGACAGCCAGGCATTCACCAGCATCATTCGAATTGTTTGCCAGAATATATTAATATACCAGCGTTTGGATTTCATTCTGTATGAGTTCTTTGCTACATAGCAGTCATGTAGATCCACACCCCCCATATGCTCATTGTAAAGTTTGATGACAGCAGGGCATTCTACCTGAATGTGTTTCCCTTGAGCTTTTTCATATCGTGTCACATAGTTGGTGGGGTTTTTACCAGAGTATGTGGACAATATATTTACAGCTCTAGTGTCATACCACCGAACTGCTACAATGTTTGCATTTTTTTCAATACATTGGTCCATTGTACCACGCCCTTTCTTTTTCAATTCAGATTCACTCAATTCACTGGAATTCTATTAGGTCTTCCAGTGCCAATGTAGTGAATATTTATTTTCTGTAATGCTGACAAGAGTGGCAAGCTGGTAAAAAAGTTATCAGCTGTGATTTTGTAATTGAAAGGCGATTCTTTTGTATTATTATCTGGTAGAGTAGAGCACAATTTCAAAACAACATCAGCTCCAATCCCCAGTACACTCTTTGATTTTTTATCTTTATTTCCTTGATAAACATCAAAATCATAAAGCATTCAACTAGAAGAGCATCTTGACCAGACCTTGATACCCCATGGCAGGCCCGTAGCCAGGAATATTGGGGGGGGGGGCCGAAGACATTTTCGGGGGGGCGAAGAAATTTTTTTCGGGGGGGGGGGTAGTGCCGAAGAAATGATCGGGGCGGATCTAGACAACTTTGACGGGGGGGGGGGGGCAAAACTGTTTTGATTGTTGAAAATTGGTCTTAGAACAAAAAATATTTCGATAATTTAATGATGTATTACCTAAACTTGCGCTAACGGGGGGGGGGGGGGCAAAAATGGAGGCGCGAAGCGCCGAAAGCTTGCGAACGGAGAGGAGGGGTTTGGGGAGGGGATCTCAGTGAGTCCCCTCCCCAAGACATTTTTTGCAGTTTCATATCTGGAATGGTGCATTTTAGTACCGATTTTTTTAGCTATTTTAACTGCGTTTCAATAATGCATGGCATGTTGCAGTTTTGTTAAAAATAATTTAAATAGTAAAGAGTTTTAATGATAAAAATGTATTGAGGCTGAGCAATTTCTGATTCATGTTATAAATATATTGACCAATAGTTTTGCTACACAATTGTTACATAATAGATACCTGATTTATATTATTATACTGTTTGTTTAACGTACAACCCGGGAAGAACAACAAAGATGCATGAATAAAGCTTAGCTATTTGTGTGATATTTCTTATAAAATATTGAAAATAAAGAACAGATCTATCAACAACAACAGTTACAATTATTCAATTTAAAATAAAATTAAATTCTGCTAAAAAGTAAATTTGCAAATTAAAAAACATCACTCAGAAATCACGGAGTTTGTACTTTATTATTTTATTATACATATGTATAAAAATGAAGTCAGAAGCCAATGTTATTTTATTAACTTATTTAAGTTGCTAGTTGTCCTCAGAAGATATCAATATATAAAACTATTACAAGGCTGCGAACAGGCCCATCGACAGAAATTTCGGGCCCCTGGGCTGATATTAATATTTTAAAAAGTTGATTGGCCAGCTCAGTCCGGGTCCCTAAAACTCGCCGGGCCCCTGGGCATTGGCCCCCCTGCCCCCCCCACTCGTCGGCACTGGTTGCGAACTTATATTATTATACGTTTCAAATTTGCAAACTTCGTGGTTTAACCAGCCCCGTAGCCAAGGGGGCACTGGGGGGCCGTGCCCCCCCGCTAGGTGTGGAGTACCCCCCCCCACTTAAAAAAGAAGAAAAAGAGGAAAAAATAAAGAAAAAGTAAAGGTGCTGGGTGTTGGTGCCTCCCTGCTTACTTTGACCTGGCTATGGGCCTAGATTTAGCACTGAATTTACCTAAAAATGCTTCAGCATTCAGATTGTCTGTTAAATCTTTTTCAAATGCAAGCAGGAAAAGATTGATTAGACGCTTTTGTAACATTGATCTGCGATATGGGGTGAGCATTCATGTGAGGGTTGAGAAACTGCTCTTGAAGCACCAAATGCCAATGCTGCCCAAAATACCCAGAATTGAACTTCAATAAGATTCAATCTTTTATTCCCAAAAATTAGATAAGCTATATATTTAAGTATATATAAATAGCCTGAATGATTGCCAAAATATAAACTTTTCAGTTTTTATTATTATTGATTTATTAAACAAAATGATTGATGTTTTATAGCCGTTGTAATTAAAATTTTGTCAAAAAAACTCCAATCATGCACGGGGGGCTCAGCCCCCTCTAGCCCCCCTCTGGCTACGGGCCTGCCCCATGGACGAGGTTTACCTTTGATGTATTGCTTTATTTTGCTAAATTTACCCTTGAAAGGTATCATCATCTCATCTATACTATTGTACTCTTCTGGCACCGCCTTCAGACAGTTCTCACAAAACATTTCTAGCCAGGGTCTTATCTTCCACAGTTTATCTTGCTTATGTTCTTCTGGCACCTTGTTGTTGTCCACAAAATGCAAGACAGAAAAAAGTTTCTGGAACCTGTTCTGAGACATAACACCCGCGATTGGCTCATACCTTGTTTCAGTTTCCCAGTAGCATCTATTGCCTGGCATTTTTACTAAACCCATGCGTAAAAACATTCCTAAAACCTGCTCTAATTCTTTTCTATTTGTGTCAATTGATTTACCATTCTTTTCAACACTGTACTGGTTGGTCATGGTAACCAGAAGATCTAACATATTGTTCGTTAAATATTCTTTGAAGTATTGAATCAGACACTTTGTCGCATCTTCTTCAAATATTTCTTGAGTTTCTCCTCTAAATTCTATGTCAGGGGTTTCAAATATAGCTTTCCTCCATGAATAGGTTTTTCTTTTAGATGTGGAGGGTGGGGAAGAAGTTGATGATTGCTGTTCGTCAGGCTCTGACTCATTATCACTTAACGTAGGATCGATGGTCGAATTGAAGTCTTGGGCAAGATTAGGAAAGTCCAGTATATCTTCTTCATCATCTGTAGAATCATCATCTAAATCACTATCGTTTGGATTTATGGCATCAAGGATGTTGAGAACTTCTTCAGCCTTGTAAATTTTTTTGTAACTTGAAGCCATCTTAGCTAATTGAAGAAAAAGAAGGGAATAAATAAATTGTTAATTCAGTTGTAAAATAGTACTTTTTTGTCATAATACAAGTATAAAAATAAAAGAAAATATAACAAATGTAAATAATATACATTGATAAAAAACTTTAATATAACAACAGATTAAATGCAAAGAATAAATCATATAATAAACAATTCACTAATGTTACTTGTATTTTTGCAAAAAAAAAATAATATTACCACTAAAGCCCACCAGTGGGTCACCGGTGAGTCAACGATATTGTACAGTCATTTTGAGGTAAAATGAAACATTTTTTTGTAAAAATTGAAGCGTGGATGCATTCTTATATCTTTAAACTATAAGAAAACAACATTTTCAGAAATAATTCTTACCTTATAAAAAAGTATTCAGCCTTCAAAGTGATGGGGGGTAGACGAAGATTTTTTCCCCAGATTGTGGCTTCAAAAGCATCGTGCTACAGACATAAATATTTGTTGTTGTTCGTTTGAATGATCTCCCTTAGGTCAAGTGATAGTTAAACATAGATACTGCATCAAAAAAAAAACTTAAAATATGATTTAGAAGATTCGCAATTTTATTTCAAAGTGTCTGGGTCACCCTTGACCCAATGGGCCTCCCGGGGTTAAAATATTTTAAAGACTTCAGTATTTATATTTATTATTTATAAATTCGAAGTGACTATTCGGACCCGGGAACCAATAAACTCCGATTTTTCTTCGGACCCCGTCCCAATAAATTCTGATTGTTATTCAGACCCACAGCCTTATACATTTATCTACTCTATTTCAGCTATTCTGTTTATAATAAAATTGTTAAATACTGTGCCTAGGGCCTACGGACTTTTCAAGGGCATACGAAAGCCAGAATGGCAAATAAGTGCCGGTGCATTCTTGAAAAATATTACAAAATGAAATCGGGGAGGACTCTGACTTTGAAAGTACCGATATCCAGGAGTTTTAGCAACCTACCCAGAATAAATTCTTTACAATGGTTTAAATGCAGAATCTGACACATATATATATATGAAGATTAATTGGTATGAATGACACCCAATGAAACTCATTGGAATTTTTTCTACAGCATTGCAAAAATTGCACGAATTACAAAGTACGTAACTTTCCACTATTCACGGTTCTGTAAGTGTTAATAACCTTGGTAAATCTGAAGTAGGCCTAACCCACGTCAAATTGTCAGCAAACGTTATATAAGTATTTAAAATGAAAGTTCAAATAAAGTGTAACTAATATGACCTGCTTCCAGTGGCGCAACCAGGAGGGGGGCAAGGGGGGGGGATTTAGCCCCCCCCCTGGCAAAATCATCAAATACATAATTTAAGTTATAAAGTTACAAATAAAACGTCAAACTGTCTTTTTTCAACATGTGAGGCCCCCCCCCTCAGCATTTTTTGCTGGTTGCGCCACTGCCTGCTTCCATTAGTAGGGTGTCCTACGTTTTAACCATATTGACGAAGCATTAGCTTCATAAAAGTAATATATAAATTTTTATGTTTGTTGCATTATATAAAAACTACTTCATAAAGCAAACCATAAATAAATAAATAATACAACACTCTGAACTGATGTGAGTAGCAGCCCCGTAGCGTGAAAATTCTACAGCAGGGGCCGGGCATTCTACAGCAGGGGCCAGGCATAAGCAGGGGGGGGGGGCGGGTAATACATTTTACTAAGTAGAGCAAATAAACAGAGGGGGGCAGACAAAATGCAGGGGGGGGCCGGCCCCCCTGCCTCCCCGCACGCTACGGGCCTGGTGAGTAGTATGGCTTTCAGACTCCGGGTGGGGCAGGCATCAATCCGCTGGTGAAACTGGCAGTTGCTTTCACCCCGTGCCATAATCACAGTGTTCACATGCTGGTATACACCTCTGCCTCAAATGCCAAGGTATGAAGAATTCCAAGCATTCATCATCAATTATTTCTTCATCTTTTACATCCAGCATCTCATTATCATGTAACTCTTCATCGTCAATCATTTCCACAACATTGACCAGCTCCTTGGCATTCAAACATGACTCTCCATTACAATTTTTGAAGGCTGTTATGCATGACACACCATACTCAAAGCAGCGACACAAACGTGTCCCACACTGTTTCCTGGATCCGGAAGTACATTTGCAACAAACCACCTTCAGAACATCTGGTGGAGCCACATCTAAGTCAGTGGCAATATGGATGTACTTTTCCTCATGAAGCTTCCATCCCCATTCTGTGTGATTCAGTATTGCTTAACAACATCAAGATATGTTCCACCTTCCAGCCACTTAACAGCACGGAGTAAGTAACAGCCATCTACAACATGAATCGAACTGCTTGGTTTCAATGATGGTTCTACACCCTTGCAGATTTCTTTACCGAGCTGTGATTTATCAACTTTCCCCATGTAGTTATCTTTGAACAGAGAAGTAGGAAGTGTTGACAGCTCATAGCTGAAATATTTCTCCATATCAGGTGATCTTTACATTATGACCAGAAACTATTAAATAGAACTGTGGGATCAACACATGTCAAAGCTTTCTTGGAAGTTGATGAAGATGTAGCTGATAGTTAGTTGCCCATTCGTTCTGTCCGCAGCAAAAGCTTTAATGTGGCAATGTAATACATATATAGAAGCCTAAGGTTTTTACTATATAAGCTATAGTAATAGTTATGTCATTTTCAGGGCCCCATTCTACACCTTCTACGTAGCTATACGAGATAAAGGGCCCTAGGGCCCAAGAGTAGCTATCCCCCTAACATAAATTTGGTTTATATAATTTTGGTAATGTCTTTTAAGTGCTGGGCTTCAGTGTTTTTGAAATTACCGTCTTATCTTTCAGTATTTTAAAATAATCTTGTAGTTGGCAGCTGCCTTTTTTTTGTTAACACGGCTGACAGTATTTTATATAGAATATAGAGGACCTTTTTTACAAATTTATTTAATGCATTTAAACACAATTTTGGTATTCAAAACAAGGGTGTCATTAATCCTCGTTATGTTAACTAACTAGTTATTACCAAATAATTTCACAAAACGCTTGTAAGACATTAATTCTAGGCAGGGCCGGCGCCGGAGTATTTGCCGCCCTAGGCGAACCTGTCGCACTCCGCCCCCTACTAAAGGCAACTAAAAGAACTAATATTTAAAGTAATATTATTACTTTCATGAAGGAAAACTATGCTGTCGTTTGTTTCAATAACTATTTAAGTTGCAACAGAATCTATACAATGTCATGTATAATTGTGTTTTATGGCTATAGGCTACAATCTATACAATGTCATGTAGAATTGTGTTTTATGGCTATAGGCCACAATCTATACAATGTCATGTATAATTGTGTTTTATGGCTACAATCGTAGGCCAATAAAATAAATCTATAATTAAATTTCAAAACTTTATTTTTCGTGCTTTTGCTTTAGAAAATGTAGAAACGAGTTCCATCAGATCAATGTCTCTAGCAATATCATGTTCGATTGACACAGTAGCTAATCCAACAAGTCTTTCTTGTAGCATGGACGTTCTCAAATATGTCTTTATCAGTTTGAGTTTTGAGAAACTTCGCTCACCACTGGCCACAGAAACTGGAAGTGTCAAGAGGATTCGGAGAGCTATAACAGTGTTGGGCACACTATCTGTTAGATTATTTTTCAATATAAAGTTTAGTACATCCTGTGGCGATGCACACCTTGCAACTCGTCTTGAAATGGCTGTCAGTTCACTGCTTAGATCAAATGCATCAATATCTTTGGAGTCTCCATGTCGCAAAGCTTTCTCAAGATTCAAACAATGTTCTGTAACTTCCCTGCTAGTTTTATTTTGTAAACTATGAACATCATACAGGAATCAAACACCGAACGCATTTTTTGCATCAGAGTGAACCTTTCATCAACTGATTGTATGGCTGTGTCAAGAATAGCGAAGTAAAAGTTTACTTTGAATTTATCTTTTAGATTATGAATGGGTTCTTCGTCATCTCTTTCATATGGACATCGCTTCTTCTTTCTTCTGATACGGGTTGGTTCGGGTTCGAAAAGTGCTGGTATCTCTAAATTGACTGCGATTTCAGCTGCATCTACCAGTGTTTTCTCATACTCTTTGTCATTTCTGCGGTTTACGAGAAACTTCTTTGTTTCAGCCAGATGATTGATGGCGCCATGTATATCTAATTCTTTTTTTTTTTTTGAAGTTGTTTACTACTCATGTTGATCTCAAACAACACGTCATACCACACAACGAGAGAAACGACAAACTTAAAACTAAAAATGGCTCTTGCAATAACCCGCGCATCTGTTCGTGATGTATTACCAGATGCTCCTGTTAAATTTGTGTCATCCGCAATATCTGCCAGAGCATCGTAGATTTCACCAGGGTTGTTAGTATCGAAGTATCAGTATCGGCCAATACAGTATCGGCGATACTTTTTAAGTATTGGCTGCTGTATTGCCGATCTTTTTGTACCAAGTATTGATTTGTGTATCGCCGATACATTTTAAACGAAAAATTTTCGATACTCGATACCAATACTTTTCTATTACCAGCATTAGTTATTTTCAGAAAAAACAATACCGATTTTAATACATTATTTTAAAAGTAGTCTACATAAATTCAATCACTACTAGTACTCATAGCTGAAGTTATACAAACCATACAGCGTGCCTGCAGTGCACTGAGTGCAGTTCCCACTCAACTTACTCGGCAGGTTGGTGTAGTTTCAGTACAGTCAGCAGCACAGATATCTGAATCTACAGATTTTTTTGCTTGTTTTACTGCATGGCGGCAGAACCAGGACGAATTGCTTAATAGTAACAGTTCTGATGAAGAAGACAGATATCTTGTAGATAACTCATCAGAAATGTTGTCATTAGCTAGCACCCTACCCAAGCATTAAGAAACTATACCTGCAACTGAACACATGACTTCCGGCTAGTGCTGCAGTTTAGCGCCTGTTTTCATTGGGTGGGCGTGTTGTTCTAGGCTAAGCAATGTTTATTTTGAAACGATGGTCTTTTTACGTGCTGCCAAGTAGTGAAGTGATTAGCATTAAAATTGTCTTTTGACAATGTATTCTATTTTTTTTTCCTTTTTTTTTTTAAACCTGAAAAACTTGCACTCATTATCTTTTAAATAAAAATACTTTTTTGTTCTCAAAAGTATTGGCATTGTATTGGTATCGATTTTGGCAATACATTTTTACTTGAGTATTTGTATTGGTATTGGCGATACTATTTTCATGAAGTATTGGTATTGGTATTGACGATACAATTTAAGAGTATTGTTAACAACCCTGGATTTCACCAAGCTGAAAACGAAGAGGCTTTAAAGCATAAATTCGACTTTCCCATCTTGTTTCACTCAGTGGTTTAACAGTGAGATTAGAAACATGTCGAGTTAAAACTTCCAAACGGCGAGTTGATAAGAAAATAATGTATAAACACGTTGCACTAGATCAAAGAAGGTTGTTGCTTCTAAGCAACATTTTGCGGCATCATTTACAGTTTTAGCAAAAGGCGAAGCGTTAACCCCTGCTATTAACTAACTTTAATCTTCACAGTCCACTTAAGTAACGTCTTTTAAAATGAGATCGATCACCGACGTTATTTTAAAGCGCTTTTTAAGTTCAAAAGACACAGATTGGCCGCATTTGAAAACACGTTGTTTAAGCGGAGATTACAGACAGCAGTTACTTGACGTTGTCAAATTGCTCCCCAAATCAAATGATTTGAAATATATCGCTGTTCTATAGTATTTACATAAGAAAACTAAATATCTTACCTACAGTATAAGTTGGCAGTCGAGTAACTCTACGACAATTAATTTTCAATTATTTAATTTATTTTTTTAATACCTATATATAAAATTCTCTACTTCACCCAACCATGCTGGACAACAGCAGCAGCCTGCTAGACGCAATCCTATATATTTATAGATAGATGAGTTGCGTTTGTGGTTTTCCCGAATACGCCAAAGCATGCATGACGTATTCAACCACGTTCGACAACTCGCGTTGTTTTCTGATTTCTTTTATAAAACCAGATTATTTTAATTTCTAATATGACGTTTTGTCCTTTTATTTAGTGAAATATATTAAGAATTTCAATATTAATAAACTCTTAGCACTAAAATATTATTCAATCCATTTATTACTAAAGGACGTCATTTTTTTCTATGTCTATTTTTACGTATCTTTTACTACCAAGGCTGCCGACCCAGAATTTTTGCCGCCCTAAGCAGTCGCCTAGTCCAGCCTAGTGGTTAAACCGGGCCTGATTCTAGGTACGTAATGTAATATTTATTCAACTCCTGGCCTACGAGGGCCTGCGATGACCTTAAAACGGCCCTGAGAGGGGGTATTAAACTTTATGATTTACAATACACAGAAAAAAAATTAGAATCTCATTACATCTAGAATATTTTTATGAAACGTACTTACTTTTTTTTTACAACATTCGACTACACCCAATGTGTTTAAAGAATACAGAAATGTACAATAATAAAAAAAAGTCGTTGAATTCCTATGCTCTATAATCTATAAATAAAAAAAAATCTTTCAGCAACAGTGGCAGCCCATTGTGTTAACTATAAAAGAACACGACGACTGGCGGAAAAGGAAAGGGGAGGGGTGGGCGAGAAGGGCGGTCGTGGTTGTCACTGGATGACAGGTGACGAGACTAAACAAACATTCTGACGTAAGCTGGGAGTGTTGGTCTACTGCAGTGCTGCCAACTGTGATTTTTTAATATCATTTCTAAATTATTTTGATCAATCTAAAATGGTATTTATACAATAGATCAATAACTTTATTTTTTGTTCAGTCAGAAATATAATAAAATTAGTTTCTAAATTGTTATATAACTCTGGATATTTAAAATTTGTTTGTAAATAATTCTTTGGTGAGAAAGTTGGCAGTTACGAATAGTTGCCGGTCTAACTATCGGCATCAGTAAGTTTTTTTTTCCCTTAGTTCAGCCAATGAATGTCAAACGTATTTATACAAGTGTAACCCGAATTCAGATCGGAAACATTTTTGCTGATAGTTCTAATTATCATTTGACTCTATGAGAGGAGGCAAAAAAATTGTTCTTATTAGTATTTATATTTGAAATAGATATTGTCGTGCAACTTAAAATTGATATGAATGCCACTTTTAATTTTTTTTTGTTTTTCCTCTGTATTATTAAGACTTTTACCGCAGGCAACACAGGCAACATGGACGCCGCTATCCTGCTACTGCCATAAATAAAACATACATGTAATAAGTAAGTAAAAATACCTTTTGGTATTTTTTTAAGCATTTGAAAAAAAAATCTAGCATTTTAAAGAATTTTTTCTTCTAAAATCTGGCATTTAAAACAGACTTATATCTGGCAACATTGACTACGAAACGAGCTATACGACAACGGTTTGTTTGATCATGGCGGCCAAAATTTCATATGTTTTTGGTATCCCTAGTTTGTTTCAAACGTAAGTGTAAAACAAAGTGATTTTCTTAAGATTTTATTGTTTGTGTTTAATTATCTCGCTGCATGTGCTATATAGACGAAAAAATTCCCCCAAAATACTTCAATACTTGAAAATAGTGACAATACTCAATAGTTATTAAGTATTGTATCAATAGTATCATGTATGAAAATAATTCATAAATCAAATGTGTATTGTATTTGATGATGAAAAAATAAATAAATAAACTAGACTCTAGAGTGATCACATCATGACACATGTGCGCATTTTGCTACGACAGTTTGTAATTTTGAAATCTTATCCGTACTAATTAATATTTAAAGTATTTTTCTGTATTTTCTACCTACGATACAGTCCTAGTCATTAATTAACAATAACAATACAATTGCATGTCCAAGTAGGTATGTGACATGAAAATTTCAGTCATCTAATCTGCATGTATTATACATCATTTGAAAGAGCATAGCAATAGCTTTCCAATGGTATTAAACACTTAAGGATCAGGCCGTTTTTGTAAAAGTTAAAGAAGTTTAAGTTTTAAGTTACTCAAATCTGTTACAATAGACAAAGAAGAAAAACTGTGTTAGAATTTTCCACATTGTGAAACATAGACTAATACAGTTTTGTTAAATCTGAACCAATTTTGTTAAACTTTGTATAAAAAGAAAGGTAATTGAAAGGGCAACAAGTTGATAAGTATTAAAATAATAAAAAAAAAAATTGATTTCTTTGGTCAAGTTTTTGGGTTAAAATTGGGCCAACTGGATGACAATTAAAAAAGGAAAAATAATCTTCAAGCAAAAAATAAATTTTTGAGGATAATAAAATATTGCTGGTATTAAAGTGGGGTTTCTGGGTGACTTTGGGCTACTTTTGGGACAACCATTGGATGAACAAAATAAAAGTAATGACGTGCAAAATAATTTCAAGCAAGGACAACATTTATGAAGAAATTATACTGGCTAAATGTTTCTAGCTAATGGGATTTACTTGAACTGTTAGGCACATGGGATGCTATTATATTATACACAATCATCCTAGTACTCTCTCTTATCATCAGTTAACACATGGGTGGGCAAACTTTTTCTACGGAGAGCCACATTGAAAACTTGATTGTTATCGGCGGGCCGCATATATATTTTGTCTACTTCATATACAATTTATAACATATGAAAATTTGAACTAATGATAATAACTATAGATGTATTTGTCATTTTATTTCACATTCACACTCTATTACACATGAACATTACATTTAAAAAATACAAACTAAATCAGTTCAATGCTACTTTGGTATAATAAGACATTACTAATCATATTAATTCAACTAAAGTTTATGGTTACCTGTTATAATAATTATGAAGACAAATGAACATAATTTACAAACATACTATGATCTGCTGAGATGGCAGAAAAAAGGGTTTTAAGACCTGCCCAGATTGGTCAGACCAGCAGTGTGTGTATACTGCTGATTGGCCAGAAGGCCAAGGTAAGGTTCTTTTTCCTGCCACTCAGATTGAAGGGTGCAGTGTGCCCCCACCCCCCAATGGCAGTGCATATTCTGTAATAAATACATAAACAAGAAAGAACACCAATAATGAATTTCTTCAATGCTTCTCTGGCTTTGGCTAGGATCAAAGTGTAGTATCTGCACTGGGATCTTAGCAATTTGACTATCCTGGTCTGGGAGACATATCACAGTCTATGGGGAAAACATCATTGGGGTTCTCCTAGCCAGGACAAAAAAAAACCCTTTTGCGACGGTGGTGATACTGTGGCCAATGAGGACTATCTGAGACCAAAGTATTCACAGCTGGAGGTGGTGACATGTGGTTGGCACACAACACCCTGCCTCTCTGTCCCACTCAAGCACACAGTCGCAGCCTGCCATTACGGAGATATTGCTGGTACAAGTGGTTGGATATGTTAAAAGTGTTATACTAACAAATGAATGACAAAACTGATCCTCAATGACACATAGACTTAAGATATTATATTATGTCAGATAATTTTTTTAATGAAAATTTTATTTAAAATAAAAATACTCAACTGTTAAAAAATATTTCTTTCAAATAAAAAAAAAATTATTACAAGTGAATAGATAATATCTAAATATTAATTCAAACACTAAGGGCTTCCAGTAAAAGTTGTCTCCCCTTGTTGTTTATCCTACCTGTGTCAGTATTGTGTGGTATTGATACACCTTTTTGACCATAATAATTTTCAAGTGCCAGTATATATTTTTCAATGAAACTTAGTTGGTGTATAAATAAATGGTCCTACTAATGGCCAATGAAGTTTAATGAGAAACAAAGTCTTCATCATTTGTCACAAATATTTTTGGAAACAGTAGTAAACAAATGTTTGGTACCCGGACCAATATTCCCTCTAAGGTGTGGTATGAAGTGAGCAAAAATGTTGTCTCTGAGCGACATTTTGTTTTGATGTCATCCATCAGAGTGAGCGATCGTACATGTAGTATGAGCAACGCTCAGCTTAGAGGGAACATTGACCTGGACTGGCTAGAAGGCCAGCAGTTGAAAATGGTGATATATATATATTTGAGCGCGTTAACAATCAGTCTATATACAAAAAATAGCATGTCTTTGTACTCGAAGTTGCCCCAAAGGACATGAACAGATTATTGTAGCCAAAATACATTTGAGTATAGAGACAATAAAATAAAGTTCATATGTTATAAAGTTCATCTCAAAGAGAATAATCCTCATTATGGGTAGAGAAGCTTAATGTGGCGTTAGTTGGGTATTTATTATGTATCTATGTATAGCAGGCTCGCCAGGTAATTTAACTTAATTACCAAATCTTTAACTCTAACTCACTGGTATAGGTACTAGTATATAACAACACAACTCTTAGGCGTGTACTTTACAACACTGATTTAATGTACTATGATAATATTTTACAAGTCTAACAATCCAAGTCTACTCTAAGTATAATATGTTCTATAAACTTCCCTAAGTCTACTGGGCCGCCCTCTGTCGAGATACATTCCGCGTTCACTTTATAAAGGCTGGCGGGGTGCGACAGTAGATAATCCGTGTGCAAAGGGGGGGGGGACAGCTAGCGTGAGTCATTAGGGTACGGGGAATAGTAGATAATGGGACAGTAGTAGAAAGTCCGTGTGCAAAGGCAGCGAGAGCTGATAGAAACAACTTTTAACTAGTATGGAAGGGGTTAAGTTTGACCCGTTACATGGGGGGGGGGGGAGAGGTGCGGTGAATTCTTGACGTAACATATCCATGGCTGATGATGAGCGAGAGGGTCCGTATTGGCGGGGTAAATTTAAATTGGCAGTGGAGGTGGAAACGGGGAGGGGAGGGTAAATTCTAGATGTAACATTTCTGACCATGACCCTGGGTTATGTTCCATGGTCAACTGATGAGTCACTCGCTACTGGCGGTAGGTGCGTGTGCAAAAAAGGGGGGGGTAACTTCTAAACGTAACACTTAACAAAAACAACCCTGACTATTACGCACACAACACCATATCATTGATAAATTCATAATATTTTAAAGGACTCTTTTCCAAACAGTTCTTCATTTTATGTTTTATGATGTTCAACATAACGTATTTAAAAAAAAAAAACAGACGTCATCTGAGTGCTACTTGTTTAGCAGGTGGTTTATTTACTGTTCAACATTGTAGTATAGTACAGTATATCGCACCAAGAACTAACTAAGAAAACATTGACAACCGGCTGTGCCAACTACGGATTTGGGGGTCCGGGGCTTGGCCTCTTTTGGGGCCCTACATTTTGACATTCAACACCATCACATGAGATAATGTACTTAATATGTGTCCCAGGGGGGGGGGACATTCGAATTAGGACCCCCCCCCTCATCACACCCTAGGTACGCCTCTGCAACCCGGTGCACTTTTGATTAAAAAAAATATTATTGAAAATGTAACATTCCTTCAAACTTTATTGTGCTATACAGACCAATCATTTTGAATAACATCAGAAAGCAATACTTTATTGATATGATGTGTGGTAAAGTATAATGTATTAAAGTACAAAATTGAAATAGATAGAATCATTGTGTAACTTTTATCTGACCTTCAATTTAAAAAAAAAAAATTCCATCAATTCAGTTGAGGCAGCATATGCAGATTGTATCAGGCCTCTTAAAAAAGAAAGAAATATCAAAGCTTTAAATATTATAGTTCTGTGAAGCCCCCATCATAAATGGGTTAGTTTGCATTGTCTACATTTTGTACTGCGCTACTCAGACTCCACCCTTATACAATTCATTCATGTGACCTAATAATAAAAATAATGCAAAAAAATAAATAATTGTGAAGTAGTTTGAGGTTAGCGGTAAAGGGAGATAATTGCACATAAGATATCAACATATTATAGAAATAATAACAAACTGAACATACAAGCATTACATTATCTCGAGATATACATACACAATTCTTTGCTTTAAGATTTAGGTTGTGGAAAATAATACAGAATTATAATTGAACGATTACTGTCGGTATTTCTCCTAAGATCGCTTCTCAGTTAATAACAAACTGAACACCATAAATATTACACTATCTTGGGATATACATATGAAATTCGTTTGCTCAGCTATTATGTTGCTACTATAACTGACAAATTGTTGTATTTGTTTCGGGGAGTATCACAAAATATTTTGGCATATTTTATGAACTCTCCTTCCTGGTCTGAGAGACATACCATGATCCACGAGGGATGGATCATAGGGGTTCTCTAGTAAGGAAAAAAAAACCCATTACGTGCGAGGGTGGTGGTACTGTGGTCAGTGAGGACTATCCGAGACCGCAGTATTCACAGCTGGCGGTGGTGATGGATGTGGTCGGCACACAACACCCTTCCACTCCGTCCCACTCAAGCACACCTGCGCAGCCTGCCATTTTGGGCTGAGAGTAAAGGCACACTACACCCTCCCCTATGTCCGAGTTGCAGGAAAAACCCCTTTCCTTGCCATTCTGGCCGATCGGCAGTACACACACCCTGCTCGTCTGGCCAGTTTGGGCAATGATTAAAACCCATCTTTCTGCTGTCCCTGCAGATGATAGCGGGCACATTCACCCCGCCGCTCTGTAGGGACGGCAGACGTGCATCAGCGCCGCCAACAATGCTGGTGTGATAGGCACACTACACCCTACCATGCTGGCAATGGCGGCGTTAAAAAAAAAAAAAATATGTTGTATTTGTTTCGGAGAGTATCATAAAATCTTTTGATATTTCAATGAACTCTCCTTCCTGGTCAGAGACATACCATGATCCACGGGGGATTGATCATAGGGGTTCTCTAGTCAGGAAAAAAACCCATTACTTGCGACGGTGGTGATTCTGTGGTCAATGAGGACTATCCGAGACCGCAGTATTCACAGCTGGCGGTGGTGACGGATGTGGTCGGCACACAACACCCTTCCACTCCGTCCCACTCAAGCACACCTGCGCAGCCTGTCATTTCGGGCAGAGGGTACAGGCACACTACACCTTCCCCTCTGTCCGAGTGGCAGGAAAAACCCCTTTCCTTGCCATTCTGACCGATCGGCAGTACACACACCCTGCTGGTCTGGCCAGTTTGAGTAAGGATTAAAACCCATATTTCTGCCATCCCTGCAGATGATAGTGGGCACACTCACCCCGCCGCTCTGTAGGGATGGCAGACGTGCATCAGCGCTGCTAACAATGCTGGTGTGGTAGGCACACTACACCCTACCATGCTGGCAATGGCGGCGTTAAAAAAAAATGTTGTATGATTATTGATAATGTTCTCAGAACGATACTCATTGCCTGTAGGCGATGATCGTGACAGTCGAAAAGTTTATTATGTTGGGTTGGCCGGAAGGCTTCCACTACTTACCCTGCCTAATGTTTAAGTGTATGGTGCTTGTTCACCTCACCATTTACTTAAGGCAGGACCAGTATCATTACTGGCTGATTGGTAGGTGATATCCAACTTGGCTCACCAGTTGGGAGACGTATCAAGCCTATATGGTAGCAGCGCTCAGCTAATAATCCATAGTCCCGCTTTCTATGATTAGAACTTCTGGAACCTTTCGGGTTTCCCTTAGTGCTTCTGAGTGCAGCGCACTAAAGTATTATTAGTAAGAAATTAAAGAAATGTTTGCATATTAACATTAAACTCATTCAGTACAGAACACTTTCAATGTACTGTAAATGTTGCTGCCATCTTGTGTGACAGACACAGGAAGTGTGACAGACAAAAAAGATTTTTGTATTATAGATATTTTTCAAAAGCATAATCTTTTATGAAAAGAACTATGAAAAAAATCTAAAAAATACTACCGATACTAATCCATCATTTTACTTTATCTTTTATACCACAAAGCGCTACTATCTAAACATAGACCAAATGTCTTTACAAAGACTACTACCGTATGTTTTTTACTCAAAACCACAGGTAACAAGTGTCGGAAAGAAAAACAATTTAGTAAATGTAGTAAAATGTCGGATTTCTACATACCTACTATTAGGTGCTTGAGAATTGGAATTTGTTATTAGCTTTTTGTGAGGCAGCCTGTGTTTGTGAACATACTAGGCATTTGAAAATAGGCCATGGTAATGATGGTTAGTTAGTAAGTATCAACACAATGTAACTTTCAAACCTTCATGTCTGTTCTGAAATAAAAAAACTTCAGCAGGAAATCCTACAACTAAATTAAAATGTGGAAAAAGCAGATGTTAGGTGACTTTCTAATTTGGCATATGAAGATTGAAGTCTAAAAATATTCTACATTTTCCCTGCTGTCCGAATCCAACTCAACCAATTTTAGAAAAGAATGGTTTATGTCTCTATCCAGTGCCGGCATGAGGGATAGGTGATATAGGCCGCTGCCTAGAGCAGCATTATTTCCAGGAGCGTTTATTCTCAGCAAAATAATATAAAATTAAAAATTATGGGAAATATAAAAAATAAAAGTAAAATAAATGAATTTGAGAAACTGTAGAATAAAATAAGTGTACCCTATTCACAGAATTGCTCAGAATAGTGTCAACAAATTAGTCACATGTATTAATGCTCAATCTTAATTTATTGCATCACTATTTTCTAAATTATTTTTGTTTACTTACATCCAAAAATTACTTAATATAATTACCTCAAACTTCACACAACTAAAATCAAATTTTTTTTTACAGTTTCATTCATGTATTCTCTAATCTTACAGTTCAGTTCTTCTTACCAGTGGCGTCACTAGGGTTGGTGTCACCCGGTGCGGTAACTCAGGGTGTCACCCCCTCTCATGACACCCCGGTCTCCATATTTTTTTTCAGACACCGTATATATGTGCACATGCGCGACTTTATTATTTTTTCCGGGGTCAGGATTTTAGCGATAATTGATATCTATAGGTCAGTGTAAGTATACCAATAATTTCATTAAAATAACGCACTGGCTCCGGATACGTCTAAGACGTACTACGTATTTTTTTTCAGGATACGTCTAGCAAACTTTGATGACGTCAGTAAACAGAGTGAATGAGAACTCTTATTTACTGCAGACGTTGATGACGTCATTTACTGTTAATAATGGGAGATATATTTTTTATTCGGGGACCATCAATAGATATTGCTCCACACCCTAACCCTACCCATAACCCTAATTCTGAAAAAAAAAAATCTGAAAAATAAAATATATGTCTCTGAGAGGAATCGAACCTGCACATAGTTAGCCCTAAATGGGTCACGGCCAAACGATCAGCCCACTCTGCCAGCGCGCCACGGAAACGAAGCAACAATTTTAATATATAATCAGAAAGAATGGCTCGGTTATGCAATTTCCCGCGAAAAGAAAATAACTTTTAATCATAAGAGTTCATCTTAGACGTATCCGGAACCGGTGCGTTAAAATAATTAATTATAAAAAGTATGCAGTGTCTGTTAATAATCGGAGATATTTTTATTTATTTATAAAAATTAAATACGGCTTTGAATTATTTTAAGAATATAGGCCTAAAACTAGATATTTTGCATTCGGGTGTCACCCCTCGTGAGGGTGTCACCCGGTGCGGTCCGCACCCTCCTAGTGACGCCACTGCTTCTTACCCATCATGAGCAATGCCAACACTGGAAAGCACACTTATCTGGAGCACGGTATTTGAAGAAAAGGAAGCTAAAAAATCGTTCTTAGAATCAAAGAAAGACTCTTGTTGAATTTTTATCAAAGCAGACTGAATAGCATATTAGCGATGAAGAGTCAGAACTCTCATATAATTCAGTTTTTAACCAAGTAACCATTAGCAGGAACACATTACTATCGGAACAAAAAATAAGTGGTGTTGATTGCAACATGCCATATTCTTCAGCAGAGGTTTCATATTTTCAATTCATTCCTCAGATATTTTCAACAATTGATGAGTTTTAAGACATTGATGCCATTGAAATGGCAGAAACCCAAGCTATGCAAGAAATTGATGATTCTCTTTATGAAAATGGTAATGCCAGTTTGAATTTAACAAAATTAGATTCAGATATAATAGAGGATCCTGGTATATGATGAGATATAAGACCAAATTAGAGTCTGGTTATCCAAATGATGAAAGTGGCAGACAATTTTCTAATTACTACTATACATGCAAACTAGCTAACAGGGAATCTATATAAAAGCAATGTTTGATGTATTCTATGTCAGTAGGTATGGTAAATTGTTAATGCTGCAAAATATTTAACAGGAGTAAATCTACCTTACTAACAAATGGCAGTTGTGATTGGAAAAAAATGACAAGTATATTGCAGCATCATGAAAAATCACCAGATCTCATACATCACATATCATGATTGGAAAGAACTAAAAATGATGATCACAAATAATAAAACAATAAATGATTTGAATCAGTGCCTTATAAATCGTGAATCAAAACACAGCAGGGATGTATTAGAAAGATTAATATCTTTGTTGACAGTGCATGGAGTTCAAAATTTACCCTTGAGAAGTTAAATATGCCTCATAATGGAAATTTTAAAAAAATTTGTTCAAGTTATTGCAGAATTTGATCAGGTAATGAAACAACATACAAGACATAAAATCAGTTGAAAATCTTGACCATTATTTAGGAAAAAATATTCAGAATGAGATTATTAAACTTTTGAGTAAGAAGGTCAAACAGAGAGTTGTAAATGATCCAAGAAATGCAAAAATATTACGCTATAAGAATAGAAAATACCTTTGCAAAAGATTTGTATCTGACCGAAGTAATTGAAGAGTTTGCCTCTGCAAAAGCTAAAAAAACATATTTTTCTTGAAATCTCTTCAATGTTTTTAATGAAATAAACATGACATTTATTTTATGTTTTATTACTTGTATTTTAAAAACTTTTATAAAGTTGCCAAAATTACAATATTTGTTATGAAGAATGAGGACACATAATAAAATTATAAATATGTGATTTATATTTAAATAATTTGGATTTACTTTTAAATAAATAAACGTTATAGTTTTCTAATGAGGGTGGCATTTCTGTCCTTGCTTATGTCACCGAAATTCCTAAGGCAGGCTGTCTCTAGCTATATACAAATAATTTAAAAAATTGCATACAATATTGAATATTAATAAAAAAATTTTAATTTTTAAAAATATAAATTGCCAAGACTAAAACAAGGCTAGCACTTTAATTGTTAGGGGCATTGTAGGTTGACTCGAATATGCTATTCTTTTTTAGCATAAATTAGCAATGTAAAATTTAATGTAGTTTATATTTCTTTGTTAAAGTCCACTTTTTTATAGTTTTTAAATGATTATTTATTAGTTTTTTTCTACTATCATAATTGGTCTGATTTAGATCTACATCAGCTGTGATTCGTCACTTGAGCATTTATGAAGAAAGTCTGTGGGAAACACCTTCAAACATCAAGCAAGCTGTGTTATGTTTGATGAGCAAAAGAGGGCTCATCACGGACTACAACATTGAAAAGGTTAGTGTAACGTTAGTCCACCAATGTAACTTTGATATTTTATGTAACAGATTTTTATTATATTGTTCTGGTTTAGTGTAGTGCTGATGTTCTTTCTTTGGTTCACTTGAGGTAGTGTTCAATTTAGTTTCATTCACAGACAAAACACCATGAATGAGGGAAAGTTCCACGATTCAAATGATGTTTTTTATGCGATAAAAACATACACGAAATGAAATCACATGCAGCAATATTCAAAAATGCCTGAATAAAAATATCAAAGTATTCAGCGAACCCGAAGGATTGAAGCAGAAATACTTATCAAAATTAAACTCTGACCTTGTAGGCAGTATAACTTTATCTTCTCTTTGAGCATATTACCGTCCCAAAGGATTGAAGTAGATATACTTTAATATCATATGCTTCTATTGCTTGTCGTAGGTAACTCTTCACTACAAGTATACTGCCTTCCCGAAAGATTGAAGCAGAAATACTCGAACATCTGTTGGTCTGTACAGTACCTCTTTATATCTCCACTAATAACTGGCCAAATTAACTGAGCTTGGACCCTTGGGTATTTCTGGCTCCCAAATGGCCTCCCAGGAGAAGCTTGGGGGCCACCCTCATTGCTTCCCCCTGTTGCGTTTTGAGGGCAACTAATTGGATGGATCTTTCCCCTCCTTTATCAACGAGTTCTCTATATAGCAAACCATTTTTAACTACGTAATGCTCGGTGTGACCCTTTGTGGTTTTAACTCTCCCCAATTCTGCCCATTCACTTAACTTGTTCAGGGTGGGGTTGGATTGTTGCTGCTGGAGAAATTCTACACTCTTGATGCCAGGGGTTTGACATGGGGGTGTATAAATGGGTTTCTCTGGTTTGGTGTGTTTTTGGCCTGTTCTCTTGTCATCACTCCACTGCTATTCAATGGAATAATTGGGGTAGAGGCGGGATAGGTAGATGTGCATGGCTTCCAGTCTGGTTTAGGGAAAAATGGGTGTCTTGCGCCGGGCATGTAACTTTGTAATTAATGAATGATATATCCATCCTGACCTTAATAATTTTTGAAAAAAACTGGGGTCCTCTCTGACAGCTCCTTACTGTTAAATTATTGGGGTCCCTGAAAAGTGATCAGATTACCCTTCGAACAAGGGCCCCCATAATGGAGAGAAGGCTCAATTTTATGAAAAGTCTATGATAGATCCAATAATTGTATGTTTCTATCTACGTTTAATATATCTTTGAGAATTATAACAATAACATATTACAAGCACGAATAATTAAATAATCAGGACTACATGTGTGTAAATAAAGAAATTGCCCACATGTGTGCAAAAAATGAAGATGCACACTTGTGCATAGAGCAGACGCTAAATTAAGCAACAACAATTGATTAAATTGTAACCTTTTATTATGAATCCGCAATTAGAAAATCTATCATTTTGTGTACTTTATTTAAGATTCCGCCAGATTTATGTATAACATTAAACTTAATTTGCATTTAATGGTAGCTTTTTCCTGAATTAAAAAACCAGGAGTTTTTCTGTAATTGAAATAGCTAGGACCTTCTTTTTAGCAACTCCTTGCTTAAATATTATACCTTCTGGGCACTTAAGTACAGTATTTTAAAAAATAATTTTCTTTCTATTGTCAACAATCTTTTTGTGTTAATTTTCACATTATTGTTTGAAGTTTCATGATTTTAGAGAATTTTAAGAACATGTCCATATATTTAAAGGCTTATTTAGACTTTTTTAAAATCTGATTTTTATGCAACATTTTTGTAGAACCTATTCCACGTATAAAAAAGACCTTACAGTTTTAAAGTTTTTCGTTGTTTTTTTAATAATGATATGTCGTATACTCAAGACATGGTATCATTTTTTGCTGGTGCCCTGAAAAAAGAACGTTTTTAAAAATCACCATAATTTAGAAAGATTTAAAAAAACAAAAATATCATTTGTTCCCTATACATTATTGAATATGGTTAATTTACCGTCTTACTCCCTGTTCCTTTTGTCCATTGTATATTAAAAGAAAAGGAGTGCTTAATAACATTACCCTTCCTTATTATTTAGTTACAAACAATTGTGAATATTTGCATATCTATGTTGAATAGCTTTTTAATTTATTTATAGTAATTATTAATCTAATCATGTCACTTGATGGCTGAGTGCTTTATAACCAGGGCCGGCTTTAGGTCGATTTGACAGATTGCTCCAAATTGGATCCCACACCTGGTAGAGGCCCCGCAATTTACATTTAGCATTAATAGTAATAGTTGTTATTGTAAAAAAAATTAGAAGAAGAGGGGCCTCATAGCATCCGTTAAATTGAGCCCTGCAATTTGAAATATTTTTACATTGAATTATAACTGTTGGATGCTGATTGACTTGCTTATGGACACATTTGCTATTTGTGCATTGCACCATTGATTATCTATTAACATTGATTGATATTTCAATGTACAGTACAAGCTAAACTGAAATATTTTTTTGCTGTCACATAGCTAACTGAACAAGCTTCTTAAAAATACCATTCATTAACTCAGGAAGTTGCTTGTGGAGTGACATTTAATGACTAAATTATTATAAGATCAGCAACAGAACATTTGTTTGTTTCTTCTGTTTGTGTTGGAAGCACACATAGACCCAACCAATGTTCCCTTTAAGCTGAGCGCGTGAGCGATCGCTCACACGAATTCAGAGCGTTGCTCATACTACACGTGCGATCGCTCACTCCGACGGACGAATAGCTTAAATCGCTCACAAATTTTGGCCTCAAACAAAATGTCGCTCAGAGACAAATTTCTTTTGCTCACCTCATACCACACCTTAGAGCAGGGTTGTTAACAATACTAAAAAAAAATATTGGCAATACCAATACATTTTTAAAACCAGTATTGCAATACCAATACCAATACAATTTTAAAACCAGTATTGCAATACCAATACCAATATTTATTTATTATTGCTAATACCAATACCAATATTTGGGTCATTCGATGAATAAAACGCATATACGTAATTCATTGCTCTATATCACTTACATCGATAAACGATAACAACATTTTTGGCTAATTTAGATGATGTATTTTTAACCAAATTTTATTCAATAGTTAACACTTGCTTCATCAGTTTCCCTCAAAGCATCCAAATGTCTTTTACAACATAATAAACTACTATTAAATAAGTCGGCATACCTTAACGTCCTTTAGCAACAAGATTTTTAATATGTATGATGTACACATATTGTGAATGAATGAATGAATCAATGGATGGATGGATGAAGCAAATGACTGTCATAGAAAAGCAAATGATACTTAAACAGTTAAACATCACACTATAGTAAAAGCAGTCAGACCGAGTCAGTGGATTGCATTACATCTGGAAAACTAACGATGAATTCCAGTAGAGTTCACAGGGTAACGCCACCTAACTTGCAGTTACCACTTAGCCAGGCAAAGAAAAGTAACCATTTCAAAATGCGCACTGCTCAGTCGTGAACGAAGAGGGGAAAATATTCGTCCTCCTAATGCAGCGGTCGGGGAACTTTTTTAATCATTACCCCAAAATATTGTTTGTAAGTTGATATTACCCCACAGCAAATTAAAAATATATACTTTTTACTCACAAAAGTTTCATTTTTACTCCCAAAAATTTCATTTTTACCCCATTTGGGGTAATTTACCCCGGTTCCCCGACCGCTGTCCTAATGAAAACAGCCTTTCAAGCTCAACAGCAGCGCTTGAAGGAAGTCCTGTATTCAGGTATATTTACGGATATGTGGATAGGCATCCAATGATGCAATACTGTCTGAAGTGTCTGCCAAGTAATTATTAATTTCTTGATTCACATCAGTGATTGTGAAACGCGTCTCTTCAGTACTTCAATAAGATGCGAACGCTGCAAATCATCATCCATCCAGTCCAACTTGAATTTGGGATGTACAACGAATGCCAGTCGAGCATCAATGCTGTCAAACATGTTTGCAAATCTTCTATCGATGGCATGCAAAAGACACGAAGCTAATGGAGAACAAACTACGAGCCGATCATTCTTTCCTTGATCAGGAAACACTTTTAACTGAGCCTTCATCACGACAAGTGTTGGTAAAAGGAAACCAAGTCCAGTGTCTTTTTTAGTTTCACCCTGCAAAATATCTAGTGCACAGCAAACAGGCTTCATAACAGCAACATACTCTTTAACAAATGTTTTCTGTACAGGCTGTAGTCTTTTGATATCAAGTTCATCACAAAGTTTGTCAACAACTTCCATGTCACTTACACAGAGAATGTTGTAAACTCTGGTGACAGCATCATACATTGAATTCCACCGGGTTTCACCAGGTGTTACCAAAAGCATACCAAGTGATCTGCCTGACGATACTTTGCAAATAACAATAAACACTCAAGAAAATTATTTAATGCAACCGGAAAAAAGCTTGGAAAGAATAGCAAATTCCATATAAATCAATTTTACTTAGAGTACTCACTGGTCAATACTCATTGCCACATATATCATATATGATTTCTATTATCATTCATTGCTCAGTCTCATTCAAAAATTGCTTGGCAATGTCACTCGAAAGATGGCGACACCAAAGAAAAATTTATTATATTCAGCTTTATTCACAACCAATGTTGTAGAGAACTTATTGAATATTGCTTTAAGTATTGGTTAAAAATCAATACCAATATCAAAAATAAGTATTGGCAATACCAATACCAATATCAAATTTCAAGAAGTATTGCAATATCGTACCAATACTTAAAAAAGTATTGGCAATACTGCCAATACCAATACAATATTGCAATATTAACAACCCTGCCTTAGAGGGAACATTGGATCCAACTCTAGTTTTTAAAGCCATTAATTGTTTTTGTAACTTTAATTAATAATGGCAATGGTGGTCAAAGGCAAGTCCTAGGATCCCCGGTGAATTTTGTGCGTTTCCCAACAAGCATGTTTGTATTATTGTTTGTATACTTAAGTTTACACAAAATTTTGATAAATTAACTATTTTTAGCTTATTGAATACCATTTACAAAGTCAGAAAGCAGTTTTCATCAACCTCTCGCGTAGCCACGCCTGTCATTTTCCATTTTTTTTTTGGAGTAGATGTGATAGAGAAGTCAAATCTTGTGTAATTATTTTTTTGGAGCAGGATAAAGGGTCATAAAATATTAATCAAGCTTTATTCATTTACTGTTTACATTGTGGATCTAATCAAGCAGTGTTATCTTTTTTATTTTAAACACCTGTTCTTTATTTCTTCATTAAGAGATGTTCTTAAGTTATTGGGAGGCCTTAGGTAAAAAGTCGAACTGCTAATAATCTTTACGAATTTGAACCAAATAGTGAACTCATTTTAGCTTGAGAATCCTGACAGTTGCTTAGATTCATTTCCTTGTCACTGGAAAAATACAATTCCTGAGAGAAAGGCCCTAAGCAATTACAAAGTTAATTCGCAAGACCCTTTCCGACTTCATTGATATTTAGTTTTTTTTTATTATTACCTAGATTTCTTCACAAGATTTTTTTCATCAGCCATGAAAATTTCTTTTTAACAAGCGGACTGATTATGAATGTTTTCCCCCTTTCATGTTGCAGTTAAAAATACATTAGTAAATTTTCAGCTGCATTTGATTGAACAATGCTATTTTTTTTATAAATGTTAACTCTTAATCGACGGCAGGTTTTTGGTCATTTTTTATTACCAAACAGGTGTCCTTACATTTTGGACTATGTTGTCTGTTTCTTTTATAGCCCATATATATCTAATATATCATTTTTTTTCTACTTTGAATAGGCTTTAAAACTGTGCAGCTTATTTTTGTGAAAATTAAACTGGATAATATTTAAAAAAAAAAAGAATTTAACAAAACAAAATTATTTTTGTTTAAAGTGGACAAACAGCAATAAGACAAAAAACAAGTATTAAAAACAAAAACATTTTTTCAGACATTTTATTAATCTACATATATTTCTGAAAGGAAATATTCAGTTATCAATCAATTTCTTCAAAAAATAAATGTTTGTTGACTTTTTTTTCAAATATGCATATTTTCCTTTAATCATTCACATAAAATCTAATTTTAAGAAAAACGCAAAAAATGTAGAAAAAATTTTTTTTTTATATTAAAAAAGACATAATGCACAGTGTGTTTTTTGCACTGCCCCTCACTTTTTTGACAAAATGTCAAAAAAGTGAGGGGTATGGCCTTATGCGCGCCTGTGTCGTGAGGCTACCTTGTGTTTTTTCTTAAAAAAGTTGAAAAAAAATGTTTTTTGGTCAGTTTTGAATGTTTTTATATTTTTTTTTTTTTGATTTAGCAAGTGTTAGTTTCATCTTTGTCACTTGATTTAAGTTCTTTTTCCACTAAATAATGAGAATCTGAGTCCATTTTAATTTAGTCGAAGTGACTGACAAAACGTAAACAAATCAAAATGACGTTCGGTGCCGGTCAACTGCTAGTGTTATTTTATTTGCGAGAAATTGTAGTTCAATAAAAAATAAATAAATATTTTTTATTAGAAAGTATTTAGAATGCATTTTTTTAATAAAAATATTACATTTGTAATAAAAAAATATTAAAAAAAATAATATTTTTCATGGTTTGACTTTATGGATCACCAGAGTTACATTTTATTGTATGCCGTTTGTTGGGAGTTAAACTGTTAAAAAGTCATATTTAGTTGCGAAAATGCCTATGGAATATTTTTTTTCCTATAGAGAAACTCAGAATTTCATAAGAAATTTCAACACCAAAAATATTTGAGCCCTGTTAAATTTAATTATTTCACTTTAATCTACATTCAGAAGTGTGATTGATTTAAGCTATATTTCCTTAAAAAATATAGTTTAAGTAACACGGTTTATAAAAGCTTTTACTTTAAATAATTTAAATACAAATAAATCAGATGAGGGTAACAATGCTCATCTTTCTTAATATAATTTTAAAATGGATCTGTTATATTATTACTGTTATTTTCATTGCAATCAGAGAAATTAGTAAGTAAGTTTACTATTTGTCAGTTGTCCTGAGAGCGTAAACTTATTTTTCATTTAATTGAAATATAAATTACCTTCTTCTAGGTACTTTATTCAAGATTGATGTCTCTGGATCTTAGTATAAGCCAAGTTTCTGACCAGTGTCTTTTTAAACTCTTCAAGATGAAACAGTTATACAAAATTGACCTCAATTCTTTTAAGGAAGCCAATAAAGCGATAACGTCTGCTGGTAAATGATAATGATATTTTAGTTTTTAGCAACATCTTTTTTTTAAGGGCTACATAAATTTATTATAATTATTATAAAAAATCCAACTGTCTTTGGTAATTGCAATAATTTTTATGACAATATTCGTTAGTTTTATGATCTTACTAAATAAATTACTGTGTTTAGTAAGCCCTATAAAGCATTCATTAAAAAAAAAATATTAATTTTTAATGACCGGGTTTAGATATAGATGAATACAATATTTCTTGATGCATGCTAATTCCAATTGATTTATTTTGTTTTTTCTGGTGATTATCTTATTAGTTAAATTTTTGGGAAATTAATTATCACTAGCTTCTTGAGGCTTAATAAATTGAAAGTTTGAACACTTCTGTATTCTTGACGAAAATGCACTATTTCAGAACTTTCAAGTAAATTAATTAAAATCACTTTGAAGAAGATATTTACGTTTTTGTAAATGCTTATATACAAAGTAAAATGCAGATAAACACTAAATAGCACCAGTTTCAGCACTGGTCCAATATTGTGCAAAAAAAAGAATTATTAGGTTAGTGAAGAAGATTTAGATGAAGTGCACATGCTACCTGCAAAAATGCTTCTGTTGATTTTTTATGTGTGTTGTGAAGTGTACACAAAATGTTAAAACTTAAGTGTTAACAAGCATAATGTTAAAACCCATGATTGTAGTTAGGGTGTTGCTACATACTATGATTAGTTTTGATACCTTATATAAATGTAAAAAATTTGAATTGTTCATTGACTATTGTGAAAAAGGGAAGGGAAAAATGAAAAACTATGAAAGAATAAATATAAAAAAAAAGCTTTTTAAATTCTTCTAAATCCTCAGGAAATATATATATTTATAAAGATTTGGTTCCGTTTGGGAATAGTAATTTTTACTAATCTATGACTTGATAAAATTCAGACTTCAAATTATTCTGAACTACCTTAAGTGTGTCTCAAATTCATTAAAAAAATTGAGCCAAGTGTACTCAAATTAATATGTCATGGAATGATAAATTGCCAAATAAAGAAATGAAGCTGTTAAATGAAGCGACCATGATTTATTTTTTTAGTCATCCAAATTTCTATAAATGAGATTTTTTATGAAACCATATTTAAATTTTTTTTTTGTATATATGTTGTTTGGAGCTCAGCTTGTTTTTTTGTCACAAGTTATTTTTAAAGGTATTTATTAAGATTTAGTTTCTTTGGGTTGGTACTTGTTTCCATATAAAAGATTGTAACTAAATTTTTTACCTCTTCTCATTAGTTTATAATTCTGAAACTCAGCTCACCTTCAGCATTGATATTTTTAGTCTGGTGAGTTAAATAGTAGATAACCCTTACACATATGTGGGGAAGGGAGATGGGTGTTTTTTTTTCTCTTTACCATTTATATTTTCTTTTATATTTTCTTCTTAAGGGAGTGTTTTGTGATAAAATCATTGATTGTGATTTACTGTAGTAGAAAAAATTTTTTTTTAGTACTGTTATTATTTTATAAAAGGTGTGAGGCAGTCGCGTTTACTTAGAAAGTGCAAAAGTTTAATGAGCTGAACATGTTCTTTTATTTTAAATTAGCCAGTGGCTAGTTGTTTAGTCATGTTGAGGTGTTGCACCTTTGAATAGAGATAATTAATAGCATTAAAAAAAACAACTTAAATCCCATATGGTACAGATTTGACTGGGTTTAGAAATGAACTTAGACCTTTGAATACATGATTAAGACCTACAATGTACTGTATTAGGATATTATGTAAGGATAATTTATTTAAAGAGTTATGTGCAAGACATATTTTTACTTTTTATGGCACATTAAAGTCTTTCTTTGGGGCATAATTCATGCATTTTAGCCGTTTAAGGTCATAGAAATCTCAATGTTACTCATGCCCTAAAAATCAACATTAGAACATTGACTGAACACATTTTTTTTTTTAAATTTTAAAGAAAAATATTTTGTGCTCCACTGGACATTGAATTTCTCCAAGTGCAACTGTCTTTTTATTCGATTTTAATTTTCATTTTCTGTATGTAAGTTAGTGGCTGTGTTCTCAAATCTTGTATCTTATTCAAAGCAAGGGATGAATACAATATACTCAGTGGCGAATTTAGGCCTAGGCGCACTAGGCGCGCGCCTAGGGCCCCAGATAATTTAGGGGCCCCAAAAACCTGGTTTTATAAAAGAAATAAAAAAAAACCCCGCTTGCTGTGAGGGTTTTGGGAATTCCACAAATCTATATATAGTCTTTCAGACTGGTAAACAATGCGAGTTGTCGAACGTGGTTGACTGTGTCTTGCTTGCTGTGACGTAAGAATTAATAAAGTTGGCGCTAGTGTTCGAAGTGACAAGTAACGTACGATATGTACCAGTAGTTGGCGCACCTTACGTCACAGATTTTAATTAATAATTCTAATTCAAATTTAAATTTTTTGCAAATTGCAATAACTAATTGATAATTGCCAGTTTATTACACTATTTTGATAATTTTGTTCTGCTACCCACTACGCTTTGTGTGGATGAATGATCATTGATCATTTTTCCTTTACTATTGTAGCTGACTGCGACACATTCGTTTCATTAAAACTATGTCTATGAGACAATATCCGTCAGATGCAAAAAAGCGTGAAATCCAAAAGAAAAGAAAAGCAGAAGATGCGAAAAACGAAGGCGCCTTGTTGACATTTTTAGCGAAACGACCGGTAATCCCACCATCAGAAACTACTCAAACAGAAATAACAGCTAATGATCCAAGTCCAGTCGTCTCGGCAACAGCCAGTATGGATTCTGAGCCCGAGCCAACAGACTTGCCAGAACCTGAACAGCCGGCTGAAGGTCCTATACCGGAGGTCGTGAGTAGTGAAACTGTTGATGATAACAACTGTGGTGAAATTTTGACAGATATCGCTATGTGGCAAGCGAATTTGACAGAAACCTTGCGTAATTATGTTTTGGATTTCAACCATGGCATGTTGATGACATATCGTGGCAGAAAATATTTTCGTCATTTGTCTGAACATAACTTTTACTTAACCAAGGCGAATGGCCAAAAAGAAAGACGTGAATGGTTAGTGTTCAGTGAAACTAGTGGAAGCGTGTATTGTTATGTATGCAAACTGTTTCCAAATTAAGCTAGACAATTTTCAACAAACGGGTGTTCTGATTGGAAAAATATTGCCGCCAAAATTTCTGAACATGAGAATTCGTATGGCCACGTTCAAGCAATGTGCACTTTCGCTAAACGCTTGAACGCAAAAGGGCGTATTGACGAACAGATGGCCAAACAGTTACATGATGAAAGGCAATACTGGGGAGAAGTTCTACGAAGGATTGTAGCAACTGTACAGTTTCTTTCCTCTGAAGGCTTGGCCTTTCGTGGTCATGCCAACGATGACGGTAATTTTACCAGTTGCTTGAATTACTTGTCAAAATTTGACTCTTTCTTAGCAAATCATATTGCACGGTACGGTAACAAGGGAAGTGGTTCTGTCAGTTATTTGTCACATGCTACTTGTGACGAATTTATTAAAATAATGGGCAATGCTGTCAGAGATCAGTTTATGTCAGAAGTAAAGCAATCGATATATTTCTCTTTGATTGTTGATTCAACACCTGATGTTAGCCACGTGGACCAGCTAACTGTGATACTCAGATATATTCTCATTGATGGTGAAATTAAAGAACGATTTTTAACTTTTGTTGACATCTATGCTCATAACGCTCAAAATCTGGAGCAAGTGATACTAGACGTTTTGAAGAACTGGGGATTAGATATCACAAAATGCAGGGGACAGAGCTACGACAATGCTTCTAACATGTCTGGCAGATACTCGGGCTTGCAGGCTCGAATCATGCAGTTTACTTCCCTGCTCCAGCCATAGCGTGAATCTAGTTGGTAATGCGGCTGCAGAATCGTCGCTTTCAGCAGTATCATACTCTGACTTTATTCAACATGTTTAGGTTTGGTTCTCAGCATCCATACACAGGTGGAACATCCTTAAAAGGCATCTAGTCAAAAATGGATGCACCATAAAGAAAGTTTCGGACACAAGATGGTCAGCTAGAGCGGATGCAGTGTTTGCGTTGCATCAGAACTACATTGGTATTCAGAAAGCTATTCTTCAAGCAGCCGAAGATCGTGATCAGAAGGCAGCTGTAAGAAATTAGGCTAACGCTCTTTGTTACGATGTAAGTTATTTTAGCGCAATAGTTTACTCTGGTCTCAGGAACAAAGGAGTGGGGGATGTGTATCATTGTGACCAGATAGATGAATAATTTACGCGAGAGCACGCCCGTCATCCTTCCCCAGTTAATTGGTTGTGAGTCGCCGGTGGTACCGAGGGCTCACGGAGACAATTTACCTGGAGAAGAATGTTCGTGACCGTGACACGTAGGATGAAGTTTGGGACCGGGCTGCAAATTGCAGTTGATACTGCATCTGATTATGAAAGTCGTGGGGCAGAATTTTCTCACGAGGGATACTGAGTTATAAAGTGTCATAGGACCCTTGTTTAGATGTCAAATCACGTTCCCACCCCCACAGTCCTGTCACATAAATTACTCCGAGTGTAGAGTCAGTTGGACTGAGAATTAATTAGAAGTAATCAATCACCGATGCCAAAGCCAATTGTATACTGTATATAAGCAGGACGGTTTTGTGTGTAAGACAGGAGACAGGAGAGAGACTGAGAACTAGATAGTCGAGTGAGATAGGACGTAAGCTGAAGTACTGTATGTGAGAACTGGTGTCAAAATATCTACATAATAAACGTGTGTTATCAGCAAAGAAACCGGTATTTTGTTGACTTATTAGCGGAGACTGAACGTGAGCTGTGAAAATAGAAATATTGTCACCAAACCATCTACATCTACTCTCTCATACTTCTAGACAGCGGTCTGTCCGTGGCCAGGATTAGCATTAGGAGTATCCACCAACGTAACACTCTTGCTAATAAAATGGATCTTTTTGAAACTGCATTGATGACTGTTTTCAGGATACAATTTTACAGCGGATGAATGCAACCAGCAAATCCCTGCAAAATTCAAATTTAAATCTTGATGCTGGTGTAAATCTTCTAGAATCACTGAAGCTATTTATTAACAACGAAGTCAGAAACGATTTCACTCGTATTGAAGAGCGAGCAGCATTGCTTATGAGCGAGGATATCAAAGACTGTAAATATCAAGATGAAGTGAGCCGCAAGAAGAAGCGAAAACCGTTTTCTGATGAAAGCAATGAACCGGAAGTTATTTCAACTGGTCGTGATAATTTAAATTGTTAACACAGTAAACGCCATTTGTGATAAATTGATCACGGAACTTGATCACAGAATCGAAGCATACAAAGGTATACATGATTTGTTCAGTCTATTTTTCAAGGACAAGGTAGATGACTTGAACACAAAGATCTCAGCCTTGATCGAAGAATACAAAGACGATGTTAATTCTGATACCACTGCCGATGAAATCAAACAGTTTTTGCATTTCGCTAAAGAGGAAGGCGCTAAATCTGCGGTAGAGATGTAACAGCTTATAGCAGTGGGTGGACTAAAATGTACATTTCCCAATGTGGAAACCCTTCTAAGAATCTTTCTCACCATTCCTATATCAAACGCAACTGGAGAACGGTCATTTTCTGTGTTAGAAAGGATCAAGAATTACTTTCGGAATTCCATCAGCCAATGTAGGCTGGGAGATTTGTCTATTTTATGCATTGAATCAAAGGAGACATTAGATTACGATTTCAATGCGCACATTGACACGTTCGAGAAACTGACAAGCAGGAAAAAAGTTATATAACTGTAATAAACTGACAATTGCAAGTTCTAGCTAGTTTGCATAACTATGTATTATGCATGTTAAATAATACATGAGTGTTCTGACTATTGTTGTATTCTGATCATTTTTAAATGCCTTATAGGCGAGGGGCCCCAAATTGGTCATGCGCCCAGGGCCACAGTTTTGGTAAATACGCCTCTGAATATACTGGATGAAATAGGTGTCAATGCAGCTTATAAGACATATCTAGCTCTATGATTGGTAGTTGATATGATATGGGCTCTAAATTTGAGTGAAAGGTCTGACCGAAAGCAGAGATGAATGGGTTGTTTAAATGGGGTAACATTAATTGAATGTAAACATAATTGATGTACACTGGGTAGCTAAGGGGGGCGAGGGGGGACGGACCGCCCCGGGTGACAGCATATGGAGGGTGACACTATGTCGCTTTCAATAAAATTTTTCAGCCAGGCTAAGGTGCGAAAATAGTCTGAAAATAGAATTGTTATAATAACCAAACCAACACAGGAGATGTGACCGGGCGTTTCGCATACAGATCAAATGTCAACCGTAATTAGATATGTACACATCAGCGGTGGTACAGTTGAAGTGCGGGAGTCGTTCCTTGGATTTTTTTTATCTGAAAGATAAAACAGCTACTGCATTGACTGGCGATGTCCTAGATAAACTAGAAAACGAAGGACTAGATACTCAGTTATGTCGTGGTCAAGGGTACGATAATGCAGCAAGCATGGCTGGAATCCACGGTGGTGTGTAACAAAAAAATCAAAGACACTAATTGCCCTCATAAGGAAAAAAAAGTACTTATCTGCATCTGAGTAGATTTTGAGAAAAACAGGAAAACAAGTTGTGGTGTTTTGCAGGGTGTTTCATAAAGTACGCAGTTTTTAAAAATGCAATAAATCAGCCAAAATTGATGCAAAATTCAAAATTGTTATTTTATTTCATTCAACATATACTTCAATTAAATAATGAAAAATGATATCGAGCATATGTCCACCTCCACTTTCTCTGCAGGCAGTAATCCGATCGTTGCAATTAACGATAACTCTTTCGCAGACGTCCCTGTCGATTTCGCCGATCACCCGTTGAATTTCCATCTTCATTTCGGTAATCGTTCACGTAAACTAGTGACTTCACATATCCCCATAAAAAGAAGTCACAATGTGTGAGGTCACAAGACCTCGGAGGCCATTCTTGGTCGCCGCCGTGAAGTGAGATCAGACGCTCAGGGAACTTTTCACAAAGCAAGGTGATTGTCTCCCGGGATGTGTGGCAGGTAGCCCCGTCCTGCTGAAAGCACATTTCATCAATTCCGTCATCCTCCATCTCTTCCAGAGCAGGCCACAAAAAGTTAGTGATCATGTCCCGATAACGGTTGCCATTTACATTAACTGAATTTCTATCACCATCTTCAAAAAAGAAGGGGCCAATCACGCCTCCTGCCCAAAAACCACACCAAACCGTGGCTCGTAGGGGATGCATTTCGTGCTCTTGGATCACTCCAGTGGTTTCGTCACCCCAAATGCGGCAGTTATGTTTGTTGACATACCCCGAGAGATGGAAATGTGCCTCGTCACTGAAGATTATTTTTTTTTTTTTAAATTGTTGTATAGTTAAAATCCAATCGGCGAATCTCCGCCGTTTTGCATGGTCTGCTGGTTTCAGCTCTTGTGTCAACTGTATCTTGTAGGGGTGCATATGAAGATCTTTTTTCAGTATTCGATGCACCGAAGATGTTGACATACCCAACTGTTGCGAACGACGGCGAAGCGACTTCACGGGGCTCACATTCACACTGTCTTGCACTACCGCAATGTTTTGTTGCGTTCGAACATTACGGTTTCGACCCAGATTCTTCGAATTTCTGTACCAACCTCTAAAACTGTTGTTGCGTCGGGGCATTGTCACGTCCAAAGATCGCGCGAAGTTTACGGACAGTCTCTGCGTAGCACTCCCCGTTTTTGTAATGAGTTTTCACAATAAGAATGCGTTGTTTGATACTGAACCGCTCCATGGCTACAAAATGGGAGAACGACAAATGGTCTTCTAATCGGAGTGATAATAGATAACGAAAATGATAGGAACAGTGCTGAGAATCTTCAAACAAAAAAATCCTGCGTAAAACTGCGTACTTAATGAAACACCCTCTATTATGATGTTCAAATATTCATACATAATTAACTTTTAGAAGTTTTCCTGTTTTTCTCAAAATCTACTCAGATGCAGATAAGTACTTTTTTTCCTCATGAGGGTTGTAATCCGAAGGCAATTTTTTTTTACCTTGTTTGAATCATTCTTTGAACATTTGTGGCAAAAATTCGTTTGCTAGGAATCCGTCTTGTGTAACATTTTTTGGAAGTTTTGAGACTTGTACACATTTTTTGCTCTGTCGACCGATGTACTAGAGAAATATACAGGTCTAACAGTGAAGAGATTGTCCACAACTCACTGGAGTGCACATGCTGATGCAGTGAATCAAGTGATACAGAAGTTTAACCAGTTTATGGAAGCCATTGAAGCTCTGTGTGATGTCAAAGAAAGCGTCGAGAAAGGCGCTGAGCACGATCTGTTGCCAGCTGAATGCGACTTTTCTTTCATTTTTCTGAGGTGATGTTTCACAAGTAGTCGACTTAGCACAGAAGTACATGAAAACACCAGGTATTACTGTGGACATTGTTGCAACCAAATTAAGGGCTATCAAGGTCTTTGTGGAAGAGCATCGTACGAAGTTTGTTGACAATGCCATCCAGCACGCACTTGCGAAATGTGAAGGACTTGATATTCCTACACAGAAGAGAATCATAAGGAAGAGAAGATTGCCAGGAGAGTAGGCAAGAGATGCTGGATTGTCATTGCCGCAGGAGACCAAGAGAGCAATGTTAGAGTGTCTGGACCGTTTTCATATGGAGTTAGATACGCGAGGAAAGGCAGTGAATGACATTTTGCTGATTTTTTCTGCCGTTCAGCCAGACCATATTATTTGTGCCAACGACGAAGAAATACAGTTGTCTGTTACCAAGCTCACAGCCGTGTATGATGAGATGAAGAAGACCTTTGTCTAGAAATTCCACGTTTAAGGCAACACGCACAAGCAGTCGAAATAAACTTGGAGGAAGCCAAGCACTGGATTGTACTGCAACTCCTACGGTTTATCATCATATGGGACCTTTTTGAATCATCGTGTGAAAGAAGTTTCTCGAAAATGAAACTTATCAAACATTACCTCCGGTCAACCATGAGCCAGTCGAGATTGTGAGATTGTCGGATAGGCTGTTCTGTCCATTGAACGCGAGCTTACAAGAAAAATAGATTTTGACGATGTCATTGACCTGTTTGCCACAGTGAAAACAAGAAGACATTCATTCTATGACTATAGTGTCGAAGGACATTCTTTTGGGCTGTGCATTGTCGTGTTTTTGCATTTAGATGTTCTGAAAGTGAACAGTTGCATTTTTGTAATCTTTGGATTTGAACTATTTGTTTTGTGCTATTGGAATCGGATTTTGTCTTGGATCATGCATGTAAGCAGTAACGTACCGGTCAGTAAAGTAGAGCATAGAGGTAGAGTATTTATGAAAATTTAGCTACACCTAACCATTCAGCAAAGGGTCATGTGGGGTGGAGCACTGGGGTGACATTTGAACGGACCTCCCCGGGTGACGTGTACTCTAGCTACGCCACTGTTGATGTAAATAAATGGAGACGAGTGTATTGCAGGTCCATTTTCGGTATAGAGACTGAAATTTTCTTTAAGATTACTATTTCAGTATCCCCTCTATCTCAGTGCACTCTGCGGCAGCACAAAATACTCCACCCTTCCAATGCTATACATGATTATTTTTATTTAGTCATGTACATCAGAGCAGTGGTCCCCAACCTATTTCTGGCCACGTACAGGTTAGCGTTTGATAATTTCACCACGGCCCACTGAAAGGCGAAGGGGGCGTTGATTATTTCGCATCCATGGAAAGTTGCATAATCACGAGATATATAAATAAAAGGAAATTTTATTTATAATTTCTATGCTAATTTTTAATAAGACATTGGATATGTTTAAATTTCTATATTTTTCTCGAGTGGTGTTTTTAAACAATGAAGCTCTTTTGCCTAACTTTTGGAAGGTTGAGACTCTTTGCATGAATGTGGGCTCTTTTGAAGATCTGTTGAACTGTTTGGAGCTTTATTTATCTTTTTACTTAAGTGCTTGTATAATTTCTTTACCATATGTGTGAAATGTTTACACATCTATCTATAAAAAATCAATTTCTGCTGCCTGTCACACAAGATGGTGGCAACATTTACATGTACTGTACTGAATGAGTTTAAGTTGTCGCCATACCATATTTCTTTTAAATGTTCAGCGATACTATAGTGCCATTCTCTCATCACCACAGCCGGTAAGCATTGGCCACGGATGCACATTAGAGACGTGAGGGAACTGTCATCCAGAAGTTGTAGCTAGAAATATGAGAATTTTAAACAAATTTTTTCCATAACTGTCAAGGTCGCAGGGTCAAACTGCTACCAACCAGCATGTAAAAGTAAGGTATCCACTACCAAAACGCCAGCAGATAGGAGGCAAAGTTCTCTTGGTCCTGCCATTATCTAGAAATGGCTTGTAAAGGTTGTGCCAGTACTTTGACCAACCTTCTTTTAATTGACCGCTGCGATCATGTTAAAAGGCCGTGAAGTAGGTACCACAGATTTTTTTTAATGGTTTTGCAGCTTTTTTTAACATGCATTAGGGTGCATCACCATAATGGAGGGAAAAATTTATTGCTTGTTTTTGAGCTGTCTATGTTTCTAATTTGTTCTAATATCATTAATAATAACTTGTGTAAAATATTTTTCAAATCAGAGTTGATTTAGAGGTCGCCCCTCCCCCCCTCGGCCAAAGAAATCCCAAAACATGACATGTAAAGAAAAAAAAAAGTTTATTCTAGCCTATATAAAAATTACATTAAAGTATTAAATTAATTATTACTGTTGCATTTAATTCAGTGTCACTGTTGCACGTTTGTAAGGTTTACGCACATTTGAGATGTTTTTGCGGTCCTTTTCTACCAATTGAAGAATGTTTTGAAAATGTTCATCCGTTCGCGCTGCTTCAACAAAGTCAGATGCCAGTTTCACTCCTCTCTCGGCACAATCGTTAACAACGTTAATAGCAGCAGCATTTTCTGCACTGGCAATGTAAGAAGCTGTTTGGGACCAATCATCAACAGGCAGTTAGAGGAATCCTGTGTCCAGTTGAAGTCTGTATATAGTAAACCACGAGTCAACTCCAGCCAGATCACACAACCGAGTTTTAGAATCAATTGATTGGAATCGTGGTTTTCCCCAACCATTTCCAAATCGATTCTGTGGAGTTTGGAGGGCAACCACTGGTCGAAGCCTTAGCAGAGCATCTGCTAGAGCTCGCTTTTCCAACACAGGTACTTCATTGCTGAACAGAGCAAGTGGGATCATTTCAGCAGTGAGGTACCACAGATGCCTATTCAGGGCACGGATTGCTGACTTGGATATGTCTCTGTTGACATCGTTGTAATCCAAAAGTCGCCTGTAGAGCTGTAGATCATTCCATGGTGCATCATAACTCTTTTTGCAAGTGAGCCACCACACGACATAAACATGTGCTACAAATGTAGCAAATGCACGAATCTTTGGCACTTGATCACGTGTGGTAATAGTACCTGGAGGCAATAATTGAATTTGTTTCTCACACAGTGCAATCTTGAGGCAATATATCAGCTTTGCCATCCATCGTGCTTTGTGCAAGGCACCTGGTCTTTTAAAGTTAACCTCCTTATTTGTAGCATTCAGGTAAACAAGGGACAGCTTAAGGAATTCGTATTAGTCGTCTCGCAAGAATTCGGTTTGTTTACTAGAGTTGGCATGTGCAATTACCGCATCTCTCATTATCGTCAGTCGCTCTAGAGCCTTCAGATAATGATCAGCTAACGTAAACGAACTACAAACGTGAGACCAATCATGTGCCACCAACTTCAAATTACTTCGCAGCTTGGTGAACAAAGTTATATCCGGGGATTTGGAAACTTCTATTTTCATGTCTGCAAACACATGCGAGAGGATAACTTCATCAATGTGATGGCGACAACCTGACCACAGAGGAGCGCGTTGCAGCATATTTTGTATGGCAATGCAGGCAGCAGTCTGATGACCAGTGTTTGATCTTGTTGTGTCGAATGTCATATTAACGATACAATCATTACAATGCCACTCTGTCATTAGCTTCATGGTTGATTCTGCAATTATTTCACCAACAGGTTTCTTTGTTGCCTTGGCATAATTTGGCACTCCTAGAAGTTTCAATTGCTTTGCATCACCGACAACAACTGTTATGCGTTCTTCAGTGACACGATGATTTTTTTAGAGAAGGTGTCAGTTTGCCATCCCAGTGGAGAGTGCAGAGTTTGGGTGGTTACCAGGAGTCGTGGATCTTTGTAGATATCTCACTTACAACTTTGCGACGTGAACGATTGATACATCACCCCCAGACTCGCTAATAAGGCCCTGTGTGAAAGGTGCCTGCTGTGTTGGTGTAATCTTTAATCTTGTCGCTAGTGACACAAGATTTGGTCGGCTTAAAACATCTTGAGGTACAAATACTAAAGCTCCTGTTGGCTTTCTTCGCTTTTGCAATGGCATTATATCATCCAAACATTTAACAACAAACTCAATATTATCTTCAGATTTAGAAGTAGAATCATCGGGTTCGTCACTGCTACCCTCGCTGGAAGGCATTGATATCGTTGAACATGCTGCATTTTCTTCTCTTGCGCGTTTCTGACGTTCCAATGTTGCGACATCTCGTGAATGGCGTCGAGCGACTTTTTTTGCAAGTGTTTTGTCAAATGATCCAAAGCTGGAAGACCTGTCTCCTTTCATAGACCTCAAGAATGCAAGATCTTCTGGATTCTTGATAATAGTCTCGACATTTGGTGGCCACAGTTGAAAAGTTGTTGCCAACATAGATTTCATTTGTTCCAGTTTACGTTTGGTGGCTGGTGTGTTTCGGCGACTTTTATCAATTGAACGAAGTTTATTGTATTCATCAAGAAGCTGAACAATCTTCTCACAAGCTCTCCTCTCTGTCACCATTGGAATGTTTGCTTTTTCGTAGAAAGCATTAACTTGATTCAGGGTCAGCCAGCATTTCCTTAGAAGGTGTAAACATTTTATTGTTGTTTTTCATATCATTTCCATGTTCTGATTTTATAGGTCGTGTGTATCAGAAATTAAAATAATATAAATAAAGAAATTAAAATGCTTGACTTGGTCATCAATATGCGGTAAGGAAAAGTGTTGTTTTTGCTAATAAAATGTGCATTTTCAATTTTATTTCTAGCACAACTGCTTATCAAAATCAATCATAGCTATCAAACATTATAAAACCAAAGACTATAAAACAGTTTATATAGCGCTTCACTTTTTGTATGTAAGTCTGTAAGACTTTACAAGAAGGATGGTTTTATCTAGTTTTCGCTTAATTATGCAAACTTTGTTGAAGTCCGGGGGACCTCCAAATATTGTCAAATATTTTTTATTTTTTTACACAATGCTTTTTTTGATCAATGGAACACATTTAAATAGCAGACAGATCAATTATAAAAAATTTTTTTTGGTGATGCACCCTAACATGCATATTTGCAGGAACTCGAGAATCTAAGAAGGTGGACATCAAATTTATCAATATAGCTCAAATAGTGTATGAGATATACATTTTTGAAAATGTGACTTTTTCATTTTTTCTCTACACCTTCAAAAGTGCCAGTTTTATCAAGCGTCATCTGCAAAAGTATTTCCTGTACACAAAATCATTTACACTCAACACAAACACAAATATACACAGAACAAACTCAATTCAAGGGTGTAAAATTATAATACCATTAAAATTTATAGCACTGAAAAGAGGTTTTCATCATTTTTTATAAAAAATAAAAAGGGAGATAAATTTTCAAAATTCGTGACATTTCTAAAAATCATAAATATTGTAATAAACACACATACGAACTAATTACATCAAATTGTAGGGTAACGTAAGCTCTATACATTCAAATGGTCTTTATATCTTAAGATTTATTATGATTAAAATAATAAAGGTTATAAAGATGTGGGGTAAAAAAAAATTGGTCATTTTCAAAAATTCACAAAAAAAAGACTGTTACTTATATATTCAATATTTTTATATGAAAATGTAGAATATATAGAGCTCTTAACTATAAAATAGTCTTCAGACCATTTTCTTTTATATATATAGTACAGGGATGGTTAAATCCTTGCATGTAAAAAATCAATAAAAAATACTTTTTATTGGGGCGAAATCCACTATTAAGTATTATTAGAAAAGTTATATTAGTAACAATATTAACAGTAACATTAAATGCATAAATTTCAATTATATTCTAAATATTTCATGGAGTCATGGAAAGCTAACAAATAATGTACGCATTTTACCAGTGCAGGCAGGGCTTGATTTACCGCCGGGGATGAACTGTCATACCCGGCTCTGCTTTAGCTAATATATCCCTGCCGGCCCACTGCCGGGGATGAAACCATAGACATTTGTCCCCGGCTCTGCAGAAAATTTTGTTCATCCCCGGCTCTTGTTTTTTCTTAAATTGAGCACTGAGTACAGAAGCTCACCAAATAAGTGCAATTTTCGAAATTTAAGTAATTTTACTTTTAAGTTAATTTAAGCGTATACCATTTAAATGAATTATAATTATTAATGTACCATTTAATTGATCAGCAGGACCGGATCTAGACTTGATAAGGCCTTACGCTAATAGGGATATAGGGTCCATTATAATTCCAGATATTAAATGTCAGTGCCAAATATTTAAATATATATGACAATCGCTCACTCTGACAAATTTTGGGGGCCCCCTAAAAAGTGGGGGCCATAAGCTATATATAGCTTGTGTAGGTTATATAAAAATCCTGCACTATTGTTCAGCATCATTCCCTTCTTTTTAAATTTCATCTTTCAATGCCTCTAACTAATAAAGGTTTATTTCTGGAGTTTTTCAAAAACACATGTTTTCTTTCAATTCATACTGTTTTCTTGATTATTTAGTGATTTTAACTCTAATTTCTTCTTGATATATTACTACTATTTCATCAAGGTCATTTTTCCAGTTATTGACCCTACCATTACAATTTTAATTTGTTTCAAATGTTTTATTATGTTTTATTGTATTTCTCTGTTAGTAGATAAAGGAACACTGGTTTGTTTATCAAGAGTTTGAATGTCTGTAAATAAACATAAATGAAAAGTTCATTAGTTAATCTCTTTAGTTTTGAAAGAACAGACTCCTTCAGTGGACTGTGTATATTTCACTTAATCACTCCAAAAGTTGCAAGTCTTTAAAATATATTACCCACATTGAAAATTGTTCCTAATAAGTTACATAATATACTGCTGATATAGTATTTAAACACATAAAAGTCTTTTCTATGTGTTACTCAGCTTGATGAACAGTTCTTTTTTTTTTTTTGGATTTGTGAGAACAATTTTTAATTAAAGCTATAAGATGTACAAACTTCAATGTATCTCTAATAGTAATACTCAAACTGAACTAATATTAATAAATACTTAATAGTAATACAAACGCATGTGTGGCTAAGAGATATTTTAATTAAAAAAATTATAGGTCTAACAGTTACATGTGTAACTCCGCCAAGGATGCTCCCAAGCCCGGCTGAAAAAGGAGGAGGGAAAAACAAACTGACCATTTTAGGCATTAGCGAGACGAGGTGGACCCAAGCTGGACAGAGACGACTGTTATCAGTGGAGATGTTGCTGTACTCCGGACATGAAAAGAATGATGCACCACACACACAGGGAGTCGGCCTCATGTTGTCCAAGAAAGCACAGTACTGATTGGATGGGAAGCACACGGTCCCAGGATCATCACTGCTTCCTTCCGTACCAAGAAGAAGATCAAAACCAATTTAGTCCAGTGCTTGCACCAACAAACGACAGCGATGAAGACGACAAAGACCAGTTCTACAGTAGATTACAGAAGATACTTGAGACCTTCCCCGGAAAGGACGTCACCATCCTCATGGGAGATTTCAATGCAAAGATTGTGTCTGAAAACACAGGTTGCGAGCAAGCCTTGGGCACACATGCTCTAGGACAGAGGTTTTCAACCTTTTTTATGCTGCGGACCAAGCACGGGTCGCGGACCCCCATAGCCCAAGGCGTCCAGAATATGTCTTGAATTCTGCTAAACTGTAGGCCTCGCCTAAGTTACGTGCAAAACATGTACAAGTCATTTCACACATGAAATAGCTATCTATAAAAAAAATCAAACAATCACCTAGTATTTATTCTAGTGGAATGTCTGTTACACAGTATTTCTGTTCAGTGGTAAGACTGTGCCTGTTTTGCACTACAGCAGTATCTTTATTCATGTCCTTTGCCGCCAAGGCTTCGCTGTGTATCACGCAGTGGGTTGATACTATGTGAGGCGCTGGTTGTTTCCCTCATGCAACTAAACCAGACTTACGACCAGTCATCGCAGCAGCGCCGTCCATGCACATGCCAACCCATTGTGTCCAGGCCAGTCTTGATTCTTCTAAGAATGCATCAAGTACACGGAAAAGTTCTTCACTGATTGTGCGCCCCGGCAGTGACTTGCAGAACAAAAAGTCTTCCATAACTTTACCTTCCCAGCAGTATCGAACGTAAACCAACCATAGGGCTGCATTCGCAATGTTTGTGCTTTTGTGAAGCTGCATTGCGAGTCTGATATGCTGATCGCGTGCAATCAGTTGGCAGCGAACATCTTTTGACATGTCGGCAATTTGTCTGCTCACTGTGTTATCAGACAGTGGAATGGCTTTTAGTTTTTGACTGTATTCCTTTCTCAGAACGACTTCGCACAATTCGATTGCTGCCGTATAATTAGTTCCTCTGCAATTGTGTGAGGTTTTTTGGAATGCGCTATTCGCAATGCTACCAACCAAAACACGATGCTGGAAGAGCTTTCTCGTTCACAGTAGTGCAGGCCATCAGTTTGCTTTTCTTTTTCAAATAGAGCCCTTTCTGCATTACACGACACAAAGAAGTTCGCCAACATCGGTTACCACTGCGGTGAAACGTGAAACCGAATGGTATATACTCTGGATAATACTTGCACCGTTTTCTTTTTCGTTCGTCTTTGGCTGCTTGATCTTCCAAGTTCTGGTCAATTTTCCTCTTCACAAATTTATCCATGCTACTAGACTTGGACAGTTTACTTTTACAAATATTGATAAACAAATGACCAAAAACAGATTAGTCCCGTTGACTCAGATCTCACAGGGAAAAAAATAGAGACAAAGTTTCAGAGTAGAGAGGGTTAGAAGAGGTAATTATCTGTAAAAATATTTCATTCTGATGACGAAAACTCACATTTTAAAATTAAATCGACTACAATGATAAAACAAATATTTTGAATTGTTAACTAAAACTTTAAAAAGTATTTGTCACATAAGCAAGTCACTAGCAATTTGATATCTACAACTTTTGTCTGAAGGTTTGAATCCACCAAGACGAAATTCCGGCATCTAAGGGCATTGCGGATTCCGTCTCTGTTTCGTTGCTGGGTCATTCCATGTCAACTCAACCAGTGGTGTTCACCCGACCCTCTAAGATCTTCCTGAAATTTTCATAGCTTGTGATACATTTAAAGTTGAGTAATTCCTGAAAATTTCAGGCCATTTGGTCCAAAACTTTCCGAGATATTATTTTTTTAAGTTTTAAGGGTAGTCGCGAGTTTGCGTGACATTTACATTTTCGCGATATTTGAACATGAATATTTAAAAAACTAAGAGGTATCAGGCTGAAATTTTCAATATTTACTCATTGTTTTATCCTGAGTTGAATAATGTATTTATCTTAAGTGTAACTTGCACAAAAAATGCCCTAAAAAATTCCAAACATTGCACTTCGGACAGTTTTCATCAATATTTGACCCGGTATAGCCTAGAACCTATAAGACATGAAATGATGTTTGTTATACAATTAGTAAGTACCATATATGTGTTTATTATTTTGATAGAGAATTCCTGTTAATCAATAATAGTGTACTCATGGTGGGCCCCTTTAAGCATCATGGTCGTCCATTTTTGCACGCATTGCGACCCCCAGATGACCATGTGGACAATAATTTAACACTTTTCATATTTGCACACTTGTTAACCTTGACAAGTACTAGCTATGGTGAAAATTTCATGTTGGTGTCTTAACGCCTTCTTGGTGAAAATCTGCATGAAATTGCATGATTTATACACTATTACTGAATATTGCGTAGCGAATATTGCAAAAACTAAAAGAGTTATCAGGCTGTAATTTTCAGTATTTACTCATTGTTTTATCCTGAGTTGAATGATGTATTTATCTCAAGTGTAGCTTGCACACAGAATGCCCTAAAAAATTCCAAACATTGCACTTCAGACAGTATTCATCAATATTTGACCCCGCACGCTACGGGTCTCATTAACGTGTATTACGGTAAATCAGCATAGCAATGAAATGTCAATCAAATTTTATGAAAAAATATAGTTAGTTTTAAGTTACAAAATCAAATTACAAATTATTTGTTTTTATCAACCATAAAAAGATCTCATAATTACTTCTACTATGACAGACTACAAAACCTATGTCTATTCTAAGCCTGTCAGCGCTATACTCTACTACATCTTTCTCTCATCTAATGTATATTAACTTATTCTAACTGAAATATTTTTACAGATAATTACCTCTTCTAACCCTCTCTACCCTGAAACTGTGTCTCTATTTTTCAGGAAGATCTGAGAGGGTCGGGTGAACAATTGTCAAAAAACTGGTTGAGTTGACATGGAATGACCCTGCTATGATATACTAATGAGATCATGTACACTAGAGGGTTTCAAAATTTTTAGTTTTTTCAAATTTAACCGCATAGGGCATTAATGGATGAGGATTGATGTATTAGGTAACCAGTAAAAATTTCAGTCAAAAAAGATTGACATTAACAGACTGATCAAAGGGTCTCCTTTTGGCATATTCGTAAGCAGGGACGAGGAGTGAGTGTTGCCGGTCTAACTCTTAGAGAAAAATTGATTGATGTTTTTATAGTCATATACAAAGCACAAGCGAACAAAGATCTATATATTTGTATAAAGTATTGGACTAATATACACGATTTATATATAACTGATGTCATATATATATATTTAAACATGTAGTCATTTTATTATGAATGATTATGCTAACTATATTCAATACGCACAAGACCATTTTATAGCTATATAATGGTACAGTTTTCCATTTCCAGCTAGACAATTTATTTGTAATAAGAGCAAAAAGGCACACGGGATCCAATATTTTTCTGCTTTTCAAAGTTTCGTTGTTTTTTTTTTCCACTAGCAGGAAGAAAGTGCGAATTAACCATTGATCTTCTCTCCGGTGAGTTGTTTCGGCGCGCACCGTTTCGTTTCAGTGTATATACAAGAGTTTCGCTAAGTAGATACTTCCGCGCGGAACCTTCATGCCAAGAGGTACTGGGGCCAATGAAGCACCATCAAAAAGCATGGATCACAACTGATACCCTGAATAAGATAGAGAACAGGAAGAAGAAGAAAGCAACAGTCAACTACAGTAAAACTAGATCAGCTAAAGGCAAAGCACAAAAAGAATACGCATAAGCACACAGCAAAGTGAAAATAAGTATTACGAAGGACAAGAAAGACTATGTGGATGGACTGGCAGCTGAAGCAGAACAGGCAGCTTACAGTGGAAACATGAAAATGTTATATGACATAATACAGAGACTTTCAGGGAATACCAACTAACCAGAAAGACCTGTCAAAGACAAGCAAGGGAAAACTTTTAATGATTTAGATCAATAGTTAAACAGATGGGCTGAGCACTTTGAGGAACTCCTAAACAGACCGGCACCACTGAACCCGCCAGTCATTGAACCAGCCACAGCAGATCTGCCAATCAACTGTGACAAGCCAACCAAAGAGGAGATCAGGAAAGCCATTACCCTGATAAAGAATGGGAAAGCAGCTGGACCAGATGACATCCCTGCAGAGGCACTAAAGGCAGACCTTAATACGTCAGTGGAGATGTTGTACCCACTCTTTGAAAGGATATTTGAGGAAGATGTACCAACAAACTGGAAGGAAGGATATCTCATCAAGCTTCCTAAAAAAGATGACCTTAGCGACTGCAACAACTACAGGGGCATCACATTGCCATCAGTGCCAGGCAAAGTCTTCAACCTAGTCCTTTTGGAGAGGATAAAAGACACAGTCGACCCACATCTGAGAGGCGAACAGGCAGGTTTCCGTCAAAACAGGTCATGCACAGACCAGATTGCAACGCTCCGCATTATAGTTGAGCAGTCCCTGGAGTGGAACTCGCCACTATGCATCAACTTTATTGACTTTGAGAAAGCGTTCGACAGTGTAGATCGAGAGATTCTCTGGAAACTTCTTCGACATTATGGTGTTCCCGTAAAAATAGTTAAACTGATCGAGAAATCATATGAGGGTATGTCCTGCAGAGTTACCCATGGAGGGCAGCTAACATAAAGCTTCCAGGTACGAACAGGAGTCAGACAAGGATGCTTGCTTTCCCCATTCCTTTTCCTACTGGCTATAGACTGGATTATGAAGAAATCCACCAGAGAAAGAAGAAATGGAATCCAGTGGACTTTGCTAAAACAGCTGGACGACCTGGACTTTGCAGATGACCTTGCTCTCCCTATACATAGCTATCAACAGATGCAAGAGAAAACAAATCTAGTGAATGCCACTGCAAAGGGGGTCGGCCTTAGCATACACATAGCTAAAACCAAGATCCTGAAAATTAACTCCACCAGCACAAATGCAGTCACCCTAAACGGAAATCAGCTGGAGAAAGTATAGTCCTGGGTAGCATTGTAGATCAGCAGGGTGGAACAGATGCGGATGTCAAAGCAAAGATTGGAAAAGTAAGATCCGCCTTTATCCAGCTCAAGAACACCTGGAACTCCAAAGAGCTGTCCTGAACACCAACATTCGCCTGTTAAATACTAATGTAAAGTCAGCCCTACTGTATGGAGCTGAGACCTGGAGGATTACGAAGACCACCACTAAGAGAGTCCAGACCTTTATCAACAGCTGCCTTAGGAAAATTCTTCAAATACTATGGCCTGACACCATCACCAATGCCAGCCTTTTATAACGAACCGGCCAAGCTTCAATTGAAGAAGAGATCGGGAAGAGGAGATGGGGCTGGATAGGCCACACATTACGAAAGCCAGCAAATAACATTACTAGGTAAGCATTGAGTTGGAATCCTCAAAGAAAAGAAAGAGAGGCCTGCCAAGAAACACCTGGAGGCGAGAATTTGAGGCGGAAATCACCAGGATGGGGTTCAGCTGGAAGCAGCTGGAGAGAATGGCTCAGGAAAGAAGTCACTGTACTCCGATAGGAGTGACGGGCAATGATGATGATGATGATGAGTTACATGTGTCCCTGACTTTCCGTTTTCCTCTTTCAAAACCAGAGTTGAAGAAGTAATGTTTTGTAAGTTTAGTAGCCAAGGCAATAAATGTATTCCGTCCAACTAGCACAGAAATCTTCTATAAAGTATTGAGTTGTTCACCATCTGATAAAGATAATTATGATATTAAAAATGGTTATGACTTAGATTATAGTGAATTATATTACAACAATAATTAAAAAAATATTCAATAATAGCTATGTTAATTCGGTCGGCATACAATCTACTACATGTTTACATTGACAACCAGTTACCGATCACGTGACCTTTATATATTTTTTTAATTTGAGATAATAATAACTGTAAAAAATTAGCCAGAAAAAAATAGAAGTGTCCGCAAACATGATCGTTCAATGTACAAAAGCATCAAAATGGCCTCGAGGTTTATCAAATTAAAGTTATTATAACTACGACAATAAACGTTTCCAAAGAAATATAAAGGTAAAAGAGTAATGAACAAATAATGTAACCATTTATCTACAAGTTTGTTTCGTTTCTACTTAACAACTAGGTGTTTTAAGTTCCAATAAATTTCAATTCATTGTGACTGGTGTAGCGTTGTCAACACGATTGCCGGCCATTTTCACGGCCATGCAAGAATGGGTGAAAAATGTGTGTTATATGCTATTTCTTAGCGTTCTGCGATTTTGGGCCATGCTTATAAATAAATTTTAACTATCGTATTTTAAAAGAAAAATGGACGAGCTTTTTTATGATACTAAAGAAAAACCTACAAAATAAAAAATTCACATAGTAATTTACTTTTTATTTTGATTCTTAATATTAAAATATTTTGAATTATAATTTAATTAAATGCTTAGTATGGCTGTAAAGGGCATTCATTTTTGCCAAATTGATATATTTGGCATTACTGCCAGATGAATGACCCAGGAGCGCACATAGATTGAAATTAGGATGGTCAAATTAGATCGCGCGTCGGCCGGTAAAAAGTGACTTAAAGGGTTTTTAGACCTGCCAGACTGGCCCGACCAGCAGGGTGTGTGTACCGCTGATCGGCCAGAATGGCAAGGCAAGGGATTTTTTCTGCCACTCGGACAGAGGGGAGGGTGTAATGTGCCTGACCCCCCCCTCCACCCGATATGGCAGGCTGCAAAGGTGTGGTTGAGTGGGACAGAGTGGAAGGGTGTTGTGTTCCGACCACATCCGTCACCACATCATTGACCACCGTCGCAAGAAGTTTTTTTTCATTCCTGACGGGAGAACCCCAATGTTCTTTCCCCATGTTATGTCTCCCAGACCAGGATAGCCTAGCAAAGGAGATACCTTATTGACCTTATTAATCATGATACCTCCTGAACTAAATAATTACTACTCTATTCATGCTGAACATGATAAAACATAAAACGAAGAACTGTTTGGAAAAAAGTCCTTTAAAATTTTATGAATGAATCAAGATTTATCAATTTTATGGTGTGTGCGCAAATTATTTATAGTTGGATGAAAGATTCATTGTTGGGGGTTCTTTTTGTTAAGATATTGTACCCATAATGAGGATTATTTTCTTTGGGATGAACTATGTACAAAATAAACTTTATTTGATGTATTATTAAGTGTCCCCTATACTTAAATATATTTTGGCTACAGTAATCTGTTAATATCCTTTGGGCCACTTAGAGTACATAAATATGCTCTATGATCAATGTAATAATTTACTGATGAAAAACATAATCTTCCCTTCTCAAAATCTATTATGCCAATGGTGTTAGGATAATTTTTCAGTGGTCTCTTTAATTCCCTTCTGCTGAATATTTCCTGTAGTGGTCAGATATAAATTCTAAGCATACCAATTTACAGTCAATAAAACATAATATGAAAAACGTTTGAAAAACTATTCACTCAAATTTTCCATGGAAATGTCAGCTTATAATCTTATATGTTACTGTCAAGTAGGCCCACTATTTTATTGCATTTTATTTGCTAGTTGTTTTGCTGTAATGTTTTTGAAGTTTGATAGTTGTATGAAAACAAGAAAATGGGTATAATCGGTTTAAAAAATGGTTAACCCTCATTCATCAATATTCAGTCTGTTTTTTTACCAATATTTTTCAGTAATTTTGAGTGCAAAAGCTGTAAAATCGTCCTTATCTCTTTAAGTTCATTTAGTACAATTAGGAATTAGCATGTTTGTGTTACATTATGTTGTGACTTATTTTTTCACTTGGTGCAACAGGTATTTTTAAATTTCTTTAGATGGAATTGGTTATAAATATCTATTAATTGTTCTTATTTGAATACTTTTTTGATGTGGTAATATTTGGGGATTTATACTTTGAAAGGCCCCTTTAAAATAAAATAAAGTATCATGCTAATTGTAATTGTTCTTTAACTATTTACTGAAAAATAGACATGTTTTTGAATAAATATTATTTATCATTTTATTGAGACAATTATCTGCGTTATCTTTCACATAGTATGATAACAATTTTTTCAGGTATCATAAAGCTATCAGAATCTTGTCCCAATCTTCAGATTGTTTACTTACGCCGGAACATCAAGTTGACGGATGAAGCTATCATTACTCTGTCAAAGAACTGTCCCAGGTTACGTGAGCTTAATGTTGGTGGGTGTATTCTATTGACGGATGAGTCTCTGAAAGCATTGGGTGAAAACTCACATCACCTCAAGTCTTTAAACATCTCATCAACTCAGGTAACAATGACTTTAACAGTATTTATATATCTGAACTTTCAGACAAGTTTATTACAAGCATTTATTTATAGTCTGTATTCATGCATCCTGGATAATGATAGAATTATTGGTAGAAAGAAGGTAGGACAGAGGGGTAGATTATCTGGGGAAGGAGGGGGGTTGGAATAGAAGGGTGGAAAGTCCCGGAATGAAGAGTATGGGTCTGGAGTGAAGTATAAATAAATTGGACTGCCAAACTGATGCTGCATAATAAAGGCATATATTCAATCACTTTACAAAGGCTTCTCAATAATTTATTAAGAGACTACATGAATAACTCACATTTCTTTTATAGAATGTACTCCATTTACATAATTAATCTTGCTCCCAAATATACAAGAATGGATAAGCATGATGAGTCATTTCTATTACTTTTGATTCACTAATAAATTTACTAAAGCAGATAAAAAACAACTATTATATGTATAAGAGTAATATGGATCTAGATAATCTAAGATATTGATAATGAAGTTAACCACAGATTAAAAAAGAAGATTTATGTCATTCTACATAGAGAAGATTTATGTCATTCTACATAATAATTCATTTGAATCCAAGCTCTACTAGTTATGCATATGTGTATATTCTGTTTACTCAGTGTTTCCATACCTTAGGTGCAGGTTTCACTAGGTGCGGGGGGGGGGCATTTTATGGTTCTCCTGTTATATTTTACCTCAAAGTTGCCATTTGTAATTTTCCAATATATAAATACAGTTTTTGAAATTGTCTCTTTAGTCTGAAATAAGCAGGAGTTTGATTTTTAACCATGTTTGAAAAATCTTTGCTGACTAAAAAAGAATAACAATAAGTAAATAAATAAAAAGTATTAGATAAATTATGTTCTGATAATAAAAAGGATGGAAAAATAAAAATAGGACTCATTTATTATTATTAGCTTAAAAATTTAACATAATGTTTAGAAGTTTAAAAAATAAATTGGGCTGCTGATTAACTGCAATTAAGGTGTAATTAATGTGTTAAATGCTGTTATTTCAGAGCTGCAGGAAAAAATCAAGAAAAAAAAATTCAGTAAAAAACTAATTCCATAAATAGAAATAGATCAGAAAAGATTTTTTAAAAAAAAAGCTAGAAAAAATACCAGAATGCTGGAAATGTACATAAAATAGCAGCTATACGACCTTGAAACAAATGGATTGTCATTTCTGAATTCTATTTTATGACCCTGAATGTTACAATTAGTGAACATCTGCAGAGGCACTCCACTAGTTTGATTGACAGGTTTCAATTTTTTGTAATAGGGGGGTATGGTGGTTGGGTAAGCCATAAGTAAATTTAACATTGAGATAGTTTATATATTTTGTTTGCTGCATGCATTTATTGTTATAAGCAAATTTAGATTACATCCGTTTAGTCTGTATTGTTGTTCAGCACACATTTTGACTGGTCTCTAATATACCATATACATTTCTATCAACGAGTAGACTCTAAAAGACCTTATTACAATCAGGACTTATATTGACGTTGTTTGGAAAAGAGGACAGGGACCCCAAATAAAAAGCTATCAACCCAGCTACACTTCCTGCCCCTTTTTGGTTTCTGCATGAACGTATCATGATGTGAGACATGGCTGAAATATATGTCAGCTTTCTCATTTGTGTACATTCCGCTCTTGACAAATATAGAGAATAAGTATCTTAAACCCTCCCTCTACCCCTAGTCTATGTCCATGCATGACGACTTATGTTTTGCAGTAACTGGTGTTTACTAGGGAGCGACCGATAATCGGATCGGTATCGGACCGATATTGGCACTATCGGTTAATATCGTATCGGCCGATTGTTGTAGGGAGCGACCGATAGTCGAACCGATATTGGCACTAATGGGTTAACTATCGGACCGGCCGTTTTTTGGCTCCCGATAAATTGTTTTTTTTTTTCACAACAGAGTTGCAGAAAAAAAATTAATAAATAACCCAATTCTATAACTAGATCTAGGGGACGGGTGGTCGTGCGGTGTAGAGTGTCCCGGGTTCGAATCTCAGTTAGAACCTTGGGATTTTTTCAGGTCCTGGTGTAAGTCCCCAAGTCCACCCAGATTTAAATGGGTACCTGACTATAAGTTGGGGGAGTAAAGGCGGCTGGGCGTTGTGCTAACCACATAACCCCATTCACATGCCGAGGTTACAGAAACAGATGAATTCTACACTTCATCTGCCCCGATGGCCCGTTAGGGTTAAGGGAACTTTACTTACTTATAACCAGATCTGACAAGATTTAAAAAAAAAAAGGAAAAAAAAAACCCGTGCACAGAAATTGTTACGTCTACAAAAATTACATCAGAGATATGACCCTGAAACAATAGGATTGGCATTTATTAATTCTAATGTATGACCTTGAATGATACAATTAGTGAACATCTGAGTGTATTTTTTTTGGGATGGGAAGTTGGGATAAACAAGACAGGCGTGGGCGAAGTGTTACAAAACATGAGTTAACATACGTCATACAGCACGAGAAAAACACGTGTTTGGCATTGTTGTTGCTTAAGGGGCTGTCCATTAATTACGTCAACAAAATAGGGGGAGGGGGGGTCAGAAAACTTTTGACAATTGTTGACAAGGGGGAGGGGGGAGGTCAAGAAAAGTTGACGTCAACAATGTTACTTTTTTTTAATTTAATATAATTACTTAATAAATAGGAAAATTAAGCAGCGTTTGTATTCCTACTAATTTCGCCACATAAACATTTTGGAAGCCATCTTTTTTAGGGGGGGGGTAATCAAATGTTGACGTAATTTTATAGGGGGTCTCTGGAAGTTTGACAAGTTTTTTGACAAGGGGGAGGGGGGGGGAGGTAAAAATCGCCGCCAAAATTAGTTGACATAAATAATGGACAGCCCCTAAAAAGAAAATATCGGTATCGGTAAAAATGCTGGGGGGGGGGGGTGAAATATCGGTATCGGACTATCGGTAAAAAGGCATATCGGTCGCTCCCTAGTGTTTACCATTACAACCATCTTCATTATGCTTAATCCACTGCCACAGGTACTTGCATTGTTTGAATATGTGTTCTAGGATTGCGTTGTTGTTATAAATTGAAGAGAAACTTTCATTTACTATGATCAAAATAGCCATCTATAGTCAGGCCCGTAGCCAGGAGTATTGGATTGGGGGGGGGGGCGAAGAAATTTTCGGGGGGGGGGCGCGAAGAAATTTTTTCGGGGGGGGGGTGCAGAAGAAACTATCTTTGACGAGGGGGGGACAAAACATTGACCCGGGGGGACGGGGACAAACATTGACCCCCCGGGGAGGGGCAAAACTGTTTTCATTTTTGAAAATTGGTCTTAGAACAAAAATATTTCGATAATTTAATGATGTATTACCTAAACTTGCGGTAACGGGAGGGGGGCATTGCCCCCCGGCCCCTCCCCCTAAATCAACCCCTGGTGGGCAGGGCCAGCTTTAGTACTAGGCATACTGGGCATTTTGTAAAAGATATTGAAAAAAATTAAAATATCACAAATTATTTACAATGTTTTTAAAATTTAAAAACGCGATTTTTATTTTTTTTTCGTTCAATAGCTGGCGCAAACTAATGATCACAATAATATCATTGTTATTAACCCTTTACCCTAGTTAACTCTGTCAAGCAGGACCGGGTGTACTGTTTCTGTTGTAAACTTTTTTCTAACGCTTCTAACTCATTTTCCTCTGACGGTTATAATTCGGGAGCGACCGATATGCCTTTTTACCGATAGTCCGATACCGATATTTTCCCCCAGCATTTTTACCGATACCGATACCGATATTTTCTTTTTAGGGGCTGTCCATTATTTTGTTGACGTAATTAATGGACAGCCCCTTAAGCAACAACAATGCCAAACACGTGTTATTATCGTGCTATATGACGTATTTCAAGCCAAGTTCACATATTTTGTAACACGCCCTCCCCCCTCCCAGATATTTTTTTTTAATCAACAACAATGCCAAACACGTGTTTCTCTCATGCTACAGCTCATGACGTATGTCAACCCATGCTTACCCCTTCCCTGTCATATTTCGAGACACTACGCCCACACGTAAGTCTTGCCCCCCCCCCCCCCCCAACTTCCCATCCCAACAAAAAATACACACAAATGTTCACTAATTGTATCATTCAAGGTCATACATTAGAATTAAGAAATGCCAATCCTATTGTTTCAAGGTCGTATCTCTGATGTATACGTGACAATTTCTGTGTACGGGTTTTTTTTTTCCTTTTTTTTAAATCTTGTCTGATCTGGTTATAGAATTGGGTTATTTAATGATTTTTTTTTCTGCAACTCTGTTGTGAAAAAAAAAAAAACAATGTATCGGCAGCCAAAAAAAACGGCCGGTCCGACAGTTAACCCATAGTGCCAATATCGGTTCGACCATCGGCCGGTCCGACAGTTAACCCATAGTGCCAATATCGGTTCGATCATCGGCCGCTCCCTACAACAATCGGCCGATCCGATATTAACCGATAGTGCCAATATCGGTCCGATACCGATAGCGATCCGATTATCGGTCGCTCCCTAGTTATAATAACTGGAAACATTTTCTTGCAGTTGTCAGCCTTCATGAAACGTCATGTAACCACATCACCGCGCAGATAAACTGGATCGAAATGGAAAATAGATTGAATTTAAATATAACGATTGATTAAGAAACTATTAGATTAATGAATGCAGACAAAATGCATTGGCGTAGTGTACTTGAAAGGCTGTTAGCTATTATCCAATATTTGGCTAAAAATAATCTTGCATTTCGAGGAACAAATGAAAATTTGAATTGTGCTAACAATGGAAATTTTTTTGGGATTGGTAGAGCTGTTAGCTAAATTTGATCCCGTTTTGCAAGAACATCTTCGCAGAATAAACAATAATGAAATTCATGATCACTATTTAGGTAAGGTAAAACCATGCAAAAGAAAATTGTAGCCAGCATTATTGAATCAAAGTATAGACCTTTCTCATAAAGTAGTCCCCTTACTGAATTGTTTGTTTAGAGGGGCTAGTTACACTTCCGGTACCAATAAATGTACTTGAATTTGCGAATAATAAATTTCTGTTGCCGCTATTCGTTTAATTTTAATCATGAAAATCAAATAATCAAAATATAATATATTTTTCAGTGTGATTATTTATTATTATCTTAAATGTTAAAACTATAACAATGTTTTTCTGATTTTTAATACTATACGATATAATTTTTATAATTAATGACCGCTGCTAACACTAGTGTATGCTCTCGACATTTTAATCTTAATATTTTAATGGGCTGTCTGTAAACAGTTAAACAGGTGTTTAATGCAAACAACTTCAACTCAGTAAAAAAGTACAATTGTATACTAATATGTATAAAGTTGACATTTTGAATATGACTCATTGTAGTCCGACTTCCTTGACCAAAAGGCTATGTTTTTTGTTAATTTGTCATTTTTCAAACATTTGTATCTGGCTGTACATATATAAATTCCCTTCTCGCACCAAAAAATCACCAGATATTTTCATTTTAAAAAATATTAAATAAGTAACATATTTTATTATATGTTTTTCCTTTTACCTGTAAATTATGAGGTTCGTGATTTTTTCTCTGGCTTCTATAGCATCTCGCTGATAGTTTGACTACATTTCCTAGTGTAGAGCTAAGGCCTGTAACTGTATATTGTTTATTTAAGAAAAATAACACATTGACCATCACCTCAGCATAATGAACAGTGGCGCAACCGGGGGGGGGGCCTCAAGCCCCCCAGACCAAATCATCAATACATATTTTACTGTATAAAGTTACTAAAAAGACTGTTAAACTGTCTTTTTTCAATATGTGAGCCCCCCCCCCCAGCACTTCTGGCTGGTTGCACCACTGAATATGAGGTAGTAGTTTCAAACCTTTTACTACCGAGTTTTAATTACTATCTATCGCACAATATATGCTAACCAAAAATATACTGTTTTAACAATCATGGTTAAATAATATAATGTACATGAGCATGGGTGTATCTATCCCTAAACAGGTAACCAGCCCCGTAGCGTGAAAATTCTACAGCAGGGGCCAGACATTTTACAGCAGGGGGCAAGGCAATAACAGGGGTGGGGGCAGGTAATACATTTTACTAAGTAGAGCAAATAAGCAGGGGGCCCGGCCTCCCTGCCCCCCCCCCGCGCGCTACGGGCCTGCTGGTAACCCTAATCGTCAATTATAAAAAACTTTAAATAACAATTTTAGTGTAAAATGTAACTTTTCATGTCATGGACATACTTCTCAGAGAAGTATTTGTAACCCTTCGTAACTTCTCTCTCTGATATCGGGATATTTTGTGACTTTAAAAACTTGTCAACATCACAAAAATTAAATTTTGGTATTAAATTTAAAGTCATTTTATCATATATTAGACAAAAAAAGTAGGAAAAATAATCGAGCTAAGTATTAATCAAGTATAAACAAAGCGACCGGAAGCCCATTATAACCCTTTCACAAAGACAGCTGACGCGCAGGAATACAAGTAAGAAAGGTCTATTATTCTGTCATGTTAGATTGTACACCGGATATTAGCCACCAAGAGCAAATGACATTAATCATTCGGTATGTTGAAATAAACGAACAAACTGTGAATATTGTGAAGCGATTTGTAGGTTTTATACCAACCGAAAATAGCACTGGAATCGGACTTGTTAATGCATATTTACAAAAACTTGATGAACTGGGTATGTCAATCGCAAACTGTCGTGGGATAGGATACGATAATGGCGCAAACATGCGGGGTTGTAATAAAGGAGTTCAATCCAGAATTTTGCAAATAAACAAACGAGCATTGTTTGTGCCATGCGGTTGTCACAGTTTGAACATGCTTCTTGGAGATATGGCTCAATCCTCTGTAGTTGCTAAATCTTTTTTTGGTATTGTTCAGCAAATTTATGTTTTATTTTCTGGATCAGTTCAAAGATGGCAAATCCTAAAAAAACATGTGAAAAATCTTATAGTGAAGCCATTGTCCGACACTAGATGGGAGTGTAAAGTGAGCAGTGTAAAAGCCATTCGCTATCAAATTGGTGAAATATACGACGCTTTTGGTTGAGATCTCAGAAACAGCTAATGATCCAAAATGCAGAACAGAAGCTAATTCCCTAGCAAAAGAGTTAAAAAAAGCTTCACGTTCCTTGTAACATTGTCAGTTTGGTATGAATTGCTAAATAAAATAAATTTGCTAAGTAAGACGATGCTGCGTGATAACATAGAATTGGATCTAAATTTGGAGCTACTACAAAAGTTGCATGAGTTTCTTATTTTGTTCAAAGAAAATGTCTTCCAGGCATCGGAAATTGCAGCAAAGTCATTAGCAGAAGAGCTGGAAATGAGTGATGACGAAATGGGTTTTCCAGCAATTGTTACTTCTTTGAGACGAAAAAGAGTTAAACAGTTTTTATATGAATCTGCTGAAGATGAATCAGTGCAAGATCCCAGAGAAAACTATCGGATAGGTTTCTTCAACGTGTTGATGGATCAAGCTATACTGTCATTTAATGAACGATTTGAACATTTAACCCAATTTAACAATAATTTTAGATTCCTCTTTAAAACTTCAGGCTTGAAAAATCGTGACGACGCAATGCTAAAAAAACAATGCAAAAACTTACCTGAAGTATTCTCTGATGTTAGCAATTCTGCCTCTGCGCATTTACCAATCACGGAAATCGGTAGTGACATTTACTGAACTAAAAACGTTAACTTTTGCCATACCTGAAGGTACATCTCCACTTGACGTGATAAAGTATATTAATGCACACCGATTAAATGAGGTCTTTCCAAATGTTACAAATGCTTTACGCATTTCGTTAACAATACCTGTTACTGTTGCATCAGCAGAACGCAGTTTTTCAAAATTAAAGTTAATTAAAACTTATTTGCGCTCCACAATGACGCAAGATAGGCTGGTAGACCTTGCCCTGATTTCCATTGAGAATGATATAGCATCATCGTTGGATTATGCAAGTTTAATTGACGAATTTGCAAGCATAAAGTGTAGAAATATTGTCCTGTAAATAAACCTAACTATTAAATTTCATAATTCTAAACACAATACAGTGGGTATTCGGTTAACGAACTGTTCGGACAGCGAACAAATCGGACAACGAACAATTTTAGGAAAGATTTTTGTGTTCGGACAACGAACAAAATTCGGATAACGAACAAAAACTAATTCTAACGTAAACGTCTCGGCTCTCGAAACACCCGACATCAGTCCTCAATTTGTCCTGAAAATAGATGTGCGCGTGCGCTGACACGTCATCATTCATACTACGTAGCAGTGAGGCAGCACAAAACGACGCGTAGGGTAGTGTGCGACGACACATCGTCAATTGTGTACCATACATGTGTAGTTTGTTTATGTCCTTGTGGTTTTCGTATGTGCTTCTCTAAACGCCTTATAAAAAAACCCCTGAAAAATTGAAAATATTATGGGACCTGAAAAGAGTGGAGTGTCAAGAACTGTGCTCACCATAAAAACCAAGCAAGAGATTATAAAGTAGAGAGTGGACAAATAATGACTGATGTTACCAGGCAGTACGGCTTGAACAGGTCTACTGTAGGCACAATCCTAGCTAAAAAAAAGCTATCATCGAGAAGACTCAAGCCGCTAAAGGAGTAACTAAAATTACATCTGAGAAGCAAAAAAAAAAAGTGTCATCCATGATAAAATTGAGAGTTTGCTTTTAGTTTGGATTAATGAACGGGAGGTGAAAAGAAATGTAACTAGAATGGACATCATTCAAGAGAAGGCTGGAGAAATTTTTGAGAAATTGAAAGAACAAACTTCAGGCTCGTCCTCCGAAAATCTAGAATTCAAGGCTACCACTGGCTGGTTTACAAAATTTAAAAGGAGATCTGGCACTAAACAAGCTGATGTCAATAGGGTTGATGATCTCCACAACGACTTTACTATCAATCATTTCCTGAAAGTCCTGAAGGAGAGAGAAAAACAACCGACATTGGACATGTTCTTTAACGCCCAAATAAAAGAAAAAGAACTGATTAATAAGCAAGACTATGTGTATGTATCATATTTGTAATAAATAAACTTACTAATTTTTTTTTATAATTTAATTTTTAGGATCTCGAGAACGAATTAATCGAATTTCCATTAACATATATGGTAAATCGATGATCGGTTTACGAACGATTCGGATAGCGAACATAATTGTGGAACGGATTAAGTTCGTTAACCGAATACCCACTGTATTCGCTCGTCTATTAATTAATTATTAATAAAAAATCGTTTACTAGTGTCACTATCTAGTCCAACTTTGCTGTTCATGATTACTATATAAAATTAATATGTAGAGGGGCCGCCATTTTTACTTTTGCCTAGGGCCGCCAAATATCTAAGGCCGGCTCTGCTGGTGGGGTAGGAGAAATGTTCGGGGGGGGGGCGAAGATGAAGGCGCAAAGCGCCAAAAACTTGCGAACGGAGAGGAGGGGTTTGGGGAGGGGATCTCACTGAGTACCCTCCCCAAGAAATTTGTGCAGTTCCATATCTGGAATGGTGCATTTTAGTACCGATTGTTTAGCTATTAATTAGAAATATTATAATTTTAACTACGTTTCAATAATACATGGCCTGTTGCAGTTTTATTGAAAATAATTTAAATACTTTGTAGTAAAGAGTTTTAATGTGAAAAATTTATTGGGTTGAGCAATTTCTGATTCCTGTTATAAATATATTGACCATTTGTTCTGCTACACAATTGTTACATAATAGATACCTGATTTATATTATTATACTGTTGGTTTAACGTAGAACCCGGGAAGAAGGACAAAGATGCAGGAATATAGCTTCACTATTTGTGTGATATTTCTTTATTTAAAATAAAGAACAGAATTGACCAGTCGCAAATAATTCAATTTAAAATAAAATTAATTCTGCTAAAAAGTAAATTTGCAAATTAAATAACATCACGCAGAAATCAATGTGTTTGTAAGTTATTATTTTTTTATATATAAAATGAAGTCATAAGTCAATGTTATTTTATTAACTTATTTAAGTTGCTAGTTGTCCTCAGAAGATATCAATATATAAAACTATTACAAGGTTGCGAACAGGCCCATTGAAAGAAATTTCGGGCCCCTGGGCAGGGGTGACACGGGCCCCCGTGCTGATATTTTAAGTCCAGGCCCCTAAAACTCGCCGGGCCCCTGGGCATTTGCCCCCACCCCCTCGCCCCCACTCGTCGGCACTGGTTGCGAACTTATATTATTATACGTTTCAAATTTGCAAACGTCGTGGTTTAGCACTGAATTTACCTAAAAATGCTTCAGCATTCAGATTGTCTGTTAAATCTTTTTCAAATGCAAGCAGGAAAAGATTGCTTAGACGCTTTTGTAACATTGATCTGCGATATGAGGTGAGCGTTCGTGTGAGAGTTAAGAAAGTGTTCTCACACACGGCTGTTGAAACCCCAAATGCCAATGCTGCCCAAAATACCCAGAGGTGAACTTCAATAAGATTCAATCTTTTATGCCCAAAAATTAGATAAGCTAGGCCTATATATGTAAGTAAATTAGCCTGAATAATTGCCAAAATATAAACATTTAAGTTTTTATTATTATTGATTTATTGAACAAAATGATTGATGTTTTATAGCCGTTATTATTACAATTTTGTCAAAAAGCTCAAATCATGCACGGGGAGGGGGGGTCAGCCCCCACTAGCCCCCTTCTGGCTACGGGCCTGTCTATAGTGGGCGAAATGCCAATATGATGGAATAGTAAATCGATTGTAATAAAAAAAAAAAAAACTATTAAAGAATGTCGCTTAGTGTTGGGAGCTGTCAGTCAGTGTCTTTTGCTTCGATATCTCTTCACAAAGATGTGCATAAAATAGATAGAGCCAGAAGTTGTATAAAATCTGTAAGTCCCACCCTTAAGTGCAACATTTGCACCCAAAAGTTGTCTGAAATCTGGAAAACCATTTCAGACTCTACAATAACTTGTCTGCTTTCAGGGTAAGGCTTGATGTGTTATTTATGTGTGTGTAATCTTAAGTTGTGGTGTAGTTGGTTCATTGTTTTAGTTGAGTTGTAGTTAATCATCATATATATAAAACGCTAAGCTTGTGCCGGGACATGGCGGGCGGGTTGTGGGGCATACGTGCTATAAATAAACGACAATAATATTTGATAAAGTAATCACGTGACCAGCGAGGTCACGAAAACATAATTCAAAATGGCGCCGTCAATCGATACGATTTTTATTTTTCAAAAATCTACAGTTTAAAATAGTTTCTTTGGTTTCTTTTTATTATGAAATGTAAAAGTCCTAAATATTAAATAATAATAATCTACATTATAAAGCAGCTAAGCTTGCCCGGGTCGCGGTGTGTGGGGAATCCGTTCTATAAATAAACGACCTCCAGAAATAATAAATAAAACAATAATATTTGATAAAGTAATCACGTGACCAGCGAGGTCACGAAAACATAATTCAAAATGGCGCTTGCTTTCAATCGATACGATTTTTATTTTTCAAAAATCTACAGTTTTAAAAAGTTTCTGTGGTTTGTAAAAGTCCTAAATATTAAATAATAATATATTGCTGCGAAATTGCAAATCCATCTAGGTAGGCACTAAGGACACGTGGGTTCGTTAGTTGAACAATAAGATTTATTTACAGTATACAATGCACAGTAGGGTGGTGCTTAGAAATGAACTTTCAAAAATCTCTGCTCTCACCCCCTATTTTTGTTCTTTTATATATAGAAACTCTTAAAATAAAATATTTAGGTATTCAGTTCATGTTTACTGGTAGCTCAATGGCGTCAAAGTTTAGGTGTATTGGACCGTGATGAAAATACATAGTGTACTGCACTGTTATTGTGTATATAACACTGTATAATATTAATTCAAGTTATGTGGATTGCCCTACACTGCTGTACTAAGCATATAAAACATGTAAATAGGCCTGGAAGTGGTAATTTAATACACAGCAGGCCTAGACAAAGAAACTATTAGCAACACAGTACAGTGGGTATTCGGTTAACGAACTTAATCCGTTCCACAATTATGTTCGCTATCCGAATCGTTCGTTAACCGATCATCGATTTACCATATATGTTAATGGAAATTCGATTAATTCGTTCTGGAGATCCTAAAAATTAAATTAAAAAAAATTGTCTTGTACAAGAATAATTTCTTAGTAAGTTTATCTATTACAAATATGATACATACATATGGTCTTGCTTATTAATCAGTTCTTTTCCTTTCTTTGGACGTTAAAGAACATGTCCAATGTCGGTTGTTTTTCTCTCTCCTTCAGGACTTTCAGGAAATGATTGATAGCAATGTTATTGTAGAGATCAGCAACCCTATTGACATCAGCTTGTTTAATGCCAGATCTCCTTTTAAATTTTGTAAACCAGCCAGTGGTAGCCTTGAATTCTAGATTTTCGGAGGACGAGCCTGAAGTTTGTTCTTTCAATTTCTCAAAAATTTCTCCAGCCTTCTCTTGAATGATGTCCATTCTAGTTACATTTCTTTTCACCTCCCGTTCATTTATCCAAACTAAAAGCAAACTCTCGATTTTATCATGGATGACACCTTTTTGTGCTTCTAAGATGTAATTTTCGTTACTCATTTAGCGGCTTGAGTCTTCTTGATATCTTTTTTAGCTAGGATTGTGCCTACAGTAGACCTGTTCAAGCCGGACTGCCTGGTAACATCAGTCATTTTTTGTCCACTCTCTACTTTAGTTATAATCTTTTGCTTGGTTTTTATGGTGAGCAGACTTCTTGACAATCCACTCTTTTTAGGTCCCATAATATTGTTTAGAGAAGCACATACGAAAACCACAAGGACATAAACCAACTACACATGTATGGTACACTATTGACGATAAGTCGTCACACACTAACCTACGCGTCGTATGGTGCTGCCTCACTGCGACGTAGTATGAATGATGACGTGTCAGCGCACGCGCACATCCATTTTCAGGACTAATTGAGGACTGATGTCGGGTGTTTCGAGAGCCGAGACGTTTTCGTTAGAATTAAATTTTGTTCGTTATCCGAATTTTGTTCGTTGTCCGAACACAAAAATCTTTCATGAAAGTGTTCGTTGTCCGATTTGTTCGCTGTCCGAACAGTTCGTTAACCGAATACCCACTGTATAGCCCTACCTACACCACCTAGAAACTATTGGCAACGTGCCAGTTTGGCAGTTTGCCAGCAAACAAATAGTTAAGAGATAAATTTTATAGCAATGGCTGGGGTAGACCGGACATTATCTGACAAGGAAAGACGTTCAGCAGACAGAAAGCAGCGGATGGTGTTAAGACACCAAGAGATGAAAGAGCAGGAAAAGAGGCTTCTGGAGTCAGCAGTCCTTGTTTGTATCCTCGTCATGCAGCAGTAGCTCAGCTGAGGAGAATGACAGCAACGAGCAGAGTACAACAGAATGTGAAGAACCTATTGCAAGCTGCTCATCTCAAACACCTGCTAGTGCTAAGAAAAGAAGAGGCAAAAAGCCAATTCTAACACCTCGATTAACAGCTGCACTGGATCGAACAAAAGTGTCAAGCAATTCAGCAACACTTGTCATTGCTGAGACAGCCACGTCCCTTGGTCACGATGTTCTAGATCTGGCTCTGAACCGTTGAACAGTTCGCCGTCAAAGAATGCTCCACAGACCCCAGTATGCAGAACATCTCAAAGCCGAGTTCCAAGCTGATTATCCTATGGTTGTGCATTGGGGTGGAAAGTTGATTTCGGATCTCACAAATAAAGAATGCATCGACAGACTTCCTGTAATTGTTTCTGGGAAAGGAGCATCACAGTTGTTAACTGTTGCGAAACTGCCTTCCGGCCTGGTGCTACACAGGCCAGAGCTGTCTTTCAAGCTCTGCAAGACTGGGGTGTTAGTGACTAGATCAGAGGCATGTGCTTTGATACTACTAGTTCCAAAACTGGTCGGATTAGTGGTACCTGCATCCTGCTGGAGCAAAAACTTCAGCAAGGTCTTCTATCACTTCCTTGCAGACATCACAATAAGAAACTGATTCTGGGCGCATCTTCGAAGTCTGTCTAGGTGCCACTTCATCTCCTGAGGTTCTGCTATTCAAACGCTTCAAGGATCATTGGCAGTTCATTGACAGAGCAAACTATGAAACATCACTGACAAATTCAGACGTGTCTACTTTGCTAGAAGATGTGCGCAACTCTATGATTGAATTTGCTCAGAAGCATATTCAAGAGCAGCAGCCAACAGATGATTATCGAGAGTTCCTAGAACTTGCTCTGTTATTTCTTGGAGTCATGCCTGAAAGAGTGTGCAATTCATTGCTCCTGGAGCAATGCACCATGCTCGCTGGATGTGGAAGGTTCTGTACAGCCTGAAGATATTGATGTTCAAAGGGCAATTCAGACTAACAAACAAGGAAGAGAGAGATCTTCAAGAGCTGTGCATCTTTATTATACGTGTCTACAGTAGAGCCTGGTTCACGGCTAATCTGGCAGCCGCTGCTCCATACAATGATATGCTGTTGCTACAATCAATTTTCAGCTACTCCGGAATCAACAGAGCTGTTTCCAGTGCTGCATCCAACAAGTTTTCAAAGTACTTCTGTTACCTGTCCCCTGGATTGGTTGGGTTGGCATTCTTCGATGATCAGGTATCGGCGGAAACGAAAAGACGCATGGTAAATTCCATGAATGAAAGCGGTAATGAGGAACCAGAGGACATCAAGCTAATCTCTGTTTATTTGGAATCCTTCAACAACAGGAGGCTCGAGGACTTCGCGTCGCCAAAGTCTAAGAGATTCTTTGACATGATGGAGCTTCAGACTGGATTCCTGGATGCTGACCCAGATGAGTGGACCAGCCATGAAGATTATCGGCGATCTTTGGAGACCGTTCGGCAGATTCAGGTTGTCAACGACCATGCAGAGAGGGGTGTAGCATTGATTCAAGAGTACAGTGGAATCCTCACCAGAGATGAGGAGCAACTTCAGTTCCTGCTGCAGACTGTTCAACAGCATCGACAATACTATCCAGACACTAAGAAACAGACATTGTCAAAATGACTTCTTATCGGACTGATAACATTGAACTATAATTACAGGTAGAATATTGTTGATGCAGGATTGTTTGTGCTTGTTTAATAATTCATTCTACTGTTTAATGTTGTGTTTGAGAAAATATCTTAGATTAAAAAAGCCAAAAATTCCAAAAGTGTGATCAGTTTACTTGTTGAACGTGGCCTACCTAAACTTTGGCTTCATTGAGCTACCTCTAAATATTAAGATATCAGTACCAATTTTTTTTCTAGATGTTTCTACATCCAAATGAACAATTTAAAGGGGTGAGACCTAAAAAAATCAAGGTTTTTAATTTTTAGTGGTTCCTAAGCACCACCCTAATGTACAGGCTATATATCCAAGCGAAATAAACAAAGGAAAACAGTCTATTGTCCGTACAACTGCACTAACCGACGATCAGTCTCCTCTCCGTGTGTCCAGTTCCTCTGTGTTGTCGTCGGACATGAATTTAGGTCAGCTCCTCGCAGCTACACAGCTCCTCTTCACACTTGTTATCCTTTCTCTGATGTGTCCTTGATTGCTGAATCACAGTTCCTTTTATAGGCGCACCTACGCTAACTCCCTCATTTTCCCGCCAAAATGGAGAGTGAAGGTTAGGGTGATAACAAAAAAAATATTTTTATGAAACCACTTGCAATCGAGGAACTTTTATGTGTAATTTAAGAATATCAATTGCATTTTTGATTTTTTTAAAAAAAGTTCCCCCTCCTCCCCCTTTTTCGGAAGAAAAAAGTGGAAAAATATTTCTTTTTTCAAAAAAAAGGACATTATTTTTTTTAGCTTAACTCAAAAGAGTAATAATAATAACTAATCAACTTTTATTAACAAATAAGATACAGATCAGTTAGTAATATGTACAGAATGTACAAGAAATGTTTAAAACATATTTTTTCCTATGAACTTCAGATTCAAAAATTGAAATTTTCTCGATTTTGCATGAAGTTCCTCCATCAGTTTCACAGCACGTTCAGCAATTTGGTTAGATCTGGGAATGTCAATTAATGACTTTTCGACTGACCAATGGGTCTTTAAATACTTAATTGCCTTCTTGCATTTTATCCTGATGAGTGAGGTAAACAGTTCATTGAAGGACGCTTCATTATAGTGTTGAGAATGGAACCAAGCATTTGCCCATTCGTAGCAGATGAAGTTGCAGGCAGGAGTGAGGATGTTGCGCCACTCTGGTATCAGAAAAAATGATATAACAGTATATATCGCACGTGAGTTCCATCTTGCCTGGTGTAAATTTGGTAGTTTCTTCCAGTTGATGCGAGGCCAACGTGAAGTTGTTTTGTAATGACGATATGCCTGACATAATTCATATAAGAACTTGAAATCATCTCGCCATCCAGGGTTCTCGTCTGTGCTAACATCATCTGTCGCAACGAGGCGGTAATCAGCCTGAAGAGTGACATATTTTTGTGTTAATTGGTCAATGAAGGAATAGTTGAGTTTTGGTTTGCTCGTTGGCTCTTGGATAAAAAAATTCATGACATGTTTCAAAAGGAGGTCGAGTACATGGTGCTGACACCCAATATATTGTGGCTTCTGAAAGCCCTTGCTCAAGACATCATCCTGTATGAGCTTTACAGTCCCATGCAAACGACCAGTATTTACTGCGGTCGTGTCGCATATTATCATGCCAATATTTTTCCAAGCATCATATTCATCAAGTAGCTGATGTAGTTCCTTGTGAATGGCCGCGGCAGAACCACTCTCACATTTAATAATACCAAGTTTGATTTCGGTTGTCATATTTTTCAGCAGAACTACTTGATACTCTTCCCCTTGAACTCTTTTACCATCAAACTGGAGACAATAGAGTTCTTTGCTTTGAAGTTTTTTTGAACAATTTTGGTTTTCATTTTACGTCCTACAGAGATTACTCGTTTCCAGACACCCGCCTGACTTGGAACTGGCACATCGTGACCCTGTTCAGCAATGATTGCAAGAACATCATATGCTTTATGTGTAGAAATGTTGTTTTGCAGTACTAGCAAACCCGCTGTTGTAGTGCTTGCTCTTTGGTATTTCGGTTTGCATTCAGGAGAAGATGACGTGGAAGAATAGGTTGGCAAGTCGGGTGAAGAAGCAGAGGTTTCAGAATCCGAAGATTCTGAGACAGTTGTATGTGTTTGTATAGGTTGCGATTGAGAAGAGCTGGCTTGTGATTGGGTTTTTGATAGTCGGATTCGTTTTCTTGGGTGGATTGATTCCAAAGGGGCTTGTTTGACCATTGAATAACCAATCTTTCCTCCGCTCTTAACTTGCCTCTGGTAGAGTTCTTTATCCTCCGTGCTTTTCCATTCTCCATTAACGTTGGTGACATCAAATAACTGAGAAAGTGTTGTAGTAAATTTATCAGACGGTTTCTTTTTGTTTTTGTCATATAAATCAATCAGGCAATTGAGTTTCTTTCTGATGAGTGCGCTGGATAATAGTGGAAAGTCTAGAATTTCCCTCCAAAGCAATTCTATATCCGTAATCATAATTTTGATTCGATCCAGTCGCCGTTTGAACAGAAAAGTGAAGTTTCCAAGAATTTTACGGTTTGTAGGCATCCGTGTGAGATTGTTTAGCCTTTCAACAGATGGAATTCTTGGATCCCTCTTCTGTTTAGAAGATGATGGTAGATTCTTCCTCCAAATACAACTGTTTGACTGAACACTGTTGCTGGAATTTCTATTAGACATTTTATTGTGGTTTAAAAGTAATTAAATGTTTTGCACTTTTCTTCCACTCTGTAAGTGTAAGGGATGGCACGAGGTCTTCTTTATTATTTTATTTATTTCTTTACTTTCTGATATTTTAAACTCTTCCCACCTGTCCAATTACGTAACATCTAACTCTACACGCTGCTGCTATTAATCATCAGTCCTGACCTATTTTCATTGTCTGTACTATTCGTTTGTCAATCTATTTATCTATCTATCTATCTATCAGTCTATCACTCATTCTATCTGTCTATCTGTCTAACAATATGTCTTTCTATCTATCCATGTCTATCTACTTTCGCTATCCTGACAGTAAGACTTGCAATCTTGCACTGAAAACGAGATAGTTTATCCAAAATATTCAAAAATATTCCACAATGTTCTAAAATATTCCAGAATATATATTATATATTTGCACCTGAAACAGAAAATAAAAGAAGTTATAACAATAATGAAATAGTTATATATTGTGAACTCACCCCAAGCTGGGGCGAGTTCAAACTGCGCGATATGTGAACGAAAAATTAAAAATAGGGGGAACTTTTTTCAATTTAAAAAAAAATTAATGTTGCTACTGTCATCTACATATAATTGTTCCTCGAATGTGAGGGGTTTCAGTTTCGTTACGAAAAATAATGAAAATAGTTATCACCCTAGTGAAGGTCATTGCGTGGCAGGTGGCAAATCACCCCACTTCATCACTTGTACCGAGTTGGGGGGGGGTGAACGACCGAATTAAAAACGTAGGCGCACACAATTCGTGTCCACGTCACCCCTCCCTGGGCAGAGGCGCGACCCCTGGGGGGGGGTGAAGCATTCATAACAATATAATATCATTCAAATTATTTTCGTTTTTATTACAACAGATAGCATTTTAACATCGTCAATTACAACAGATAGCATTTTAACATCGTCAATTACAACAGATAGCATTTTAACATCGTCAAACTGAGTCAAACGTAGGTCAAGATCACTAGCGAGCGCGTTCGTAAATAAAGTTTTTAATATTAAAAAAAAAAAGAAATTCTGCAAATTTCTATACAAATTTGTTTGTATCCTCGTCATGCAGCAGTAGCTCAGCTGAGGAGAATGACAGCAACGAGCAGAGTACAACAGAATGTGAAGAACCTGTTGCAAGCTGCTCATCTCAAACACCTGCTAGTGCTAAGAAAAAAAGTAATACAAAAGTCACTATCTACGTTTGTGAAAAACAAAACTTCTGCATCCGAAAGTACAAATTTTTTATTAATTTAAATTTATACTATTTGTAAATATTACATTTGCTAATATAAAGGTGGGAGGTATATCACAGGGTATTCCCTGTGACAGAGCACCAAATGGATGATCATGTTGAACTGTGTTAAGATTAGGAAATGGTGAAGTAATGAATAATGATAACTTGGGCGATGAAGTGGTTGAAATTCCCAATTTAATGTTATGCACTGGCAATTTAGTTACTAAAATGTATGGAACTAATTTGAAAATAAGTGCAATTAAGGACACCATGTCCCACAGGGCAATCTTGTGTCCCAAAAATGATGACGTCGAGAAGTTGAATGGATAAATTATGGACGTGCTGGAGGGAGAATACGTGAACTACTTTAAGTGATGATTGTATTTTAACAGATGACGATGAGGTGATGAATAATTTTCCTACTGAGCTGCTGCACATTAGGAAGGTGGCATAAATCAGCACCTAATTTACCCAATTAAATTAATTAAATTGAATTGGAAGGGGGTTTCACATTACACCTTGATTTCCCGGGCAATAGTAATATATAATATCATTCAAATTATTTTAGTTTTTATTACAACAGATAGCATTTTAATCAGACTAGGTCACTAGCGAGCGCGTTTGTAAATAACCTATGACGTCCCGATGGTACAATTTTTTTTTGCAGAATGGCAGCCACATCTTTTGACGTATGAAATGTAGGTCATTTCTGCACATTAGGAAGGTGGCATAAATCAGCACCTAATTAAATCAATTAAATTGATTAGGAAGGGGTTTAACATTACACTTAGATTTTCCGGGCAACGCCGAGCTTAATATCTAGTAATAGTAATATTTAAAGAACTGAGAATTAAGGACTGTGATGTATTTCTGTGATTTCTACGATTTACGATAAAATACACCCTGCCGAATACTGAGTTAACTCTTGATCTACTTTTCACAGTGCGACAGAAAAGCACCGAAGCAGACTCAATGGTCTATTCTTTTATGGATGTAAAGTTTTAATTGTTAAATTGGTTTAACAATGTATTTTATCAAAGCATTAAGCACGCTGAATATCGAGCGTATTAACTCTGATCTACTGTTCATTGTGCGACACAACTGCATCTAAGCTGACCCAGTCATTGACGGTGCAAAATCAACTACCCGCCTTTCTAAATAGGTCTAGGCAGCAGTGCATGGATGCACAACGGTTACAGGTATGTGACTGTATATGCTATGAGATGAACTCTCTATGCACAGTATGTAGTTTGCTCTAATCTGCTACTGAAAAGATATTTTAGAGAAATTCGCTTTTTGTAAAATCTATTTTAAAATGTTTTTCTCTGTAAATTATGTTTTTCATAAATCAATGTGCACAATTTTTAGAATATAATTGGATTGACCTAGTCAGGGGAATAATAAAGCTTTTACAAATGAGAATCCGAAATGTTCAGCTGCAAATATCTTTGATCAATAGAATATTTACAAATTTGAAGTAATTGAAAAATCCCACACTTTGGAACAGTAACTCCTTTAGGAAGCGGGGGGGGGAGTCTGCTGAAGTGTGACACAGAATGATAAAGAATTATAAAAAGCGTTACACTGTGTGCGTGGGGGGTATCATAATCAAGAAAAAAAGCAATAAGTTCATAGATGAAAAGAGATACAAAAAAAATTGTTTTCCTTATCTTCCATTGAATATCGTGATGTCATTGGTACATTTTCCTTGCATTTTTTTTTTTTTTGCAGTATTTGCCGCAATTCTTGCCAATATCTGAAAAAGTTTTTTACCAAACATGATTCAGTACTCTTATAGCAGCAAAATTGTTTATTCTTATTTGTTTATAACAAATAACTAGGACTTCGCTATGTTTCTATAACAGCCCTCCCTTTCACCTGGTTATATTTTTTAGCATTAAAAAATCTGTATTGGTCACATAAAAAATAATGCCCTAAATTATGTTATAGATGTGTAATAATTTAAAACATTTTAGTTCAAGGTTTTTTTTATTATAATGTTTTCAAATAACCTTATTGTTTATACATTTTTAAAATCCTGTTTACGTCCTCCAAGTCCCAAAGCAAGGCGCAATATTTCTGTATGATTTTCGTTTTGCTGTTTTTGTTTTCTCATGCAAATTTAATAAATTAGTAGGGTCACTATAATTAGGTATCACAAACTGATTTTATAAAATGGTTTTACATCTGTTTTAACATGAATATAGAAAGAACTCCAGAATTTAAAAAGGTGGAAATCAAATAAATCACTATAGCTCAATTAGTTTATGAGATACAAAATTTTAAAAATGTGCTTTCGTAAATCTCCATACTACACATGTAGAGTGCCAGTTTTGCCAAGCGTTATCTGCAAAAGTATTTCCAAAATCATTTACACTCAACACGAATACATATATATAGAACAAACTCATTTTTTTTTTCTAGGGTGCATGTTATACAACACTAGAATTAATTTTACATACTCATATGCATTTTGTTATCTAGACTAAGTTCTAATAAATGATCTGCAATATCGTGATATTTCGAAAACCTTCTGTAATAATTCTTTTGGGATTTAATTGTTAACATTTGATGATTCTAATACTGTAATACAAACATTCACATAATATAAGATTCATGCGCCCAACGTTTTTCGTTTTTATAAAAATCAGAAGCTCTTATAAAAGCTCTAATAAAGTCTATTACTATTACCGTGTTACCAATTTATTCAGAAATTATTTTCTGCTTTTTAGTACGCAAGAAAAACGTTGTTATTTATAAAATATTTTTTTTATAATGTAATTTTTATTTAATTTCATCTAATAGTAATAAAGGTTAATTTCTGGAGCTTTTCAAAAACATCTTTTTGCTTGAATTCATGCTGTTTGAGTCATTTAGTGATTTAAACACATAATAAGTCTTTTCTATGTGTTACTTAGTTGTCCCCTCCCTTGATACTGTATTATCATCACCTTCCGTTAAAGTTAAATTCATTGTGACTGGTATAGCGTTGTCAACATTATAGTCTGCCATTTTCAAGGTCGGGCACGAATGGGTTAAAACTGAATGTTACATGTTATTTCTTAGCGATCTGGGATTTAGGGCTTTGCTTAGAAATTTAAGTTTTATTATTGTATTTTAAAAGAGAAATGGACGAGCTTTCTAATGATACTTAAGAAAAAAAAATCATATAGTAATTTACATTTGTTACATTTGTTCTATTCTTTAATCTTAAAAATATTTCAAAATTAGGATAATTAAATGTTTAGGGCATTCATGTTCGCACACATTGATATATTTGGCATTGTTGTCGGACTAATGGCCCAACATTGAAAATAGGCTGGTAAAAAGTGTCTTCGGTGATGATTTTCTTTTAAAAGATGCAACCTTTTTTTTTGTATTAATGTAACTAAAATTAAAAATTTTTGTAAGGCCAAGAAATTTTTTAAAAACGGTATAAGAGTGTCTCCAGACCAACAAGACGGTGCGTTGCAAGGAGAGAGGGAGAGAGAGGATGGGAGAAATGGGAGGAAGAGATAAAGAGAGAGAGAGGGGGGGCAGGGAGGAAAAGAGGGAAGGGGGAGGAGAGGGAGGGGGGTGTACAGGGGAGAGAGAAGGGGGGAGAGAGGGAGATGGGAGAGGGAGGGAGGGAAAGGGAGGGAGGGAAAGGGAGAGAGAGGGAAGGAGGAAGGGAGAGAGGGGGTAGGGAGAAAACAGAAGGTAAACAGAAAACCTTATTTTAAACCCGGGCAAAGCCGGGTACTTGCAACTAGTTCTATTATACTTCATATGGTTAAAAGAATTTCCCTTTCTTTGTGGGTAAAGTTTATATACAACATTAAAAATAGCACACCAGACTTAAAAAAAAAAAAAGCAGCTTTAAAACTCATCACATTCAGAAACCAATGCAAAACATAAGATGCCATTTTTCTATATCCCTCTTTATATAAACACAATCAAAAAGTAATTCACTTCAGGCTCCATAAGAATTTAATAAATTGACACAGACATTCTATAGTAGTGTATTGTCATCAAGAATACACAAGTTTTAGAAATTTCAAATCGATTGGTCTTTGCAAGGGTGACTGTAATAAAATTAAAAGCCTATGAAAAAGATTGCAAAGTAGGCAAGGTATATACATAAAAAAAAATGCTAATTCCAATTCTAACATTCAATTTAACTGTGATCATTGCCATAACCATAGACTAAGGAAACAATAAAAAAAAAAGTGTTTCACCAGAAAAAAAATACCCTAAAGTTCATAGTTTTACTGCATGATTAGTATGAATAAAAATGTAATATATTTATATAATTCTCTATTACATTATAATTAGCTACAATTTAGGTCATAAGTAGAAGAATGTTTTGTTTAAAAAGTGAAAAGCCAACAAAAAATAGTTGTGTTGAGCTGAAACTGAAATATATATAAATTAAGAATGTTATGTTAATCATATGTTTGGTTGTTTAAAAGTCCAAAGTAAACACATATTAAGAAAAAGAAATAAGAGTAAAATGCTAAGAATTTTTTATAAGCCATAAAAAAAAATCATTTGCAAATACTGGTAGGCCTAATATTATAATACACAATTAAACTTGAGAAGTAGTATTATAAAAAATGATTAAGTTAAAAAGTCAACATAAGTCAACATAAACAGTATCAAGAACCAATCATTTGTAATAAGGTCTACAATGAAAGGCTTATGAATAATATTTTTTTTAAAATATAGGATGATTATTCAACAAAACAGTATGTAAATTAAAAATTATTCTACTTGGATAAAACATAATAGTCTACAGTCTAGTATAGTGTTTAAGAGAGGGTGTTAGTATTAGACTAATAGTAACAATATTCAAACAGGTACAGATGTCCAGAAATGACTTAGTTGACAACTGGAAACTTTAAGTGAAACATGAAAGTGTTTTAAAAAAATAGGTGCAGAAAATTCTAATCATATATTCTTTTATTATGCACCTAATATAATAATTGGCAATGAAAATGTCAGCTGTCGGCCACCGCAATCAGCTTTATTTTTATTAAGTGTTTAATAATATGTCAATCTTGACCATCAAATTAAAAAAAAATTTTTTTTTTTATAAATGAAGGCTTAATATGATAAGGTACATTTTTAAACTTTCATTAAAGTATCTAAATTGAAAATTTGAGGCCTACAGCTTTAGTAGTTTAAACGTTGCAGTTTTTTTTAGTATAAAAATATTTATCTCAGCCTTCAAATTCTAAACAAAAAAAAATTTCTTTTTTAAAATGTTTAGTTTATTAATACTGGACAATAAACATAAATAACAAATCAAAGTATTTATGTTGGAAATTTGAGGTAATAGTTAAATAGTTAAAAAAAACTATGCAATTTTATCTGCAGCTGATTGAAATTTTGCTCAAAGTTTTTTTTAGCTCATGTTCGAGAAGTCGAATGCGCTGTTGTTTCCGTTTTGTCCGTCTCTCCGTCATCACCTTAGATCTCAGCAACCATAAGTCCTAGACCCATGATGTATATACTTTTTTTGTAGGTCTTGGCCTGCCATTACTGCATCAAAAGTTCATTTCGCGATCTGACCTCTGAAGGCTGGGCATCAGTGTTTCTTAGGGTACCGTTTTTTACTATATAAGCTATATTAATAATTATGTTATTTTCATGGCCCCATTCTACACCTTATACGCTGTGGTGGCGCACCTAATGAATGGGTTATTGAACGTAAGTGAAAAAGAGGAGACACAGACGGTTGACAAGGAAAGAAATAGAGCATTGTTAAATGACTACAATTTAGAAGGTTTCAATTATGAGTCCTATTTCAGTGACCACAAACCACTTGTAGTTAGATTTAAGAGAAAAATATTTTTTTTCAAATATAAAGAAACGTCTTTTTAATATTTTTTTTCAGATATATGCATTACACAATTGAATTTATAAACATTTCCAAAATTTCCAAATATTTACTGAAAGCTAACATACGTACTGATTAGGGCTGTACCGGATTGTAAGTTTTAGATCCTGCAGGATCGGAACCGGAATCGGATTTAATATTTGAATCCTGCCGGAATCGGATCAGGAACCGGATTTTACCGAATTAAATAGTAATTCTTCCGAACGAAGTAGTAATTTCTCGCCTAGCATAAAAAAAGATCTAAGAATGCAAAATAGAATAAAAATTTAGTGTTTAAGTTCTAGATAGCAAAAAACAGTATGAACCATTTAGATCTTGAAGACTGTTACTAAAACCCCTTCCCCAATCTTGAGTTAAGAAAGATAACTCTGTCAAAAAACAGGTTCTTTGTTTTGAAAATTGATTTTAATAAAGCTGTACCTAATTTAACTTGATTTCTTTTACAATCAAACAAAGAAATGGGTAACATATCTTAGAAAGTATAATAAAGATGTTTATTAATAAATGAATTCCAATATATATATATATATATATATATATATATATATATATATAAATGAATTCCAATATATATATATATATATATATATTTATATAAAGAGAGAGAGAGAGAGATACATTTATATACTGTGGCACCACCCGATAGCTTATTTGTCTTTAGTTTTCCATAGTGACGTCACCGAACCGTGTTATTTCATTCATACTTTCATTTAAATCATTATCTGACTATTTCCCATAAAACGCATGATATGCATTAGAAACTGAAATAAATATCACTTTAATGTTCAATTAAAAATGTATCTACAAGTTATTTATCTAAATATGCGAGTAATTTTATCCAAATCGTGACAAAATCCACTAAATTAAAAAAACATTTGCAGAAAAAATAAATAATTGAACTATTTTTAAACTGTAAACACCCAACAATAAATCGTTGTCTGCTCTTTAAATAAGTTAAACTTTTGATAGCTAAATATAGTTCATAGAAAACACGGAATCAAAAGTATCGGAAGGTAAAGTGTCGTATTACTAGACTAAATACGATTCAAATCTTCCTTTTTAATATATCTCTACTTACATATAAAAACTAAAAGCGATCGACGTAATTATATTATTGAAAATGCAGGAAAGAAAGAAAGGAAGTTATTGTTTAAATTTAATTGTCTAGTGCTAAATATTTCAAAATTATGTTGCACCAAAAACAAATTTCTTACACCAAAATTTCAAACAACAAAGAAATCCGGCTTAAATCCGGCACATTTTAACCGGAATCGGAACCGGATTTATCAAAACTGCCGGAATCCGGCTTAACAGTAACCGGAATCGGATTCCGGTACAGCCCTAGTACTGATACAAAACACGAAAATGCGCTAACACGTCCTGTGTGCAGAATGGAACAGGCTTAAGATGCTGGTTTATATTCCCTATGTTTATGTTAAGTAAAAGTGACCTCCTTTTAAGATCTGAAAAAAATCTTAACATCTTTTCTTAAAGACTTAGAATACTAAGTTTGGTATCATTGGAAAGCTTGCAACCAGCTCTATCGAATTAAACATATTATATTACTGTTTTGAATTTTTCTCATTGAAGTATCTAATGTTAGACTTATTACTATTATTAGTAATATAATTAGTCTTAGTATGAAAGTATTTACTTGAACCGGAGTACAAAAAAAACGAGCACAACAGAAAACTAAACTTGAGATAAATTTGAATTCAGTTACGATACACTGGACAGTTGGATTTAAAACCTGATCACTTATTACATCGACAGATGTTGTACGGTGATGATTGGGTCATTGTCTTGACTTACTTGACTTAAGCCTCTGACTCCGCGTGGGAGCATAGGGCCTCAACAACGCTCTTCCAGCGAACTCTATTTTGGGCGTCTCTCTTCAGCTGAGCCCACGTCCATCCAGCTGCCTTCATCTCTCGCTCAGTGCAGCGTCTCTATGTCTCCTTTGGCCTGCCTGCTCTTCTCTTTCCCTGCGGGTTCCACTCTTGGTCAATGGGGGTCTGCTTTGTTCTTTCCCACAGGGCGGTATTGGAGATTTTTTCTGGCCATCTGATACGTAAGATATTGCGGAGGCATCTGTAATGAACCCCTGCAGTTTTGTGGTGGTTGTCTTGGTCAGTCTCCAGGCTTCTGAACCATATAGTAGCACTGCTTTCACGTTGGTGTTGAAGATGCGGACTTTTGTCCGCCCAGAAAGTGCGGTAGAGTTCCAGATGGGACGCAAGGTATTGAAGGTGTGCCTCGCTTTGTTGATGCGGCTTCTGATGTCTTCGTCTGCTCCTCCATCCTTGCTCACCACACTGCCCAGGTAGACAAACTTGTCCACTTCACCGATGTTGGATCCTTGTAGTTGGATTGGATCTTGTTGCTTGTTGTTTATCCGTATGGTTTCTGTCTTTTTGGTGTTGATGTTGAGCCCAACTTTGTTTGCTTCGTCTGCGAGCCTATTCAGTTTCTGTTGTGCATCTTGTTGCCGGTGTGACAGTAGGCTGACGTCATCCGCGAAGTCGAGGTCTTCAAGCTGCTTGGTGAGGGTCCATCGAATTCCTGTGTTTGCATTCTCAGTGGACTTCTTCATGATCCAGTCCACTACCAGAAGGAAGATGGTCGGCGACAACAAGCAGCCCTGCCTCACTCCGGTCCTGACCTCAAAAGGTCATTGTGCAACTTGATTTATGCTTTCTCGAAAAATAGTCGAGTCGTGTGATGCCGAGCTTAATGCAAACTATTGATAATGATATTGATTAAAGCAAATGTAATACTTTAGCATAGTCTCAGTATTTCTCTATTTAAACACTGTCTAAAACTAAAATGTTTCACATATAGTTATTTTTGTGACCTACTACATTATTTTTTTCAGCACGATATAATTTTTCTCTTTAAATTTGAATAATTTTTTTCACACACAAAAAAAAAAAAACAACAACAAACAAACAAATATTTTATAAAATTTCATTGTTTTAGTGATTGAATGGGTGTCGTCAAGGCATCCATTTTGTATTGTTTACAACGCGTTTTTTTAGACGATGCGTCAAAAACAGGTCTAGCTGGAAAAAATGCAGACACGCACGTCAGACGACTGACGCATCAGACCCGTAGCCAGAGGGGGGCTGAGCCCCCCCCCCGTTCATGACCTGAGCCCCCCCCCGTTCATGACCTGAGCCCCCCCCCCCTGTGCATGATTTGAGCTTTTTGACAAAATTGTAATAATAACGGCTATAAAACATCAATCATTTTGTTCAATAAATCAATAATAAAAAAATACACTAAAAACTTTATATTTTGGCAATCATTCAGGCTATTTTACTTACATGTATAGCTTATCTAATTTTTGGGCATAAAAGATTGAATATTATTGAAGTTCACTTCTGGGTATTTTGGGCAGCATTGGCATTTGGGGCTTCAACAGACGTGTGTGAGAACAGTTTCTCAACCATCACACGAATGCTCACCCCATATCGCATATCTATGTTACAAAAGCGTCTAAGAAATCTTTTCCTGCTTGCATTTGAAAAAGATTTAACAGACAATCTGAATGCTGAAGCATTTTTAGGTAAATTCAGTGCTAAACCACGATGTTTGCAAATTTGAAACGTATAATAATATAAGTTCGCAACCAGTGCCGACGAGTATGTGTGCGGGGGTAGGGGCAGGGGGCAAATGCTCATGGGCCCGGCGAGTTTTAGGGACCCGGACTGAGCTGGCCAATCAACTTTTTAAAATATTAATATCAGCATGGGGGACGTGTCACCCCTGCCCAGGGGCCCGAAATTTCTGTCGATAGGCTTGTTCGCAACCTTGTGATATTTTTATATATTGGTATCTTCTGAGGACAACTAGCAACTAAGTTAATAAAATAACATTGACTTCTTACTTCATTTTTATACATATGTATAATAAAATAATAAAGTACAAACTTCGTGATTTCTGAGTGATGTTATTTAATTTGAAAATTTACTTTTTAGCAGAATTAATTTTATTTTAAATCGAATAATTGCGACTGTTGTTGTTGATAGATCTGTTTTTTGTTTTCAATATTTTATAAGAAATATCACACAAATAGCCAAGCTATCTATATTCCCGGGTTGTACGTTAAACAAACAGTATAATAATATAAAATGTGTAGCAGAACCAATGGTTAATATATTTATAACAGGAATCAGAAATTGCTCAGCCTCAATAAATTTTTGTCATTAAAACTCTTTACTATTTAAATTATTTTTAACAAAACTGCAGCATGCCATGTATTATTGAAACGTAGTTAAAATTATATATTTCTAATTAATAGCTAAACAATCGGTACTAAAATGCACCATTCCAGATATGGAACTGCAAAAAATTTCTCACTGAGATCCCCTCCCCAAACCCCTCCTCTCCGTTCGCAAGCTTTCGGCGCTTCGCGTCTCCATTTTCGCCCCCCCCCCTTCCGAACATTTCTTCTGCCCCACCAGGGGCGGATTTAGGGGGAGGGGCCTGGGGGGGCATGCCCCCCCCCCCCGTTATCGCAAGTTTAGGTACAAAAACCGACTTTTTAAAAAACCGGTTGTCGTAGGTCAATTTCTCAAAAAACCGACGAAAACCCGTTTTCGGTTTTACTATAAAATAAGTGAAATAACGGATATTTTAAGCATTCTAGCAATAATTATTTTCAGTGTATGTAGTATTTAATAAACGTGTATGAGAAATGATAAAGGATAGTGTAATTAATTCAACCAATTTTTACGTAAAACAATAAATACAAGAAAAAAATTATCAATATGACAGTAAAATTACTACTACTGCCTACTGGGTAGATTCATTTAAACTGCTTTATAACTAAACACATTTATATCATGACCTTTGAACATTTCAACTTTATTTGACAGTCACCAATAAGTCTTAATTCTTTCTCGTGTTTCATTTATATTATATTGTCAAAGACATGAAGTTTGGTTTGCCGCACACAGACCAGTTCTGAAATGAGCCGTTGTGATGTAAACCTCAGTATAGAGTTTATTTATATACACAGTCTATAGATATTACGGCTCTCTTTCTAGTCGTGGTATTAACTTTCTGTCTTCCCCCCGAATCCCCCCCCCCTCTCTCTCTCATCCTCTAAGTTTCTAACATGTGACACAGTACACAAACACCTCTGCACCTCCGTGGACCCACATCGAGTGCCCGTTTCAAAACGTTCCTCCACTGTTGTACAAAATTAACTCCTCACCCCTCCCTTCATACAGTTGTCTCCCCACCTACCCCCTCTCATCCCTGAGATGTATTAGTTACACCAGTCATTACACCGGCTGTACGACGGTCCTGCCTTGTTCAGGCTAGAGGGGTTGACGGTGGTGGAGGTGTTGGATGACGGATCATAAATTTAGTCAACTTGAAAAAAATAGCCCCGTTCTGTCTATTGTTTAGTGATGAGCTAGGGAGGTACCGATTATTTAACCCCCCCCCCCCCCCCCGTTTCAATTCATATACTTCCCGCAAGTCAACACTAAATTCATGCGCTAAAAAAAAACATCGGTTGTTCTGAGAAATTAGTAAACGACTTGAATTTAGCCCTCTTTCCAGGTCGAAGAAACGGATGCAATAAATCTCTCTATGTGTATATACCGTCCCCTCCACTTGGGCACGCCTACTCAACAATTACTTTCTATCCATGACAATGTACACAGGTCGGACTGAGGAGGGAATTCTTTGGAAAGTCACAGTTTCCCAGATTTCTCTAATTTCGTGGAATGTATCAACAATTTTTGCTAATTGTTAAGTTTCAAGCTAAAACCGGCTTTTAAAACCTAAAAAAACCGGTTGTCGAATGCTTCGACTTTCGTCAAAAAACCGGTTTTTCGCCGCCGGTTTTTAAAAACCGACAAACCCTAGTAATACATCATTAAATTATTGAAATATTTTTTGTTCTAAGACCAATTTTCAACAATGAAAACAGTTTTGGCAGCTCCCCCCCCCCGGGGTCAATGTTTTGCCCCCCCCCCCCCAGTCAAAGTTGTCTAGATCCGCCCCTGTGCCCCAGGATCATTTCTTCGGCACCCCCCCCCCCCCGAAAATGTCTTCGGCCCCCGCCCCCAATCCAATATTCCTGGCTACGGGCATGGACGCATGACGCGTAGCAACAAAGAAAACGCAGCGGTCTGTTGGTGCTTTAATTGTTATTGAAATTTGATCAGTTTTACACGGAGAAATCATTAAGTTAAAAATATCAAAAATATCGACTACAGTGATGCGAAACGACGATTTTGAGCCAGTTTGTGGTACCTACTCTAAGTACTCATTTGAGTAATTTTGATATAGCAGGATTTATCCCATCCCAGCCCTCCCACCACCTTTCTTAAATAATTGGAATTTAGCTCTCATCGACCTCATGCATTAAGTGATTTAAACTGCTACGTTTATTTTTTTTTTTAAAGTTGCGAGCGATTACTCTTGTAATATTAAAAACTGGACGGCTGACATTTATCTTTTTACTATAATTTGTACTATATTTTATGTTCTTTTAAGTGAAAAGATTTTCAGAACAATAAAAAAATAGTTATATTGAAAGTACTGTAATTTTTGTTGACTGTCTAAAACTTCAACATATTATGACTGAAAATTGCTACTGCTCTGGACCCTCCTTTAAAAATCAGAGATGCTTGCATAAGGATAAATGAGAAGTTTGGCAACTGCTTGAAATAATTATAAAATAATCTTGACTTGGTAATGTGATAAACAAACATCAGAACAACCACGAAAGAAAGCACAAATGCAAGAACTATAATCATATTCAAAAGATAGCCATTCATGCCTCGCTTCACCCCGACAGTTACAAACTGAAGCAGCAAAATGAAAATCACTTGGATCCATTAAAGAGGTGTAAGTTACACAGGGACAAATACCCAGTTTTGGCTAAGTTAGAGAAAAAATATTTAGCATCTCTTGTCACAACTGTCCTTGTCACAAGCTAGCAGGTAGGTGTTAGGTGTCTTGGAGTAATTTAAGTCCTAAATTGAATGGGTGAGGTCAAATATTTATTTGTACACAGCCATGTGACAAATATAGAACAACTCAAGTAGGGTGTGTTAACAATAAAAAACACTGACTTTATTTAATATGTATATATAGCTCTTTAAAGAGCAGGTTATAGGAGTTTAGCTCTAAAAATAGCTCTGAGCTATTTCTGCTAAGTTCTACAGTGTGGTTAAGGGCGGCTGGGCGCGGCACCTCACACCAACTACAGCATTGTACCGTCTATAAAATGGTCCTGTGTTTATTGAATATGGTTAGCATAATCATTCATAATAAAATGACTACAAGTTTAAATATATATAACATCAGTTATATATAAATCGTATTTGTTGTTAGTCTAATAATTTATACAAATATATGAATCTATTTTCCTTTGTGCTTTGTATATACATAAAAACATCAATACATTTATCTCTAAGAGTTAGACCGGCATCACCAACGTCTCGTCCCTGCAACTAATATTGACTTACAGAAACCAACATGTATGAAAAGATGTCACAGGACAAAATACCACATGTATTCAAATAGTAATGCTTATCACAATAAACCTTGGGGATGTCATTAGCTCAAAGCAAAAAAAAAAAAATTTATAGTACTAATTTCACATTATGAATCGATCTTGTACTGTTTGGTGTCATGCTGTGCACTGCTGTCATTTTATTGCGTAATAACTAATATGTATGTCAATAAATGAATAGATGTAATACTAATCTAGAGGATGCAATGAAGTTAGTACACCACAATGTGCACAGGTGACATCATACACTTCATCAATTTGATAGCATATAATGCCATACATATACTGCAATTTATGTAACATGACTGTCCTATCCCTTATGATTTCGCATATCCTTTTGTGGTATTGTTCTTTCCCTTGTGACCACGCATTGTTTAATTACTGTGTTATTTCCTTATTTGGTATGTTAAGTGCTTGTGACCTGGTTTTAGTAAGGTCAAGCATGTATGATGAAATAATGTCATTCACCCACGCACTGGGTTTGGCGCGAATCGCCCACACATTTGACCTCTGGTCTTGGCGGGGAAAATGACGTAATATGCGGGGGTGAACTACCTTTAAGTAGGGAAAGTGATAACGGTCAGGAAGCAGAAAGTTGAATAGGGAGACCAGTGAGAGACTGAGTGGCACGTGGACTAAGTGACCAGTAACAGTGCAGTGGAGTAATAATTGTTAGAAAGTCCTGTAGTGAGTTATAGGATTATACAGAGTAGATACATGTGATTTACTGACTCATCTCATCAAGTGTTTATACATTATTCAATTGGATTCTCCTATTCTCATCTGTAAATATCATGTATTAAAGTTCACTTAATTCTCTTATACTACAAGGAGGTGTGTCGTCTTATTATAGTTGGAACGCAAGTGGGATACGACAATGACAAATACTACAAGTTTGATGTGCATACGAGTGGTAATGACTCTGATCATACACCATGGGGTTATCATTTGCTCAAAGCAGGGATACCTCTAAGTTACTAATGTCATGACGAAACGATCTTGTAGTGTTTGGTGCCATTCATGTCATAGTATTAAGCCAATAAATATATTGACGTTATACTAAAATTAATGATGCTAAGGTGACATCACACAGTTCACCAATTCGATAACATGTAACACCATACCATGGTGATGTCGTTAGTTGTGTGAATAACACATTCTAAAGTACTAATGTATTTTGACGAAGATTTACATTGGTGCTATGAATTGATGTCACTTCATGTCATAATGTATGTGTCAATAAATGTAATGATGTCTTAATAAACAAGAGGATGTAATGATGTTAGTTCACATTAATATGCTAAGGTGACTCTACACATTTCACTAATAGATAATGTGTATGCATGTGTATTCATCAGGAATCAATTTTGAAATAAAAAATTAGGACATATTTTGATTCTGATTATGATACCAGCAAAAAGTACTGACTTTTCAATTCTCAATTCCAGTGAATTGTACATCACTAATTTAGATGCTTCTGTCTTAATGTAATGGTGTTTGTTTTTCTAATACTGTTAAAATACTGTTACATTCTTAAATGAAATGTAGTATACAAATTTGTATGCAGAATTTGAATGCCTTTGTGATATATTCTCTAATATTGCTTCATAGATACAATTATTAAACTCGGTGAACACTTTTCTTAACATAAATTTCTATACGCCCTAACATATTGGTGCGAATTTTTAAAGCATTTTCGAAAAAAAAAATGCTTTATTGTCCCCGTTTTGTCTGTCTGTCTGTCTGTCATCACCCTAGAGCTTAGCAACCATAAGTCCTAGACCCATGAGATATATATATCATTTTGTAGGTCTTGGCCTGCCATGTGTACATCAAAAGTCCATTTCGCGATCTGACCTCTGAGGGCCGAATAAAAGGGCTTATTAGGTACCGTTTTTTTACTATATAAGCTATGTTAACAAAGGAGCGCCCTAGATCTCAGCAACCATAAGTCCTAGACCCATGATATATATATATATATATCAAAAGTCCATTTCGCGATCTGACCTCTGAGGTCCGAATACCAGGGCTTCTTAAGGTACCATTTTTTTCACTATATAAGCTATATTAACAAAGGGGCGTTACTCATTATTTTTGTAACAGTTATTCAACATGACTTACTTTTTATAAAACCCATAATACATAACACGCGCACCAAGTAAGATTTCATTAATGACAACTTCGCAGCACAGCTCAATCAACCAAACGTCATCATTTGTGGGGACTTCAGTCATGATTTCAAAAAACCCGGGGCAGAAATTGAAAACTTATTCGAAACAAACTTCAACATTCAACTACTTTCACCAAGATTGGCAACAACAATTTATCAAACAACAATTGACGGAGTTTTCGGACGATTAAATAACTACCATTTAGAATGTTTCAATTATGAGTCCTATTTCAGTGAGCACAAACCACTTGTAGTTAGATTTAAGAGAAAATATTTTTTTATCAAATATAAAGAAACGTCTTTTTAATATCTTTTTTCAGATATATGCATTACACAATTGAATTTATAAACATTTCCAAAATTTACAAATATTTACTGAAAGATAGCATACGTACTGATACATACACGAAAATGCGATTACACGTCCTGTGTCCAGAATGGAACAGGCTTAGATTGCTTGTTTTTTTTAACTGACTTTGTAGAACATTGTTAAATGAAATATTATATAGGACCTTGTAGAGGGTTTCAAATGATATTCTGACTTCCAGCATTAGCCATTACTGCTTGTCTGGTAATTATATTGAAAATAAAATTAATAATGGTAATATTCTGATTTTCCAAGGATTAAACGTTCAAAAAATAAAGACCATAAGGGTGACAAACATTTTGACCCTGTAGGGTTCAACCCGTTAAATTATTAAAATATTATTTGACATATTATTTATTTGCATTAACCCATTTACTAATTCAGTTTTTGTTCTTTATTATTATATATTAATAAAGATGAAAATACACTAGTGAGAATTGGGTAATCGAACAAACACAATACTGTCAGAACATCGTTTGCTGAAGAATTTTGATAATTATAGTTAACTTAAATACTAGATTGAGCAGTTTTATCAAGTCAAATATAATTGATTTTGTTTTTAAAGGGTGGATATGTGATTTTTTTTATATATTGTCCTAAATTATATTTAGAAAATACTAAATCCGTACATGGGTTACGTGGAATACTTTTATTAAAATTTTATGCTATTATTCTTTTATTATAAAGATTTTTTTTTCATTAGTTTAATACACTAGCATCGTTAAACATATATATAAAAAAAACTCTGTCGCTGTTTTTGACAGAAGCTGTGGATGCTCTTTGAGTTGTTTTTTTTAAATATAAAATCAATATTATCTCTGGAGATAAAAATAGCATTTTTCAATAATCTACTCGCACTTGTTAGAAGACCACCCAAAACCATTATATTAGGGTATAAGGAACATGACATATATAAATTATTTTTTTTTTCAGAATTTTTTTTTTCAGGATTAGGGTTAGGGATAGGGTTAGGGATAGGGTTAGGGATAGGGTTAGGGATAGAGATAGATATCAATTTGCGCGAAAATCCCCGGAAACAGAAAAAAAAAATTAGCTGGTCGACCGTTTATTTCTAGTAGTCTACCATCTAGATGGTCGGGTAACAAGTGCGTAATCTACTAATACACTTTGGGGGGGGGGGGTATTCAAAGAATAAAGAAAGCAAGTTGTCTCTGTTTGAATTTAAAATAATGTTGCATTAGCTGGAGAATATGATTATAGTATTTCAATTTGAACTTCTGAGTTTTTAAACTATTATGAATCTTTTGTATGTCAAAGTTTTAAAATAAATGCAATAAAAAAAAAAAAAACAACACTTTATCTGATTTTTACTGAAGGTAGGAATACTGCATCATGGCTTTTTGCCCAAGTCTCAAAACGGAAAATCCACTTAAAAATCATCAGTTTAAAAAAAGTTTCTGTGGTTATGAGAAGAAAAGTCTGAACTATTAAAATAATTAAAATATTACCATTCAAGTGAATGTGTTTTCTTTTTTTTTCTTACAGCTTAATACATTTTTAGATCGTAAACCATAACAATAGACAGTTGTACAAATTTAGATCTCCAAAATAATAAACTTAATACTTCTTCTTCTTCTTCCTTTGGCTCTACAGCCCATTTAGGGCCCTGGCCTGCCATACTACACTTCTCCACTTTTCCCGATCCAAGGTCTTCTTCCTCCACTCTCTCACTCCTATGGCTTTAAGGTCTTTCTCCACATCCTCCAACCATCTGCTTCTTGGTCTGCCTTTAGGCCTTTTCTCATTTGGTGTTGTCTTATAAATCGTTTTTGGACCTCTGTTGTTTTCCATTCTTTCTATGTGCCCTAGCCACCTTAATCTATTCATTTTAATTTCAGCTGTTATATTTGGTTCTTCGTACAGTTCGTACAGCTCTGAATTGGTTCTACTTCTCCACTCGTTATTGTCCTTTACTGGCCCATATATTTTCCTAAACATTTTCCTTTCCCAAGTGTTTAGCATATTTTCTGCTTGTTTGCTGATGGTCCATGTTTCGCTACCTTATGTTACTGCTGGCCGGATCATTGTCTTGTATATGGTTTTTTTAATTTTTCTGGAGAGCTGTCTGTTTTTCAGTATTTTATGCAGTGTATAATATATTCTGTTCCCTACTTCTATTCTGTTTTTTATCTCTATCATTATATCGTTTTTCTCACTTATGGTTGATCCCAGGTATTTAAAGTTTTCTACTCTTTCAAATGCTCTATCACTGATTTTGAAAAATTTTTCTCTTCCTTCTTTTTCATTTCTTTGTAACAGCATATATTGAGTCTTTGTTTCGTTTACTGTTAAACCTGCTTTCTGAGCTGCTGTTTCTAATTCTATGTATGCTTTTGCTATATCCTTGCTTTGCTATCAATGTTATGTCATCAGCATATGCAAGGTATTGCATGGATTCTGTAAATATTGTTCCTGTTTTCATAGACTTTGTTTTTTCACTTCTGAGGTAGTGTGTTATAGTTCCTCGCTTATCCAACTGTACGTTTCTTATGACTTTTTCTAGGGTTAAGTTGAAAAGTATGCACGAAAGGGAGTCTCCTTGTCTAAGTCCTTGGTTTGCTTTAAATTCTCTTGAGCTTTCCCCTTGGATTTTCACTTTGCTTCTTGAGTTGTTTAATGTCATACGTACTAGTCTAATGAGCTTGTTGGGGATACACAACTCCTGCAATGTTTTGTAAAGATAATTTCTATTGATGCTGTCATATGCCATCTTGAAATCTATGTACAGCTGATGCAGATTTATATTATGTTCATAACATTTTTCTAGAGTGTTTCGAAGGGAAAAGATGTGGTCTGTGGTTGCTCTGCTAGGCCTGAAACCACATTGATAGTCACCTAATACTGTTTCACTGAAATTCCCTATTCTGCAGGCTATTATTTTTGTTAGTATTTTATAAACAGTGTTGAGAAGTGAGATTCCTCTGTAGTTGTTGCAGTTAAGTTTCGAACCTTTCTTGTGTAGTGGAACTATTAAGGCTGTTTCCCATTCTGTTGGCATTATCTCTTCTTTCCATATTTTATTGACCATCCTGTGTATTTCTAAGTGTAGTGTGCGTCCTCCGTATTTGAGTAACTCAGCATTTATGTTATCTTCTCCTGGTGCTTTATTGTTTTTGGTCTTTTTAATAATATTATTTATTTCTTCTATGATTGGTTCTTCTATTTCTGCCCCATTGTCCTCTGCAATGTTTGGTACATCATTTTCGCTGTCAGTTTTAATGTTCAGCATTTCTTCAAAATATTCCGCCCACCTTTCTAGAACCATTTTATTTTCTATAAGCAGGTCGCCTGATTTGTTAAGACACATGTGAGATCTTGCTTGGAAGCTGTTACTTTCCTCTTTGATGGCCATGTACATTTTTCTTGTTTCTTTTTCTTTTGAGTATTCCTCTAGTTTTACTAGTTTTCCCTTTTCCCATTCATGTTTTTTCTTTCTGCATATTTTAGTGGCCTTCCTTCTAGCCTCAGTGTATGCGTGAGGTGACTTCCTGGTTGCTTTTTGTAGCATTATTATCCTCAATTTGTTTCGTTCTTCCACTTCTTTTTTGCATTCATCGTCATACCATTCAGCTCTTTTCTTCTTTTGCTTGTACCCTATGACACTTTCCGCTGTGTTTTTTATGGTTTAATACTAATGAATTATAATAAACAAAATTGGTTTTATTGTCGATTTAATCTAAAATATTTAACGATTTGCAAAAGTGTGTTGAAATATAATTGAAAATTTTAATTATACTATTTTTATTTTATATTTAAAGTGTTTTTAAAAGAATAATTAAATTGACCAACTAAGTGTAAGTTATTACATCATAATCAATCAACTTTCATATCACTGAAGGTGATCAAGGTTAAACTACTTTTCAATTAAAAATAATGCATGCGTTTGTATTCGTTTATAAAAAAGTCATAGATTTTCGAATTTAGTTGTTTTTTTTCTCAGGTAAATGATTCTGGAATTCAAAGTTTATGTCAAGGTATTTGCTCATATGTAATGGCGGTAAGTTTATTTTTACATTAACTTCTTTAATTTATTTAGTCATAGAGTAAGGTGCAAATAGTTGGAAAAGTAATCTTCTAAAATTATTTTACTGTTGTTTTATTTATTTTTACAATTTTCATCTTGCAGGAAATAGATGTCAGTGGATGTAGCAGTTTGACTGATAGTACTATTGAAAATCTTATAATGATGTGTCCAGTGATCAGAATTTTACTGTTTGCTCGTTGTCCAAATATTACAGGTATTTAGCAATCTTACATATGTCCTTTATAAACCTTGGTGTCTATATAATATGTTCTCTACCTTGCATCTATAAATATAAAGCTTTGGAATAAATCTTTACAGTCATACCCTGCTTAAAGCACTAAACAATATGGTTATCTTTAATAGTATTCATGAACATTGTGTGTGTGTGTATATATATATATATATATATATATTTATACATATATATATATATATATATGCATATATATATGCATACTTTTCAACTTAACCCTAGAAAAAGTCATAAGAAACGTACAGTTGGATAAGCGAGGAACTATAACACACTACCTCAGAAGTGAAAAAACAAAGTCTATGAAAACAGGAACAATATTTACAGAATCCATGCAATACCTTGCATATGCTGATGACATAACATTGATAGCAAAGCAAGGATATAGCAAAAGCATACATAGAATTAGAAACAGCAGCTCAGAAAGCAGGTTTAACAGTAAACGAAACAAAGACTCAATATATGCTGTTACAAAGAAATGAAAAAGAAGGAAGAGAAAAATATATATATATATACACACACACATATATATATATATATATATTTATATATTTATATATATATATATATATATATATATATATATATATATATATATATTATAGGGTGGCTCACTTTATAATGGAAAAAAAAATAAAGTTGATTTTTTATCATGAGCATTTTAGTTTTCTGGTTCACTGGGATTTAAAACATGTATATACCAAATTTCACACCATTTGGGCTCCAATACACACTGCCTCAGTGCACTTGTTATCTCGTGTTTTATGGTGTTCGGCAGTTGCATTAAATGAAAATCTGCAAGGTTTATAATGCTGTTTTTTTAGAGACAAAAAACAATTATATTACACAGCAGGAATTAAACAGTAAAATAATACTAGTTACATGACACATTAACCTGACTGTATTGCAGAGTAGTTCTAAGTACGTCATTCAAAAATACACTTTAAAAGTTTTTTAGTCTGTGCTTTCTGAGTCCTGAAGGTCTTCAAGTTGCGATCTCTTCAGCACAGTTGATTTTTTTGCATCTGGAAACTCTTTTGCGATGCTGTTCAACAATTTGCTTTTCCTCCTCTGATTTGGTGAGAGATGAGTTGAATGATGACGCCAGTGCTAGGCACAGTCATTGACTACTTTCAAGAAAGTGACCACTGCAGTTGCCTTCTGAAAGGGAGGAGTTTGTTGCCGGGTTCATGAGAAAATATGTGGGAAGCAGAAGAGCATTAAAGAAGAGCTGTCACATTATGAAGTGCTGAAGGATAATTTGTGCTGCGGATGCATCTTTCTTCTATCTGATCATAAGAAGATTTCTCCATGAATTGCCTTAAGCAAGCAGCAAGGCTGTTTTTCTATGAGACACGTTGAGAAAAGAGAACCAGAGGAATGAGTTCTGCACCAAAGTACCAGAGATGTTGGCCAATCGTTTTCAATGCAGTCTGAGAAATGGAGGGAGAAACATTCTTATAATCAATAAGAAGCTTGATGAAAACCAGCTCATTCAGAGGTGCGTCTTCTGGAATGGGACACTGAATCCAAGCTTTAATGTACACCAAGGATGCAAAGATACCAAATTCTGTTATTGATCTGTCTTCATGGTAAGTCAGCTTGAATCGCTGACGGAAGAGAGAAATCTTTATGATGTAGATTATTTTAGACATCCATTGCATGGTGATAAGCTCCTGGAACACGAAAACGCACCCCAAGGAAGATAAGATTCAGACTCAGAAGTTCTTTGTAATCTTCACGTGACAATTATCTTGAGTTGTCTTTCATTTGGAGGACATTTGAACAAAATGTAATGACTTCTTCTGTTAATGGCTTGAGATTTTGCTTAAGTCGAACATCGTGGCATATATTAATTTCTGCCTGTCTTATTTTTGGCCAAAACGTCCTAAAGCACTTGAATAGCAAAATATCCGGTCCAGTCGTACTCCCCCCCCCCCACTAGAATTAATTTTACATACTCATATGCATTTTGTTATCTAGTCTAAGTTCTAATAAATGATCTGCAATATCGTGATATTTCGAAAACCTTCTGTGATAATTCTTTAGGGATTTAATTGTTAACATTTGATGATTCTAATACTGTAATACAAACATTCAATTAATACTGTATAAGATTCATGCGCCCAACGTTTTTTGTTTTTATAAAAATCAGAAGCTCTTATAATTTACCATGTTACCACTTTATTCAGAAATTATTTTCTGCTTTTTAGTACGCAAGAAAAACGTTGTTTTTTATAAAATATTTGTTTATAATGTAATTTTTTTTCCTGTCTATTCGTCCTTCCTGGTGAACTTGTTACACCATTTTTTCGGTACGTTGACTGTAGCGGGTGAGCTAGGTTTGTTGTCGACCATACCACCGGTTGAGTTGGTGAGTCAACGTTTGTCCTGCTCGTTTCAGGCCGCCACATCTCATTCCCTCTAATCATGTGGAACGATGTTTGGAAGGGTCGCAGGTAGACTCGATTGCGTGTATATATTCCACCATCTTCACCCTGCACTCAGTACTGTCTTTCTGTGCAACGGCAAACAACTTGTTCAGGTTGAGGCCAGAATCCTGTTTCGGTGTACTTCGCAGCTCTAACAAAAGCGATATGGATATCTTCATTTCTTAGTACCGCTTTGATAACACTGGGTTACACAGTTTTCGTTCCTCTTGATTTTATTATTGTTTCTGACAGAAATTTTGATGCTGATTCCAAATATGTAATCAGTTATGCTGTAGCATCGACGTTATCTAGATATTTAAGAGTTACTATATTTGTATTTTTAGAGCATTTTGGAAAAAATTTTGTCCGTCTGTCTGTCTGTCCGTCATCACCCTAGATCTCAACAACCATAAGTCCTAGACCCATGATGTATATATCATTTTGTAGGTCTTGGCCTGCCAAGAAAACACTTTTGTCCGTTTCGCGATCTGACCTCTGAGGGCCGTAAAATGGGGCTTATAAGTACCGTTTTTTACTATATAAGCTATATTAACCAAGGAGCGCCCTAGATCTCAGCAACCATAAGTCCTAGACCCATGATGTATATGTCATTTTGTAGGTCTTCGCCTGCCATGTGTACATCAAAAGTTCATTTTGCGATAGGACCTCTGAGGGCCGAAAATAGGGACGTATTAAGTATCGTTTTTTACTATATCAGCCATATTAACAAAGGAGCGCCCTATATCTCAGCAACCATAAGTCCTAGACCCATGATGTATATATCATTTTGTAGGTCTTGGCCTGCCAAGTTTACATCAAAAGGGGGTGGAACCAACAAGCAAACGGCAGATGTGAGAATAATGTGAGAATGATATGATGTTTTGTCCAGCTAGCCTAAATAAGAGAATGTGAGTTTAGTTCGGGAAGAAATTGTTGAGAGGAATTGTTGAGCGTCGATCGACCGTGTTGTATAGTTTTGTTAGAGTTTGAGGAAAGTAGTTAATGAGGAAGAAACGAAGGAGCTAGTAAGAATTGTGTGGTTACTTTCCAGGAGTTGATAGTTTGTAATGTGTTTGTGAAGCTGTTGATCTGTTGTGGTGATTTACCTTTTGTAAACAAATTAGAATAAATAAAGTGATAGTGATTTATGATATTCAATTCATCTGAATTGTCACAATTTATTGGATGTAGTTGTGAGATGCATATTGTGTTGTGAAAGAAAAATAAATAAAAGAAAGAAGTAATAAGTAGACCAATCGCCATCCCTGACAGGGGGCAAATAACAACTTTATGACATTTTTAGAGCATTTTCGAAAAAAAAAAAGCTCTATTGTCGCCGTTTTGTCTGTCTGTCCGTCATCACCCTAGATCTCAACAACCATAAGTCCTAGACCCATGATGTATATATCATTTTGTAGGTCTTGGCCTGCCATGTGTGCAGCAAAAGTCCATTTTGCGATAGGATCTCTGAGGGCCGAAAAAGGGGGCGTACCGTTTTTTTACTATATAAGCTATATTAACAAAGGAGCGCCCTATATCTCAGCAACCATAAGTCCTAGACCCATGATGTATATATCATTTTGTAGGTCTTGGCCTGCCAAGTGTACATCAAAAGTCCATTTCGCGATCTGACCTCCCAGGGCCAAAATATAAGAGTTTCTTATGTACCGTTTTTGCTTATATTTTAAATATAAATAATAAAAGCTAATCAAAGGGGCGTAATCATTATTTATTTTTGTAACAGTTATTCAACATGATTACTTCCCTCTCTATACACGAAAATGCGCTAAAATGTCCTTTGTCCGAAACGGAAAAGACTTAAATTGCTTGTTTCTATTGTTGCAGCTTTGTTTAGCTTCAGACATAATATCCTAATTTCGTATTAACTTGTAATCGTTGATATTTAAAGATTGAATTAAAATTACAATGGCTCGTAGACAGTGCAAAAACTCTCCTGATAGCTTTTGCTATGTATGCGGATATTATATCAGTTCGAAACAAGGTTCGCGACGTATTGAAAAAGGACGAAAATACTACATGGCTTATCGACTCTACTTCGGAGTTGCAATCGGTGATCATGACAAATCCTGGGGGCCACACATGTGATTTGCGGAAGTTGGCGTGTCACTCTGGAGGCATGGCTCAGAGGAAGTCGAAAGGCCATGCCATTTGTCATACTTAATGTGAAGAGGAGGAAGTAGCACTTTACTTCTATCAACTAACGCCTCTCTGTCTACATTATGTGAACCCGGTTCCAGAGATTCGCGAGCAGGCTCTATTAAGCTGGGCCTTATTGAGCAGTTTGTGACTGCATTGGATCCTGGAGGAGAGACATCAACAAATTCGCATCATGTTTCCCAAACTTACTGAGGCCAAAATATCAGGAGGAATTTTCGTTGGTCCACAAGTGCAAAAAATGTTAGCCTCAGAAACATTGGAAAAAACCATGAGTGGGCTAGAAATGCAAGCATGGAAGTCTTTAGAGCTGTATTTAAGGTGGTCCATGGGGCATTTAAGGTTTCTGCTAGCTGTTTTTTCTATCTTTTTTATTTTTTAAGCTACACTAGCCATTTTTGGCACATACATACAACATACCAATTAATGAACAAAGAAATAAAAAACAAGCAATCTAAGCCTGTTCCATTCTGGACACAGGACGTGTTAGCGCATTTTCGTATTATGTATCAGTATGTATGCTATCTTTCAGTAAATATTTGTAAATTTGAAGTCCTCACAAATGATGACGTTTGGTTGATTGAGTTGTGCTGCAAAGTTGTCATTGAAGAAATCTTTTACAAACCGATTGTTTATTGCTGGGTTTTTTGTATACGTTGATAATAACAATGTTATCTACCATACACGATGTTGCTTCCATGTGTTGATGTTGACCAGATTCTTGTTTAATCGATTTTGGTTGTGATGTCATTAATCCAGAATTTGTGTTTGCATAGATAATCGTACCTTCTGCTTTTCTACTGGTGCTTGGATTTCTCACGACTTCAATCATATTTGGAATCTCCGCATCATCGGTGTTATTCATCCAACTCGCTTATCGCTGTAGTAATTGTTCCAAGTGGATGTATTAGTTTAGATTAGGAGTTGTAGATTTAATTGTAGAGTGAATATGTGACTGAAATATGACTCATAATTGAAACATTCTAAATTGTTGTCATTTAATCGTCCGAAAACTCCGTCAATTGTTGTTTTATATAAAGTACGGGAAGTAAGTCATGTTGAATAACTGTTACAAAAATAAATAATGATTACGCCCCTTTGATTACCTTTTATTATTTATATTTAAAATATAAGCAAAACGGTACATAAAAAACTCTTATATTTTGGCCCTGAGAGGTCAAATCGCAAAATGGACTTTTGATGTACACTTGACAGGCCAAGACCTACACAATGATTTATACATCATGGTCTAGGACTTATGGTTGCTGACATATAGGACGGTCCATTATTAATATAGCTTATATAGTAAAAAACGGTACTATATATGGCCCCTTTTACGGCCCTGAGAGGTCAAATCGCGAAATGGGAAAAAGTCATTTCTTGGCAGGCCAAGACCTACAAAATGATATATACATCATGGGTCTAGGACTTATAGTTGTTGAGATCTAGGGTGATGACAGACGGACAGACAGACAGACAAAACGGGGACAATAGAGCATTTTTTTTTCGAAAATGCTCTAAAAATATAAAAAAATTTATTTAAAAAGTATTTTGTGACTTTTTTGGGTAAAAAAAAAGGTGTAATTTTAAGGCATATTTTCAAAAATTTTCAAAGAACCAATTTTTAAAAACTATTGTAGATATCATAAAATAACTTTGCACAAATGTTAATGAGTGTGTTATAAACAAACGTCCAATTTTTTTTTTGGAAATATTAAATAGAATTTTTTTTTATAATTTTTTTTCTTACCTGCCCCCCCCCCCCGGAAAAATTAACTTTTTTGCAATAACTTTTTATTACTTATGAAAATGGCGACTAGTGAAACTGAAATGGTTTGTTTTTAGTAAAACCGACATGCGTATATTTTTTCAAGTTCCTGACTATGGGGGTGAACGCGGTAAAATTTGCATAACTTTTTATCAGCGGCATGTTTGCGTAACGCAATTACAAAAAAAATTGTCTCGTGTGATACTATCTTACATAGGGAGCCGGAGCCGTGCCGGAGCCGTAAAAAAATTTGGCGGCTCCGCAAGCCTGTTTGTAACCCTGTTTGATTACTTTCACTGCAACTTCCGCTTTCCCATTGGCTTTGAGGTGGCCTGGGTCAGACTTTATGTGTTTGATGTTCGATTCAGACACATTAATCCTAAAAATTGATAAAAAAAAACAACAAATTACACAGCTTAGGATAACTCATGATACAAAAAAGAGAGATTAAAATCTGGTTAGTGTGTGATATGTCTGTTGTGCTGTCAAACATAATTCCTAAACACTTCGCAGCCTTTATATCCCTATAAGCATCTCACTCACATGTTGTGCCAGGACATTAATTAACTAATTTTGAGTTTCAGGTGACATATAAGATTCGGATGCTTTTATTGTACATGAACTTCTCTTTAATCTCAATAGTTGCTTTTTCAACACCGCGTCATATTCGAAAGGATCTCAACCATCTCAAGAAAGTTTATTCAATGAAGATTCTTTTTTCTTGTGGCAACGACAAGTCAAATTTTGCTTGCAACCTGTTCAAAATTTCCCTCCATTTATTCCTCTCCCTGTCCATCACAACAACAATTTCGGAATAATTGTTTTTTTTTTGTGTGTATGCTTAAGTTTTGTTGCCAAAGTTTTCAATTTTTCAAGACAACATATGTGCTCATTCAATAACTGATAATTATGTAATTTTGGGCTTCACTTCCCACTTCTGAAACCCAGAGACAAATTTGAATGTTGTTTCTGTCGCACTAATAGCAAAGAGTCTGCAAATAAAAGCAGTATACTTTCTCATTGATTATTGAGTAACCCATCCTTGACCTAAGTATTTTCGCATTATCTTATAAATTAATTTTTTGGATAGCTGGCACACATCTAGCTTTGTCACTGCACTGAAAGGTCCGCCCGTGTAATGAAAAGTAGACTTCTTCTTTGATAATTATAACCGAAAAATGATCTGGAGCATGTACATTCCAGAAAGAAGCATCTGTTATATTATTCCAATTTTTATTAAATTGGCTCATTACACGGTTGGTTACAATCATTTTCAGCTTCTACTTCAGTATCCAATTTGTCTACATTTATTCCATGTATTTCTGCGTGGATCTCCCCATTTCTGCAGAAGGCATGCATATATGTTAGGAGTAATCAGACACATTATTACACGTGGACTGATGAGCAACTTCTTTTTATGAACCCTGGTCATCATAAGGTCCCTTGACATATCGAAATAAGGATCCATGCAGCATTTTTTTTTGGCAAGTCGTTCCTGACATTCACTAGGTCTTTTTGATATGTGTACTCCATGTGGCATGATGGAATATTCTCGAGCATGATAGTTAATAAAATGTAAAATTTCATTTCCTATAATTTTGGAATGTATCATATATTATTTAAATTGTAATAACACAGTTTAATTGAAAATCTAGTAACAGCATTGGTAGGATAAACGCGTTATTTTATTTATTTTATATTTAATGAGGCAATGTTGGATTTATTGTGATACTTCGGCGATTAAAACGATTGTATTACTGAATGTATTTAAGATATGTTACTTTCATTTATTTAATGAGATCACGTGACTACATGCGTTATTTTTTTTAGCGCGTTATCAAATAACTCAAGATTGATCCGAGCAGCTTTTTTTTTATATTTTATTCAGAGCAAATGCTCTGCTTGGTGACACACTGTGCTTATGTTTGAACTATGATCAGCTTTAAAACCCGAGTTGTTTTTACTATAAAATTAAGAAATATTTCATTTTAGAGCTGCTGTTCGATTAAAAAATTGAACGAAATTAACTCATGATTAATTTTTTTATCGCAAATTAACGCACATTATAATGGACACAACATATTACCTGTACTTTTGTTTACTGCAGTGTTAAGTCAGTTTAGTTTATGAAAGAGTTATAATTAATTATAACAGATAGGCCTTTGAATTAGTTATTGAGACACGTTTATTGACATGTATCAATCACGTCAAGTTATGCGAGTTGTTTTTTTTTAATCAAGAACAATGCCAAACATGTCTTTTTTTGTACCTTAGTTTCCGAACTAATGACGTATTTCAACCCCTCTCCCCTCCATCCCTGTCATATTTTGCTAAACTACTTCTTCGCCCCGACGTAAGTCTTGTTTACCCTCCCTCCACTTCCCATCCAAAAAAATACGTCATTTTTTATCTCATATGTAAATATAAACTCCGGAACTTCGACAGCAACGCGAAATCGATACTGCTATACGGGGGGAAAACATGGAGTCACAAACTCATTAACCAACAAACTACAGACGTTTCTATTTGGCTGCCTCAGGAATATTTTATAGATAAGGAAGCTATATAAATTCATGAACGAAGATTTCTGGCAGCTGGCTAAAAAGTTCCTATAGACCTACAGGTGTCCAAGAGAAAATGTAGATGGCTTGGCCACTCGCTAAGGAAACCTCCAGAAGACCACAAAATTGGCTCTCCAATGGAACCCCCAAGGCCAGAGAAAGGTCAGCCACCCAAAGACCACTTGGAGAAGGTCTTGCGAGCAGGAAATGAAAATCTGCAAACAGACATGGGGAGAATTGAAAGAGGCCTCCAAAAACAGAGTGCACTGGAGAGTGGTTGCAGAGACCCTTTACTCCGCAAGGAGTTCAAGGTATAAAGAAGAAGAAAGATGTGCCTTTACTTTCATAAAATAATAGTAGTCGCTCCCTTATCATTAACGCTTTTTCTTTTCTTTATTTTACCCCCTTTCCCAATCCTATCACATTTTGACACTTCGCAACCTCTCTCCCCAGAAAATGACGTTACTTATGGCTTTCCCAACCACTGTACCCCCTCTGTCCCTAAACAAGTCGACCCATAGCACCTGTAAATCAAACTAGTAGCACGCAGATGTTCACTAATTGTTTCATTTAGGGTCATAAATTAGAATTATGAAATGACAATCCTATTGTTTCAAGGTCATATAGCCGCTATGATTTTATGAAAACAAGACTGTTTCTGTGTTAGGGTTTTTTTTCTTGCTTTTTTTAATCTTGTGTGATCAATTTTTGTTGATAGAATTGGGTTATTTACTGATTTTTTTTCATGATTTTTTCCGCAACTCAGCATTTGGGTACAATTTAATGCATTGAGTTTTAGGTAATTTTTGGTTTGCATGAAAAAAAAAGTTCACCCTCCAATCGACACAAATACTTTTAGAACAAACATTTTTTCAAATATTTCGATAAAAGTTTCACTATTACAAATAAAAGTGACACAAGAATAATAGTGATAATTGTTACAATGTACATTTCTATTGTGCATTAGTTAAAAGAAATTTAATGTTCAATTTTTCAATGGACTTGCAAAGCGGAAGTAAATCATGCATCACTTTAATTGCACGCTCTGCTCAGATATTAGAACGCTGCGTTGGTATAGGCGTTGGATCTGTGGACCAAAATGTCTTTAATGACTTCAAAGCCTTTGGAACTTGCTTACAAGCTTCTGATAAATTACCAGTAGGATTGAAGCATTTGGGAGAGAACCAGATGTTAGCCCATGTACCACTGATGAAATCTACGCTGCCTTAGCTGTTTGTTGATACTCCGGTATCATAACGAATGATAGCAAACAAAAAATTGGAAGTGATCGAAAATTTTATTTTGGAAAGCTTCCTGTAGTTTTGAAAATCATGTGGCATGATATTAAATGATGTCATCTGGCCAGCACTATTGTTCTGATTTCTTTAGTGGTGCCCCAGCATTATCAAATACATTTCTGTTATTGTTGACACAAACGAGTAGTAATGTTTGGTGAAGTTGTTGATGTACTAAAATGATCATTCATGACGTGTTTCAATACTGTATCTAGAATGTGTTGTTGGCATCCAATGTATACAGCTTTTTCTAATCCAAAATCTTGAAAGTGTTTCTGTAACAGTGTGAATGGACCGATGTATTTGATGCAGTTGTTTCAGAGACATTTTTATTGAAGGCCAGATTTAATATTTTTGCAAGTTGAAGAACAGCGAGTCTGACCTCCCTTTTTTCATTAAAACAACTTCATATGCTTTATTTTTGTTTGTCTTTCCATCAAAGTGTAAGCATTAGTATTCTTTTTTCCTTGATATTACTTTTTAATTTTTCTTCTTTCATTAGACCTTTTGAAGTTGGAGTAGATATGCAAACTCCAGTTACTGAGGAAGATTTTTGCAGTCACTAAACGCACTGCAGAAGCAGTGCAATGGCCATGGGAGATATATCGTGAACTTGAGCCAAGACCTGGAAAATGTCCTTGGTCCTCACCGGAGATCGAACCATGTGCCTTCAGGTCGACAGTCGAACGCTTTATCGCACGACCATCCGTTCACTGTTAACGATATGTAGATCCATTAGAATGTTTCGCGTTTGATCAAGACTGTTAACAGTACTATGCTTTCGTGATTTTATGCTCTTTCGGAACTGCACTAGATTTAAAGACTAAATTATCTTGTTCTTCTCGGAAGCTGGAGCATTTTTTGACATAACTGCTCTGATACAATCCGGAAACAACACAAATTCATATTATGAGTGTAATAGCTGCCAAATAAAATGCTGATGGTGGATGGAAATTGGAATAACAAAGAACAAAATTACAGTTAAAATACTAAATGCTAGTATGACATACGATTTAATCGGCGTTTGGAGGGTAACTTTTTTAACAGTTGAGGGTTGTTAATGATATTTAGAGCATTTTCGAAAAAAAATGCTCTATTGTCCCCGTTTTGTCTGTCTGTCTGTCCGTCCGTCCGTCATCACCCTAGATCTCAACAACCATAAGTCCTAGACCCATGATGTATATATCATACAAGAAATGACTTTTTTCCATTTCGCGATCTGTCCTCTCAGGGCCGTAAAAGGGGCCTTATAAAGTACCGTTTTTTACTATATGAGCTATATTAATAATGGACCGCCCTATATCTCAGCAACCATAAGCCCTAAACCCATGATGTATATATCATTGTGTAGGTCTTGGCCTGCCAAGTGTACATCAAAAGTCCATTTCGCGATTTGACCTCTCAGGGCCAAAATATAAGAGTTTTTTTATGTACCGTTTTGCTTATATTTTAAATATAAATAATAAAAGCTAATCAAAGGGGCGTAATCATTATTTATTTTTGTAACAGTTATTCAACATGACTTACTTCCCGTACTTTATTTAAAACAATAATTGACGGAGTTTTCGGACGATTAAATGACTACAATTTAGAATGTTTCAATTATGAGTCCTATTTCAGTGACCACAAACCACTTGTAGTTAGATATAAGAGAAAATAATTTTGTTTTCAAATATAAAGAAACGTCCTTTTAATATCTTTTTTCAGATATATGTATTACACAATTGAATTTATAAACATTTCCAAAATTTACAAATATTTACTGAAAGATAACAAACGTACTGATACAAAACATGAAAATGCGCTAACACGTCCTGTGTCCAGAATGGAACAGGCTTAATTGCTTGTTTTTGTTTAGATATAGTGGCAGTATGGGGAATTACAAATAATAAAAAAAATTTTTTTAGTCATATACCTATTAGGCATGGATGTTTAAATTGTTCTTATTTTTCTTTTTTAGTTGTCTTATACCTTTTTTTAAAAAATTACATGATGTTAATTTATGTTATATATCAATAAAAACTGAACATTTTAAATCAATAATTTAACAGATAATGCAAGAATTGCTTTGGAAGAGAAACTAACTGCATTGGAAGGAACTAAGATGAAGCAAGTATCTTGGACAATTTATTGAACTTCCTTTTCTTTTCTATACCAAGTATCCATAATTAAAAAAGAGAACAGATGTGATTTGTTTCATTAAAACTTGATCTGTTACTGTGTCTTTTGATGATTATTGCTTTGTCTTTTCATAAAAAATCATTTGAAAGATCTTTGAATAATGTTAGAATAATGATGTTTGAAAATATTGAGAATGTTGTGAAGTTTGCAATATATGTGGGATATTAAATGTTGTAAGTTTAAACATCTGAGTAAGTCCTGTTTAGTTGACTTTTATATACTTTTTTTCAAAAATACTTAATTACAACTAATCTACTTTGGCTGATTTTGTTATTAATTTGTAATATGTTGCAATTTTTTATTATTTCTTTATTAAATGTGCCAATCTTTACTAATGATTTATATCTCTAAATGTTGAAAATTAATTTGTATATATCTAAGACATTTTTTTTAAATATTTAAAAAAAAAATTATTGTACAACTTTATATTTATATTAAAATTTACCTGATGAAAAAATTAGCTCTTTTTTTTTCTTAGGCTTAAAAAATGTATGTGGACAAATGACATTACTTTTTATTTTTAAAGTTATAATATTGTAGTTGAAAACTTTCATGCTAATCCTTGATTTAAAAATCTGTACTGATTGATAGAATAGTATGATATAGACTATTGACTAAATCTGGCATTATGGAGGCTTTGTCATGCCAAGCAATTGGGCAATCATCAAGTAATAGGAATTCAAAACCGTAAAAAACAACTTACTGCACTTGACTTATCATTTTTGCATTTTATTCACTCAAAGATTTTGCTCACTTAGAATGGTACAATTTATAAATGATTTATATCATTTTAAACTGTATTTAAAGTAATTTAAAATATAACACTTTGATTTCTTTTATTATAAAAGAATATTGCGAAAATAATTATAGACTTAGGTCACCATGTAGCATTTTAGGCGGGAATTTTTATCTTGCACTTTACCCCATCCAGTTCAATTGCCTGGCGGCATTTTTCATCAAAACCAATAAAAATAGCTTGTGCAGAATTAAATGAGCTTTAAATTGAAACAAAATATCACCACTAAATAGATCGCCAATTTACTATATAAAACTGTGTAAATTAAGTTAAAATATTGCTAAACGAAATTTTCCGCCACGTGTTTAACCAATGCATATAAATTAACTGGTAGTTGCCCGTTGCATTCGCAACTAAAGGTTTTATCTCAATAAATTGTTTAATATGAGAATTAACAGGAACTATTAACACGGAATTCCAAGTGCATAACAAAAAACTTAGTAAATAGCCGGATTGAGCAACATCTCTTAGTGATCTACCAATTGCATCTAAAGCATGGCTCGATGCCATCGTGCACTCATCCAGCAAAAACATTTGCGCTGCAAATGCATTGTGCGCAAATTTTGTCTTACTGTCTTCTTTAATAGGAACTCTTAACACAGAATTCCAAGTGCAGAATTATTTTTTTATTTATAGCGGTGGCGTTCCCATTCTACCACATGCGCAGCCAACATCCGTAAAATGACGTCATAGAGGATATCCCAAGTGCAGAATTTTTTTTTTTTATAGATAAATTGTACCATCTGGAAATCAATTTAACTACTGAATTTTTAAATACGATTGATTAGGTTAATTAGTTGCTGATGTATGCCACCTTCCTAATGTGCAGAAATGACCTACATTTTATACGTCACAAATTAAGTTTTACCCGTCAACGCTTACAAACCAAACCAAATAACCAACCAAATGAGGCCCAATGTCGTCTTCCTTTGCCGACACTGCAGAGAAGTGGAGGAAACCGTGGGTCATGTGCTTTTTGAGTACTCAAGACTGGCAGACTATAGGATGGACCAGTGGGGTAACTTGCTGGCCATTGTTCTTTATGGCAGTTCCAAGATGTTGAGGGACACAGCAAATTTGATCTCACGGGCTCTAAGAGTCTAAGTTTCAGCCCGCAGTTATCACTGAGAGAGTTCAGCGAGAGAGAGAGATGGCGTCGGACTTGATATCCCGGTCCGCCATAGTGTCTTGCGTATGTGTTGTACTCTGCCATTTCTCCAGTACCTTCCCGCGTTCTAGCCGGGAACTCTGCGCTTCCCGTACTGGGAGGTTCCTTGCTCTTGGGAACAGTGGATAAATCTTGAGAGTCCTCTTGAGAAAAATGCCGTACCTGGCACCACTGGCCCCCTCTCTTCTGGGGGGGAGGGGGGACGCCTGTTGCTTTCGTGAACAGTGGGAAACCCGTCCGTACGGAAACTGGTTATAGCTGCAGGACGCGCTTGAGAAATTAGCCCGGTGTAATCGATACTGTTTCCGAACGCTGGAATTGCATGTTGCTAGCCCGTCGACGGCAGGTATGGGTTTCGAGGAAAAAAATACGGCAGTCTACTCTCATTCCATTTCCATGAGATCACTTGTCCGGAGGTAAGCGGCCCAGCATGGGTCCATACCTTGGTTTAGGCAAGTGAGGCAGTTGAGCCGTTGTGCTGTCAGACCACCGAACAGGCCCCTGTCCGGGGCATCCAAAACGCACAATAAATAGGAAATCGAAAAAGAATAACGCGTGACTGGGCAGCACCCAAACATGCCTCGATGGATGTTAGGGGGCGGTAGGCCGCCATCGGTAAAAAGTCGTCTACTTGTCCCGGTACCACAACGCTGGTATCATACAATTTTCAGACTAACTCGAGAACCGGGAAGGGTTGGGGCATCGCAAGCCTCTCCGGCGGAGGTTGGTACAAGCTGTATATCGTCACAAGTGTGGACAGTGGGACCTCGCAACTTCTCCCCCCCCCCCCACTTTTAGTGTCTGAGTTAGGTCAGACTCAAGCCTGGCCTCCGGAAATTAGTCATTGCTCTTTTGGCACTATATAGGCACGTACGACCTTGCGGAGACAGGGGGAGTCAAACCCTCCAGAAGTGGCTGCGGCAGGCCGAGCCCAGTCCTCGGGTAACGCTGATTGCTCTGTCGGAGGAAAACCGATCGTTACGACCTGCAGAGCACTGCCTACGGGTGAAGCAGAAAGTTATACTCCGCCTTTGGTGCCCTGCAATGAGACCGAAATGCGAAGACTTGGGAAGCGGTCAGGCAAGGCTCAATTCAGAGTCGTCCACCTGAATTTCCGTGGATTAATTCCCAGGAGCCTAGAAGGCTCAAAGCTTTCGGACGAGAATGATGCCAACGTTGAATTGTTACAATAATACATCCTTGGCCAAAGGACATTTTCTATTTCGGCTATTCGTGCTTCCGGTGTGGTTGTAAGAACTATCGGGGATTGGTTATCCTGGTGAGAAATTCGCTAAATGCTCAGCTAAACAGCGCCCATGCCTCGCATGTAAGAACGGATACGCTTGCGGTGGATATGTAAAAGGATCGGAGGAAGTATCTCTGTGTCAACGTGTACTTCCCCCTCCAAGTCGAAGTGTAGCATAAATATATCTGAGAATACTCTGCCTGGCACTAATGTATGTGGTGATTTCAATGCCTTGTCTCCATCTTGGGGAAACGAATGTACCGATAACGCTGGGCACAAGTTTGAGTAGATTTGTAATATAACAAGTTTAATTCGATTACAGGACCATGAGTCTGTTCCCACCTTGTTTCACGGTAGCAATGGGAGCGAAACGAGACCAGATTTAAACCTAGTCTCGGCTGACCTGGCCTGTACCACCTTTTTCAGAGTGTTCGAGTGTGTCGGGAGCGATGATATACCAGTTCACATCTCGATGAATATCTCTCCACCTGAGAAAAAGGCAGATGCAATGCACCAGTGCTGGATCTATTTAAAGTAGGTACCACAAACTGGCTCAAAATCGTGGTTTTGCGTCACTGAAACCACTTTCAATCGAGGAACTTTTATGTGTTATTTAAGAATATCAATTGCATTTTTTATTTTTTAAAAAAAAAAGTTACCCCACCTTCCCCTTTTTTCGGAAGAAAAAAGTAAAAAAAATTTTTTTTTTTTTTAAAAAAAAGGACAGGTTTTTTTTTTAGCTTAATTCAAAAGAGTAATAATAATAACTAATCAACTTTTATGAACAAATAAGATACAGAACAGTTAGTAATATGTACAGAATGTGCAAGAAATGTTTAAAAATAATTTTTCATATTAACTTCAGATTCAAAAATTCAAATTTTCTCGATTTTGCATGAAGTTTCACCATCAGTTTCACAGCTCGGTCAAAAATTTGGTTAGATCTGGGAATGTCAATTAATGACTTCTCGACTGACCAATTGGTCTCTAAACACTTAATTGTCCTCTTGCATTTATCCTGATGAGTGAGGTAAACAGTTCATTGAACGACGCTTCATTGTAGTGTTGCGAATGGAACCAAGCATTTGCCCATTGGTAGGAGATGAAGTCACAGGCAGGAGTGGGGATGCTGCGCCACTCTGTTATCAGAATTAATGCTATAACAGTAAATATTGCACGTGAGTTCCATCTTGCCTAGTGTAAATTTGGTAGTTTCTTCCAGTTGATGCCAAGCCAGCGTGAAGTTGTTTTGTAATGAAGATATGCCTTACATAATTCATATAAGAACTTGAAATCATCTCGCCATCCAGGGTTCTAAACTGTCGCAACGAGGGAGTACTCAGCCTGAAGAGTGGCACAATTTTGTGTTAATTTGTCAATGAAGGAATAGCTGAGTTCTGGTTTGCTCGTTGGCTCTGGAATAAGAAAATTCATGACATTTTTCAGAAGGAGGTCCAGTACATGGTGCTGACAGTCAATATATTGTGGATTCTGAAAGCCCTTGCTCAAGACATCATCTTGTATGAGCTTTACAATCCGATGCAAACGACCAGTATTTACTGCGGTCGTGCTGCTTATTATCAAGCATCATATTCATCAATTATCTGATGTAGTTCCTTATGAATGGCCGCAGCAGAACCACTCTCACATTTAAGAATACCGAGTTTGATTTCGGTTGGCATATTTTTCAGCAGAACTACTTGATACTCTTCCCCTTGAAATCTTTTACCATCAAACTGCAGACAATAGGGATCTTTGCTTTAAAGTTTTTGAACCAATTTGGTTTTCATTTTCCGTCCTTCAGAGATTACTTGTTTCCAGACACCAGCCTGACTTGGTACCGGCACATCAGGACCCTGTTTAGCAATGGTTGCAAGAATGTCATATGCTTTATGTGTAGAATAGTTGTTCTTAAGTACTAGCAAACCCGCTGTTGTAGTGCTTGCTCTTTGGTATTTCGGTTTGCATTCAGGAGATGACGTGGACGAATAGGTTGGTGAGTCGAGTGAAGAAGCAGAGGTTTCAGAATCCGAAGATTCTGAGACAGTTGTATGTGTTTTTGTAGGTTGTGATTAGGAAAAGCTGGCTTGAGATTGAGTTTTTGATTGTCGGATTCGTTTTCTTGAGTGGAATGATTCCAATGGGGCTTGTTTGACCATAGAATGACCAATCTTTCCTCCACTCTTAACTTGCCTGTGGTAGAGCTCTTTATCCTCCGTGCTTGTCCATTTCCCATTAACGTTGGTGACATCAAATAACTGAAAAAGTGTTGTAGTAAATTTATCAGAACGGTTTCTTTTTGTTTTTGTCATATAAATCAATCAGACAATTGAGTTTCTTTCTGATTAGTGCGCTGGATAGTAGTGGACAGTCTAGAATCTCACTCCAGATCAATTCTATATCCGTTATCATATTTTTGATTCGATCCATTCGCCGTTTCTGGCTATTGAACAGAAAAGTGAAGTTTCCAAGAATTTGACGGTTTGTCGGCATCCGTGTGAGATTGATTAGTTTTTCAACATTTGGAATTCATGGATCCCTCTTCTGTTTAGAAGATGAGGGTAGATTCTTCCTTAAAATACACAGGTTTAACTTTACACTGTTGCTGTAATTTCTATAAGACATTTTATTGTGTCTAGAGAGTCATGTAAAAATTCAGTGTTAAATTGAAACTGATAGTCAAACTGCGCAATATGTGAAAACAAAAATGAAAAGGTGGGGGAACTTTTTTCAATTAAAAAAAAATTAATGTTGCTACTGTAGTCTACATACAATTGTTCCTGGAATGTAAGCGGTTTCATGTTGGTTACGAAAAAAAATTAAAATAGTTATCACCCTAACGGTCACTCTTCTATAAGTATTTGTTCTCATGGGTCTCCAGTGCCCACCCGTGGCTCCCTGTAAATAACGACACCCCCGCCCCACCTAGTGATCTGACTTGGTAACCTGTCGCTTGAGTGATTCAACTGTCTGATCACAATGACACACCCCTTTACCGATCAGAACCGTATGATTTTGTTTCTGAAACCCGTAAACTATTGTGCTAAAAAAAACTACATTGTGACAGCTATAATATTTTAGCTATGTAGCTAGTAATACAATATTCCAGTTATGTAGCTAGTAATACAATATTCCAGTTATGTAGCTAGTAATACAATATTCCAGTTATGTAGTTAGTAATACAATATTCCAGTTATGTAGCTAGTAATACAATATTCCAGTTATGTAGCTAGTGAAATAGTATTCCAGTTATGTAGCTAGTCATATAATTTTCCAGTTATGTAGCTGGTGATACAATATTCCAGTTATGTAGCTAGTAATACAATATTCCAGTTATGTAGCTAGTGATATATTATTCCAGTCATGTAGCTAGTGATACAATATTCCAGTTATGTATCCAGTGATACAATATTCCCTCGTATTTTAGCAAGAAACAACTTTTTTTTATCTAGTCATATTTTTGTGTGTAAAATGTTGAGGGGGTGGGTAGATTAAAAAACAACAACACCTTGACGTACATCACAAGACAATTTTCAAACTTTTTGCTGATGAGTTTGTGAGTGAATTGGTAAGTCTGCAAATGCGAACCAACGCTGGTAATACGAATTAGCTGGATTATTATGAAACACTAGATCAAAGGCCCGGTACCCGGACCGGCGAGTGACTCATTATAATTGAGTTGTATCCCTTTGACCATCTTTATAAATTCCCAAGTCTATTTTTAGCCAAGCAAGAGTTCACTTCCCTTGAGTGAGACTATTTTTAGAAAGCGGAAGGGATACAAACGCACAGGATAGACGATAATGTATTAGATAAGTATATTTGTATTATATTAACCTGTATTGATCTGTTGCATAAGTGGCGTATCAATAAGGAGCGCAAAACAGGGGTTTCGGGACATTACACCCCACGGACAACATTTTAAGGGATAGTGTTAATATGTTAATGACGCTAATCGTATTAGTGATAATCAGTGATGTTAACAAGGACACAAAGTGCAAGGACCAGGACAAGGACACAAGGTACAAGTACAAGGAAAGGACTTTGCATCAAGGACCAGGACAAGGACAAGGACTTTGCATCAAGGACCAGGACAAGGACAAGGACGTTGCATACAAGGACTAAAACAAAGGTTTCATAAAACAATAAAATCCAATATTTCTTTAACAACAAAATTTATTTAAATTTCATGTATATACATGTAATGTAGTGCATTCAACAAAATCATAATGTTAGTCAATGTCAAGCGGTACACTTGAGGAACACAAGTGCCTCCAATAGTGAATCACTCATACGAGCTCTGTGTAGTCGTAAAAACAATCCACTTTGTGAAAAGACTCGTTCCACTGGAGCTGAACTTGCAGGAGCGCAAAAGATCACATATTATCATCATTATTTCTTTTCAAATCTTATTTATTATCAGATTACTTATATTTTCTAATTTTCTGATCCACAAACATACTCTTATTGTATTCTCAATTTTAATTAAAATTTAAAGTTCATTAAGAAATGGATATCCCCACACAATGCACTTTCAACTTGCTATTAATAATTTCCAAATTAAATTTTTATTCCAATATTAAGTTTTACTTTAAATAGAGCCATTAAACAATTTGCTTGATGAATATAAGTAAAAAAAAAAGTAAAAGTTCCCTTCTTAGGCCCTAACGGGCCATCGGGGCAGATGAAGTGTAGAATTCATCTGTTTCTATAACCTCGGCATATGAAGGGATTGTGTGGTTAGCACAACGCCCAGCCGCCTTTATTCCCCCAACTTAATGTCAGGTACCCATTTAAAGCTGGGTGGACTTGTGGGACGACTTTGCAGCAAATTTCACCTGGAAAAATTCCGTGGGCCTCACCGAGGATCGAACCCAGGACTCTCAGTTCGACAGTCGAGTATCTACACCACTCGGCCATCCGTCCCACTTTGATGAATATATCATGGGATTAAAGCATTTCCTGTCTAAAAAAAGAAAATATAACTCATGCTTCCGGAAAATGTCCAGGGATACCATCACATATGCTGCAGTAGACAATATGTGCCAATCATCATGTTACAATTTACCAACCAGCTGAAGTGCTGCTATGGCACATGTCTTCCAGCAAAAATATTGATGAGCAACGTCATAGAAGCAAAAATGTGACAGTCCTTTCAGAAATGATGTCCTTATTTCTTGCATTCCTATAATTCCAACCCTTTCAATTTGAAAGATTGCAATTCCCTATACGTTTGGCATTGCAATCACCTTCAATAAAGCTCAGGCTATACTTAAGAATTGTGTGGTATAGATCTAGACATTTCTTCTTGCATGGACAATTATATGCTGCCAGGTCTAGATTCTGCAAACCAGACAATTTATATATATTCACAAATGATGGAACAACCAAAAAAATATTTTATATCTAAAATCACTGCATTAATAAACATAACACATTTAGAAACGAAGATCCACTCGATAGAACTCATTTTTCTTTGTTTATAGTTTTAAATGACTGATAATAATTTTTCTAAAATTTGTCTTTTTTTATAAACAGAATTAAGAACAAGAGCTTCCTCAATATTTACTTTTACATTACATAGGGCTTAGCCACATCAACGCGTGGCCGGGTACAGCTAGTTGAAAATAAAATAAAATATCAATCTACTTTTTTAAAAATTTAACTCGCAACATAAAAAATAAGAACACAAGCATGCAAACTTGAAGTATGTTAATACATTACACAAAATAAAAAGCTGTGCCATATATTACACAAGAATACAAGAAGCTGCAAAATTCAATTCATGCAAATCTTTAAATTCCTACTTTACCAATATTCCTAAATTGTCATCATTTATTCCGTAATCAACTCTTCAAGATTACAGTAATTTTAATCCACTCGCGATTCTCTTAAAACATTTTTAAGTTTTCATGCAGTAATGACTGTGCCAAAAGAAAATTATCTCATAGTTTGTTGCCCAACGTGGGGCCACGTCCTACAAAGGGAATTTGGCGATTTCATTGTTAAGAACACATTGTGCCCCTCAAAAAAAGACAACACAGGAACAATAAAGCTACTTGTATACAACTCTGGAGCCCTCTATTTGGTGCGCCTACCTTTAAATATTCCAGCAATATATACTCATCAAAAGACAATGATTCGAATAGTATGAAAGAGTGATAGACGACTTCAAAAACTTCTGATCTCCGGCATGTTGTCTATAACTGTGAGCGATTTGCTTGAGAATTGGTTTATTAACGAAGTTATCTACAAAAACAAGTTATAGTTTCGGTTATCTCTACCACCGCACCATAATATTATCTTCAAGGTATTTCTCTAACTAAAGATTAGTTTTATTTAACTGAAGTAATAACTCAGAAAGTTATGTAATCGTCAGAAAAAAAACAACTATGCCAATGATTCGACATAAACTTTAATAATTATTTAGTTTTATATGTGGCACACCTGGCAGCATCTCGCGGCACACAATTTGCAGAACACTGATTTATAACATCTAAAGTAGTTAGGGTGAGATTTAGACAAAAATAAAGCAATTAAAAAAACGAATATTGAAATCAAATAATAAATAAGTTGGAAAAACTTGCAAAGGACTTAATCACTTTTTAAGTTTTCTTTCACTATCATTGATTAGCTAGGGTTTTTCTGTGCCTTTTCCCTTTTACACATAATTAAAGATTTTTTGAGAGGTAATACTTAATTTACAACTAATGTTTAAGTATACTAACTTTTCAGACATTACATGCGAAAACATAGTAATGATAATCTTTAATATTAAATATATATATATATATATATATATATATATATATATATATATATATATATATATTAACTATATAAAGACATAATGTACTAACATAAAAACCTGAACAGCACATGATTTATAGCCTGGAATCCGACACTCTGAACATTTAACACACAAAAAGAAAATGAAAGCAAAGCAGCTAAACACAAATATGTTATGCTCTAAGTTTAGAACTATGAATTATAATATAATTATAGTAGAAAAAACGCATCAAATTTGAATATATAAATTAAACCTTCGAAATGACATGTAAAAATGTGTATTATATTTCTTAATCTTTATTTTTAGAATATTCATGACAGGCAAAGAACAACAAATTAGCAAGCATGCCAGAGCACCAATAAAAAAAAAGTTTAAGGATATACATAGACTTTAATTAGCAATCAGTATAGAGCTATGTACTAACACACGACCTTGTTACTGGTAGTCATATTTGGTAGTTTCTTCCTCAAGTTAAATATTATGACGTCACTGAAAAAAAAAACAAAAATTGTAGGCCATTCAAATTTTATCTTAATTTTACTAGGTATTCACATTCAAGTCTGATCACGGTTTGAGTTCCGCTTTGCAATACATTGTGCGCTAATAATGATTTTTTTTATTTTTCTCGAGATTGCAACCAATTCTCTTAAAATATAATCAAAACTGTTTATGATAGCTATTGATGTTTTACTGTGTTATAAAAGCGTGTTAAAGTATTTCCCCAATAACTGTTGAGTTAAAGAAAAACTATTAATATTTATTCTTTTTACATAGTCCAGGAACTTAGGGTGGCCTCAGAAATTACATAAACACTGTAGGTAGCAAGCTTCAGTTATAAAAAATATTATAGCAAGTACTAATATTTTTCATTTTATTTTTAATTCTGTATTTTACCAAATGTATGAGTGTGAGTGGATTTTTTCACGTGATATGTGTATACATTTCGGCAGATGTCATCGTTGGTAGAACTTCACATCTATTTAAAGTAATATGTTTTACTTTAAGGGGGCGGTGGTGAGAGGACTCTTGCTTGTTAAAAGAATACAGATTAATAAAAATAATTTCTTTGGAACCTAATCAGCGCGTTAAGCGAGAAATGATTCTCTCTCTCCCTCTCGCTTTTTTTTTTACTGCCACTGTTTGCTAGCTGGCCTTTTTATTCTGCCATGCTGGTAGATGTAGAAGGCACACTCAACTCGTCGCTTTGTATGCATGGCAGGACGCATCACGCGTCACCTATGACGAAGGTATGGCATACTACATCCATTCATGCTAGCTAAAAAAAGAATTTATAAAAAATAGAAGTTGCTGATAGATTTTTTTCCAGATCCATTAAATAAAAGGAAATAATTTATTCAACTATAATTTGTGACGGCCATTCGAAATCCAATTCATCTTCTAAAGTGTAAAGTTATGAAGTGCATATCTTAAAAGAATTCTGAAAATCATATTGCTGAAAGAATGTTTCATTCTCTTGAGACTTTAAAAAAATAGGAAAGATCTGAAATACAAGCCTAAAACTGAAAAGTTAACATGCTTATTCTACTAATTCAAGACAAAATGCATCAAAAGTTAACAAAATAAGATTAGGTGTGATGAAAGGATTTTCTCACATTTTTAGCACTAATAACAAGCCTAACCACAACTAGTGTCATTTTAAAAGAGCACATGAAATAAACTAAAATATCATCATTTTTATTAAAAGTAGTATGAAGGTAAAATATAAAGAGAAAACGTAACTTTTATGTTACTTATTTACGTAGACCTTTTAATGACTAGTATTATGTTATTTGAACAACAAGTATCTTATGTATAATGACTATTATTATGTTATTTTAACAACATATATCTTATGTTAATTGTAATTTACTTCAATTATACCAGATATTTTAGATTAAATCGGGTTTTTTATTAAAAGAAAAACTTAAAATTCGTTATCCTTAGTTTGTCAATTTTAGCTCTATGTATCTTAAAATTGTTCTATTCATTTTTGTTCTAATAAACCTAGGCTTATAATTTTCGTCAAGGTTATCACAGATCGATATGACAGAGAATAAGATAATTTTTAGCCCATTATTTTAAAGGATATAGGCCTACACAATCAAAAGATTTCTTGGCAGAGTTTTAATTTAAGAATATGCATAATTCTCTACACTGTCTTACATTATAAGCATTAAGAAAACTTTGGATTTAATTTGTAGTACTTTAGGTTTTAGTAGTCTTCGCAATATTCTAAGTGTTGTTGTTTTCATGATAGTGGCCGTCACCATAGCCACCATTTTGAAATAAAAATTAAGTTTTTATTATTACAATTACAAATAATTATATACGTGAATTCGATTTAGTTTTAAATATATAATAACTTATTTGTGTAACCCAGATACGGTTAACATAGCTTGGATGATTCTTTTTCTAAAAAACCCAGTTAAAATTACTAGTAAGGTATGTCTCTCTGAAAACGCCACTTAAGACATATAGTCAAGTACATAAACATTATCGCAGTCTCATTTAAATATTGATATTAAATGCACACAGAAAAAAAATGCAGTTGGTATTTCACCTAATATTTTTATTTACAAATGTTTCATATTGGCTTGTTTAAGGAAGCTTACGTTAAAAAAGTTAACGGAAAATAATGATGACATTTTTTAATGTATTGCTTGCAACTTCAAAAACTGTGTAACTTTAAGTCTACTTACTCCTGTCCAGACAGCAAATTTAAAGAAATACTATCTGTTTGCATATCTGAAATAAACAAAAGCAGATAATTAAAGAAAAGATATTGACAGGATAATTTTCGCGTGCTTATCTGATCTGCTTACATATAACAATACATAAATAAATATGACTACATATATATGATACACACACACACACACACACACACACACACACACATATATATATTAGGGTTACAAACAAATGCATGGTAAAAAAAAAATTTTTAATGCTCTCAACCTTTTTTTTGGTTCCATTTAATGAAAAAATTATATTGGTAAATTTTGGAGATAATCCGTTGATGTTTAGGGTTGCTCAACGCAGTTTAAGTTTGCAAGGTTACTCGAATCCACATTTTTTATACGTTTTTCATATTAATCTTTTCTATTTTGATAATTGGGTTGAGAATGTAATCAATATTTTATTTTTTGTTAATTTATGAGTCATCATACATAATACAAATAATTTTTTTTTGGGAAAATTAATAAGTTAAAAAATAAAATATGTTTGTCGAAATTCAGAAAATCCACTGTAGTATTGCATCATTGGACAAGCTTTAAAAGATTGGAACATTTCATATGACAAAATTATGGCACTCAGTTTTAATACTACTTCGTTTTAAATAGCACTATAATTTAACATATTAGACAATTAAAAATTTTTTGAAACAAATCGAATTCCTGTTCATAAATAAAAATTTGAGTAGGCGGAAAGTTGCAATCAACGTTTTGGGGGATCGCAAAACTACGTTCATTCAATTCAGATCGTATCAAAAGGTATCGATTCTTTCGGTGCTCAATTCCCATTCTGACGTATCGTCTACACACAAGTCCTACGCTACCTGTATGAATTTCGCTGCAGTTTCTCAGGGATTGGTATCAAACTCCTGAAGCATTCATTCTATCGCAGAGAACGGAGCAGTCAACAATTTCAAGTCTTTCTACTATTATGCCACACAGTAGAACATAGCAGCCAGTAAAAGTAGCAACAGAAGTCAACTCGAAAATTGAGGACAGCAATGGTTAGCTCCACAGAAAAAAACAGCAATACTCGGGCGTTGTCATATGTACTATACAGAGCTTCTTCATAGCTTCATTTACTTTAAGAAAGTCATTGAGTATGACATGAAGGACTCTGGCAAGTTATGTGAAGCTAAAACATTGAAGAGGGACTGGTACAAGTGATCAAAGCCCTCTATAATCAAGCGAGTAGTGCATGCCCACTCAATGCTGTATAGGGGGTATTTTTCACAATGTTGATTGGAGTGTGTCAAGGTTGCATGCTCTCGCCAGTTCTGTTCAGCATCTTCCCAGAGAAAATCATCCAAGAAGCACTCACTAGCCACATCATGTCCATTATTATTAGTGGAAGAACTATATACTATCTAAAATTCCCTATAATATAGATCTCCTGGCCGGAAGCAACAGTGAAATTCAAGAGCTGAATGACAAACTTGCCGATAGAGCGGGTGCATACGAAACGGAAATCAGCTCAGAAATAAGCTAGATAATGGTCAACACCACAGATGAAAGTAGTGTATACATCATAGGTACAGAGCTTCAAATACCTATACATCATAGGTACAGAACTTCAAATACCTGAGAGCCATCTTATCCAAAAACGAAAGCTGCTAAGGGGAAATTCTTGCTAGGATTGGGTCAGCGATGGCGCCTATGGCTAAATTAAACAGAATTGGGACCAGCAGAAACATATGCATACCAACAAAGCATATACTTAACAGAGCCCTAGATAGAATAATTCCCTGTATGGGTTTGAGACATGGAGACTTCTAGCAGCCACGTCAAGCAAGTAACAGGAATCCGAAAGAAAATCCATGAGGAAAATCATTCGATTCTCATACCTAGAACGCAAGACCAATGATTATTTCTGGGAAAGAATACCTTAAATCACAACTCATCAGGAAAAGAACACATGACGATTATATTATACAACATAATATGGTATTTTTTTTTACATAAATTGGAAATAACATTAAGCCCTCAAAATGTCAAATAGCTTTCTCGGCTACCTTCTTCATAGCATACTTTAAAACCTAAAATTCCCAATTTATAGTAGGTACCACAAACTAATTTTTTAAAATGGTTTTACAGCTTTTTCTCAACATGAATATTGCAAGAACTCAAGAATCTAAGAAGGTAGACATCAAATTTATCATTATAGCTCGAATAGTTTATGAGATACAAATTTTTGAAAAAGTGACTTTTTAATTTTTTTCTACACCTTCAAAAGTGCCAGTTTTGCCAAGCGTTATCTGCAAAGGTATTTCCTGTACACCAAATCATTTACATTCAACACAAACACAAATATACATAGAACAAATTCAATTTTTTTGAAGGGTGTAAAATTATAATATCATTAAAATTTATAGCACTGAAAATGGATTTTTCATCATTTTTTAGAAAAAAATAAGAAGGGAGATACATTTTCAAAATTCGTGACATTCCAAAAATGCATAAAAAATATTGTAATGAGCACACATAAGATCTAATTATAACAAATTGTAGGATAACTTAAGCTCTATACATTCAAATAGTCCTAATATCTTACGATTATTTATGATTAAAATAAATAAAGGTAATAAAGAGGTGGGGTAAAAAAAAAACTACAAAATTGTTCATTTTCAAAAATTCACAAAAAAGACTTTACTTATATATTCAATATTTATATATGAAAATGTAGAATATAAAAAGCTATTAACTATCAAATTGTTTTAGACCAATTACTTTTATATATACAGTACAGGGAAGGATAAATCCATGCATGTAAAAAATCAATATAAAATACTTTTCATTGGGGAAAAATTCACTACATTTATTAAGTATCATTTGAAAAGTTATATTAGTAAAATTGTAGCAGTAACGTTAAAGGCATTCATTTCAATTATATTCTAAATATTTCATAAGTCATGGAAAGAAGACACATAATTTACATATTTTACCAGTACAGGAGCTCACCTAAATAAGTGCAACTTTCGAGATTTAAGTAATTTTAATTTTCAGTTAGTTTAAGCATATACCATTTGAAAGAGATATTAATGAACCATTTCATTGATCAGCAGGACCGGATTTAGACTTGATAAGGCCCTAAGCTATGTGGGATATTGGGTCCTTTTTAATTCCAGATATTATATATCAGTGCCAAATATTTAAATATATATGACAATAGCTCACTCTGATAATTTTTGGGGGCCCCCTAAAAAGTGGGGTCCCAAAGATAGAGCTTGTGTAGGTTATATATAAATCCTGTACTTTTTTTAAATTTCATCTTTCAATGCCTCTAATAGTAATAAAGTTTTATTTCAATTCATGCTTACTTAAAGATAATGAACTGTTTTCTTGATAATTTAGTGATTTTAACTTGATTTAGTACTACATTTTTCCAGTTATTGACCCTACCATTTTAAACGTTTTATTATGTCTTCATGTATTTCTCTATTAGTAGATAAAGGTACACTGGTTTGTTTATCAAGAGTTTGAATGTCTTTGTTTACTTAATATAATTTAAATAAAAATAAATGAAAAGTTCGATAGTTAATCTCTGTAGTTTTGAAAGACTCCTTCAGTGGACTGTGTATATTTCACTTATTCACTCCAAAAGTTGCAAGGCTTTAAAATATCTAACCCACATTAAAAATTGGCCCAAATAAGATACATAATATACTGTGATATGGTCTTTTCTATGTGTTACTTAACTTGATTGCCAGTTTTTTTTAATTGGATTTGTGAGAACCATGTTTAATTAAAGCTACAAGATATTCAAACTTCAATATATTTCTAATACTTAAAATTAGCTAATATTAGTAATAATACTTAATAGTAATACAAACGCATGTGTGGCTAAGAGATATTTTAATTTTAAAAATTATAGGCCTAACAGTTACATGTGTCCATGACTTGCCATTTTCCTCTTTCAAAACAAGAGTTGAAGAAGTAATGTATATCACTAGTTAAGTAGCCAAGGCAATAAATTTATTCCTTCAAACTAGCACATAAATCTTCTTTAAAGTATTGAGTTGTTCACCGTCTGATAAAGATAATTATGATATTTCAAAAATGTTCTGATTTAGATAATACTGAATTTAAGCATAGACTAAAAAAAAACAGATATATTACAACAATACTTCAATAATTATCCATTCAATAATAGTTATGTTAATTCGGTCGGCCTACATCTACTACATGTTTACATTGACAACCAATTACCGATCACGTGACCTATTATATTTATTTAAATTGTAAAAACAACTGTAAAGAGATATACTAGTCAATTTTGAATAAATAAAATGTCTTAGAAAATATTATTATCTCTTTAAAAAAGTAGCCGGAAAAAAAAAAGAAGCGTCCGCAAACATGAGTGATATCGTTCAATGTACAAATGCGTCAAAATGGCTTCGAGGTTTATCAAAATAAAGTTATTATAACTACAACAATACACTTTTCCAAAGAAATATAAAGCTAAAAGAGTAATGAACAAATAATGTAACTATTTATCTACAAGTTTGTTTCGTTTCTACTTACTAACTAGGTGTTTTAAGTTCCAATAAATTTCAATTCATTGTGACTGGTGTAGCGTTGGCAACATGATTGTCGGCCATTTTCATGTTCGTGCAAGAATGGGTGAAAAATTTGTGTTATATGCTATTTCTTAGCGCTCAGCAATTCTGGGCCATGTTTAGAAATTCAGTTTTATTATCGTATTTTAAAAGAAAAATGGACGAGCTTTCTAATGATACTAATTAAGAAAAACCTACAAAATTAAGAATTCATATAGTAATTTTTACTTTTCATTTTGATTCTTTAATATTAAATATATTTTTTTATAAAATTTAATAAATGTTTAGTTTGGTTGTAAACGGCATTCATTTTTGCACACATTGATATATTATTTGGCATTACTGTCGGAGGAATGGCCCAGGAGCGCACGGAGATTGAAAATAGGATAGTCAAATTTGATCGCGCTTCGGCCGTTAAAAAGTGACTCGGTGATGGTTTTCATTTACAAGATTCAACCTTTTGTTTAAAATCAACATAACTAAAAATTACATATTATTGTAGGGCTTACAAAATACTTTAAAATGGTATAATTGTGATTTTGAGCCAGTTTGTGGTACCTAATTCTATGAGGAGGGTTGTACTACATTGATGATGGAAAGAAAATGGCTCTACTAGAGGCAGACCGAAACTGCGATAGTGGACTAGCATTGGAGAAAACGTTGGTGGCAATCAACCAGACTCGTACCGGTCAGGGTGATAAACGTCAAAACTATTGATCAGAACTTGTGTAAAAACAGTGTCATTGCCATCAGCAACAAAGTCGACTACATAACCGTCTGTGAACGTGATATTCCGAAACAAACACCTAGGAAAACATGTGTCTGTTGTACTCGTGAAAATAAAGGATGGATCAATCAAAATCTGTGTCGATTACAGAGCATTGAATGAGGTAACGCAGAGGAACAGTTATCAATTACTAAGCATCGACGACAAATAGGACACGCTCGCCGGCTCAAGAATATTTTCGACTCTAGACCTTAAAAGTGGAAGCGAGCAGGTTGGGTTGTATCCCCAGGATATGGAAAAGACGGCCTTCTTGGCGGGTAATTGATCCTGGCAGTTCACTATAATGCCGTTAGGTTTATGTAATGCACCAGCCACATTTGACTGGCTAATAGAACATATCTTGCGGGGACTTAATTGGGGGACATGCCTTGTCTATTTGAATGACATATTCGTGATCGGGAAACCTTTGATGAACACCTTGTGAACCTACGGGAGGTTTTCCAGCGCATTCGAAGTTCCGAGTTGAAACTTAGTCCGCGGAAATGCAACATGTTTAAAAAGAAAGTGAAATATTTGTTGCACTGATCCTGAAAATGTTGAGGCCGTCAGGGGTTGGGTTGAGATAAGGAATGTGCAGGAACTAAGAAATGTCCTTGGGCTATAAGTATTTATATGGACAAGGATTCATTTTGATGACAGATCATGCAGAATTAAAATGGCTTATGCTCTTTAAAAACCCAGAAGAATAAAGAGCTAGAGGACTGTTGCATAAGAATGCAGATTCCCCATCACGTCGACCTTGTAATCCAGAGTGTTAAAAATGTTGAATGTTAGAGTAAAAGGAAACTGATGTCGAGTGTTGTGCACGATTGGAGTTGTATGCTTCAGAACCATGTTCTGATCTGAGACTTCGAGAGAATCAGCTGAAAGATGAGGATCTGGCTCCTATTCTATTGTTGAATAAAGGACAAATGCCGGACTGGCAGAGAGTAGCAGTTTAGGGTGCCGCTAAGAAGGCCTGTTGGGTTTAGTGGGACTCACTGATAATAATCCGGTGAACCGTAAAACGGGTTTGGGAGTCAGACGGCAGCTCTCACCGCATGCAATTATAGCTCCCGAAGTCGAAGTGTTGAGAGGGATGCACGATGGTGTAACAGGTTGTCATCTTGAAGTAAACAAAATATTGGAGAAAGAGCGCTACGGGCTCTACTGATTCCAATACCTGAAAGATGTAGAACCTCTGTGCATCAACGAAAGGCCCGAGAAACAAACCTCATGGTTGAATGCAGTAGTGCTTTACTGGAGTCCCATTTGAGAGAATTGCTATTGAATTGGTAGAACCCCTCCTAGACTCCAGGCAAGGGCATCGCAATATCCTGGTTATCATAGACTCTTCAGCAAGTGACCAGAAGCTTTTGCTATGGCAAATCAGGAGGCCACAACTGTAGCGGATATTAGTTTAATGAATGGATCAGTCGTTTCGGAGTCCAGATGGAGCTCCACTTGGACCAGGGTCGAAACTTCGAATCAAAATTATTTTAGGAAATGTGCAAAATCTTGGAGCTTCAATAGGAAAGAACGACTCCCTTACATCCACAATCGGATAGGGTGGTTGAACGGTTTAACCGGACGCTGATGCAGCACTTAGCAAAAATATTGGATGACCGCCAGGACTACTGGGACACGCACATACCACTGCTTCTGATGACATTCTGAGGAGCAACTCACTAAATGACGGTTCACCCACCATCAACGCTATTGTTTGGCCGGGAACTCCGCTTACCATGTGACCTTCTGTTTGGGCTTCCCAAAGACGATCACTCTATGTAAACTGATTATGCCGATAGAATAAGATCTAGACTCGAAGAACTTCATTCCACGGTACGAAAGAACATAAAAGTTGCAAATGACACTTTAAAAACTAGGTACGACAGACGGGCGAACTCATCTAGTTTTCAGGATGGAGACCTAGTCTGACTTTACAGTTTACAGTGACGTTAAAAAAGATCTCCAAAGTTGCAGAAGAACTGGGATTGACCATACCAAGTCAAAAAGATACGTAACGACGTCGTATACAGAATCCAAAGAAGTGCTCGTGCCAGGATAAAAGTGGTTCATGTAGACAGATTGTACAGATACTGTGGCTAGAAATGACCTATCCTGGACGGAATATTTGAGAGGAGGGCAGTGTTATAACTCCTTGCCCTCGTCGGTGCGCTATATTAGAATGAACTCCGACTGCACAAGAACGTTGACATTTTCAACGAGCAGTACTCTCTTGATCGCCGTCTCGTCATCATCTTTCCCAAGCAATGGGAATTCAATTAGTTCATATTGTAACGTGCCAATATTTATTAATCGTCCATATTTTAGGCAATATTTATTAATCGTCAATATGACATCATGAAATCTATCCTAAAAATGCAACTATCACTGATGTTAGCCACCGAAAATTCCGGAACGAAAGATTCGTTACCCGATTGAAATCAAACGCTCTTTTCCCCCATGATTGGCAAGAGGTCACCACTTGCTGTTTTGAATGAATATCTCTTTACTTTATCCAATTGTATGTTTTTGATCAGACAGGGTCGCAAGACCGACGTGATGCTCCAGTATAAAAAAAAATTATAACCAATGTGTCCAATACTTACCTTCACATAAATGCTTGAATTGGTGCCAAGAGTCGCTACCGTTAAAACGATATGAGCGGCTTTGTCGGAGTGTACTGCCTCACCAAGCTTACAGACATTAGTTTCCCTGGTAGTCACTGCCGGCTTCAACATAACAAATCTGCTGCTCTTGCGTTACCAGTCACTGCTTTCAATAATAATTTATACTAGGGAGCGACCGATAATCGGATTGGTATCGGACTGATATTGGCACTATCGGTTAATATCGGACCGGCCGTTTTTTGGCTGCCGATACATTTTTTTTTTCACAAATCTATAGTAACTCTAAACTGGTTTTGGCTTACAGAGTTAAAGTTTACTTACAGACTTCCAGTTAACTGTTCACCTGAGTGAAGTGATTTACTGATATAATTAAGTGTTTTTAATTTTTTAAACTTTTAAAAATTCTGCTACATGTAAATTAACTTTCTCAAGTTAGTGAAGTTACAATTAACAATTAATACATTTTTACTTTTTTAGTTTGACATTAATTATTTACAACTTTATCTATTTGAGTAGAAGTAAAAAGTAAAAACAATTGTTTATTATAAGTTTAATTTTAAACAATAAACATGCAGATTTCTGAGATTATGCTTTGAATTTCTGACTTCGTTCTTCCGGTCTTTTGTTCTTCTAATCTTCTTCATCTGCGAGACACCCTTTCATTAATAGCAACATATCAGTATCGGTATCGGAAAATATGCTGGGGAAAAATATCGGTATCGGACTATCGATAAAAAGGCTTATCGGTCGCTCCCTAATTTATACGGTGCGCTAGTATACGGGAATCCCCTATTTATAGCGCACCGCCAAGGGCAAAAATAGAGTTATAACAATATCATGTATGTACTTAAATAGCCTAATAAGTTCACGGCATGTTATTAAATTCTATTCAATATTTTTTTAGGGTCTAATCCTCATTGGGCGTAAATAGGTAAGAACAAAGTGGACTGTTCGCCCAGGTTAGCGTTTTACCACCAATCTGTAGTGGATTTTTCACTTTATTACATCCTAAGGCTGAAATGACATTTTCAAGGGGAGAACATCTGGTTGATACAGTCTCTTGTTTAAGTTTAAGTAATTATCTCTCTTTTTTAGACTATTTTATTAGTTCAGTAAATAAGATAAAAAAAAAAGAATTAAAAGTATACACAATTTCTTGAGTTTAAACTGTTAATATGGTCCCGTTTATGAAAAAAGGTGGGTGTGTATAATAAAAGTTGTTTTTGTTTATTTAAAAAAAAAAACAGTACATCATGTAAAATCAGCAGCGAAGTTTTTTTCTTTATGTTTTCCGCCTTTATTGCATTTTTATACATAAAAACAAAAAAAAATACGCATACAATTTAAAAATAAAATTTCTATTTTGACCTTTCATTTAATTTGCATTCAACTGGCGGATTTTCGTGGTGTAGTGTTAAAAATATCCAGCAGCAGAAACAAGTTATGACAAGCGAGATTAATAATGAAAATTTGAATATTAATTAATACCCTTTAAATAGAAACTATAATTAACTTACTAGTGTACAAATGAGGCGAAAGTGCAAAGGATGTTTTCGTTAAGAAAGGTTAATTTTAATCACAGGCTTTAAATGGGTTCTACATTGAAAAAAACTGATAGACTTTTGAATAATTGTAGCAGAATAAACTATAGTTTATGTTTTTTAAAACTCATTCTTAACTTTTTCTAATAGCTCAGTAGTTAATAATTTTTGCACCTGTACTGGCGACCGGGATCCTCTTTGTTTGTATCAAATTAATATCAATTTGTTCATAGAACAATCAAAAGGTTTTTTTTTTGTATAACTGATTAGTTTCTCAATTGCGTACAATCAGAGTACATCATAAACAAATAGAAAATACTAAAGTAGCCTACATTAGGCCTATATAAAAAAAAATGTAGTGTGTAAAAATTGCTAAATTATCTAACTGGAACAAATTATTTGTCACACAGGTAAAACAAATCGCGCATATGATTTTAAGGATATAAATGCTCAGGTTCGATTCCCACTCTCGGGTATTTTTTTAAACTTATTTTTTCCTTTAATGAAAAGAAACAACTACTAATTAGAGTTTTAATTTCGTTCATAAAATAAAAAAAGAAGATCAAAAGCTTTGCAGGTTACAGTTAGTAATATATGAAATAGATGGCATGGCCAGAAAAGCAAATTACGGAATAATAAGAGTAAAAATACGTCAACGAATTTTATGATTTTAGCAATCTTTAATCCTTGAGAAATCTTAACATTGACAAAAATATATTGACGATAAATATATACATTAACCATACAAGTTTATCAATGTTAATAAGGAACGAATGGTTGTATGGTGTAGGCTCTGGACAGCCTAAATATAGGTCAATGGCTCAATCTCATTTGAAGAGAGACTGTTTATTTTAGTTCTATATACAATGCGTGGCAACTCTTGTGATCACTGAGAGACAAACTCCTAATTTATACCGTACAAAATACTTTAAAGAGCGCACCTTGTCCTATTATGAAAATTTTAGTGAATAAAAATGTGTATAATATCATAATATTTGTTTACTTTATAGCGCATTTAAAAAAAAATCCCGACAACTCATTAATAGAAAAAAAGAGCCTTATGTGACTCCATTAGTTCACACGACATATACTAAACATAACTTTTTAAATTAATTACTCGAAGAAATCTATTGCATATTTTGAAACAAAGTACAATAATAAAGAGACTAAACAGATATTTATATTAAGTTAATATAAAGTAACATCACGAAATAAGGAGGCATTTAAATCTGAAAGTAGGCAAAAATCTTATCACATCAACCATTATCTTGAGAACATCAGTCCAGAATTAGCACACTTTTTGCTTCTCCTTTTGCAGTTTTTCATCAATTCTAGAAATCTGTTGACATTCTAACATCATTATTGACAGAGCAGCAAGGTAATCCTTCGACTTCTCATTTGATGTAATCCTTGCGATGGCGTTTTTCTAGTCGTCAAAACCATCGATAAACAGATTTGCAAAAAAGGTGTTGTAGTCAAACAGCTTGCACATGTAACAAAACACTTTACCCGTTGAAGGAGAATAGAGAAGCCAGTCTCGCGTGACAATTTCATTTTGTGCGTGCATATCTGATCTTGTCACCAAATTGTCTACCCTTTAATGTAAAATGTGACTCCAAATTTTGTGAAGGAAGATGTTCAGCATAATAAATAGATGTGCAGCTGGATCACTTAAATAACTGTATTTTTGTCATGCAGCTCATGCTACAAACCGCCATCTCCTACTGACCCTAATATACAGTCTGAGTCTGTAGGCTAATCAAGCACAGCAGCTTCAGCATGACCCATAACAGAATTTGCAGATACCTTTTTCTTTGTAACACCACTTGTTTCGGTTGTTTCACTTTTTTCAGCACAGTCCGGCAACATTATTTCTGGTATTGCGGGATTGTTGTGTACATTGTGGCAAAGAAGTAAACGAAATGTCACTATCACTAGTATGACAAGTTTTTATCTGATGGATACAAGAGGAAACACGAAAGTTGATTTGACAAGCGAAAAAAAGGCATTGAAAAAAATTCGGGGTTCGTTGCTACAATTTATGAGCAGAGACACTGATTGCATTAATGGTAAAACTAGTAATACTAGTGACATATAAAAGAAGTACTTTTATTACTTTTTAAAAATTTTGTAACAAAAAAGAAGCACACTATTAAAGATAAACAACGAGTGCGAAGTGCATGATGTAACACCGGAACTACTACGTCTCCACTGCATTGAGACTGCATAGAATAATCAACAATGCGGAAAGTTTATTTAGATTTCAAATCGCAAAGAAAAGCGGGTGCATTCTAGAAAAATATTAAAAATGAAATCGGGAAGGGCCTACAACTACAACATGCATGAGCATACCAAGATGCGTCATCAAACTTAGACTATAATATTTCTATACACATGTAATAATTGTAACCTTTTTTGTTTCTTTTCTCTTTTAATGCATCATACTTTTTTCTCATTAAAATCTATTTAAGATATGTCACCACGATCTATATTTTAAAGCCAATAAATTTAATTTCAATTATAACAATGAATCACCTTTCCCCACTCCACTTAGTCTCATAATTTGTTTTTAGGATCATCAGAAATACACAATCACAAAAATCCTTCCCATATTCTTTATTCTCTATCCCTAGCCTATGTAAATTCCATATTCTGTCTTCCATTTTCTTTTCAAATTTCTCTTTATTCCTTCCGATTAATGATGTAATTTTTTTGGCATTCTCTCTATTATCTATATATATAATTATCTTCTTCGCCCAACCTTGCGAGGCAACGGCCTGAGAGAATTCCCGAATACGTCACAGAAAGCAAGACGCGTTCAACAATATATACATATTTCTCGCGTTTGTAGAATTCCCTAATACGTCACAGAAAGCAAGACGCGTTAAACAACGTTCGACAACTCGCGTTGTTTTCTGATTTCTTTTATAAAACCAGATTATTTTAATTTCCCTCCCTCCTTTCTCCCTCCCTCCCACCCCTCTCCCCCTCTCTCTCCCTCCCCTCCCTCCCCCTTCCTCGCTCACTCATTCTCTCGCTCCCTCTCTGCCCCCTCTCTCTTTATCTCTCTCCCTCCCTCCCCTCTATCTCCCTCCCTACCCCCTCTTTCCCCCTTCCTTTCTCTTTCCTTCCCTCCCTTTCCCTCTCTCATCTCTCTCCTTCCCTCCCCTCTCTCTCCGCACCCCCTCTCTCCCTTCCTCGCTCCCTCATTCCCTCTTTTTGAGAAAAAGTTGCATTTTTTCGGGGGGTAGGTAAGAAAAACAAGCAATTTAAGTCTTTTCCGTTTCGGACAAAGAACATTTTAGAGCATTTTCGTATCCGCTAACCCAGAGAGGGAAGCAATCAAGTTGAATAACTGTTACAAAAATAAATAATGATTAAGCCCCTTTGATTAGCTTTTATTATTTATATTTAAAATATAAGCAAAAACGGTACTTAAAACGCCCCCTTTTTCGGCCCTCAGAGGTCAGATCGCGAAATGGACTTTTGCTGCACACATGGCAGGACAAGACCTACAAAATGATATATACATCATGGGTCTAGGACTTATGGTTGTTGAGATCTAGGGTGATGACGGACAGACAGACAGACAGACAGACAGACAAAACGGGGACAATAGAGCATTTTTTTTCGAAAATGTTCTAAAAATTATAAAAAAATTTCTATTTAATATTTCCAAAAAAAAAAATTGGACGTTTGAAACACACTCATTAACATTTGTGCAAAGTTATTTTATCATATCTACAATAGATTTTAAAAATTGGTTCTTTGAAAATTTTTGAAAATATGTCTTAAAATTACACTTTTTTACCCAAAAAAGTCACAAAATACATTTTTAAATAATTTTTTTATATATTTTTTTCTTTCTTTGTTCATTAATTGGTATGCTGTATGCATAAGCCAAAAATGGCTAGTGTAGCTTAAAAAATAAAAAAAATAGAAAAAACAACTAGCAGAAACCTTAATTGGCCCATGGACCACCTTAAACTAATGGTCATTAACAAGACATTTATTTAACTTAAACTTCGTACAACTTCTTATTCACCAAAAAAATCTTTTTCTGTTTCAAGATTTCGGTATATTTCATTTCATTTATCACATCACATACCCAGGCTTGTTGATTGGCCAGTCATACACTCATAGTTTATTAAATATACACACTCGTGATCCTTTTATTATCCATCTCTTTTACTCTCCTTATCTTTCAAATAGGTACACAGACTTTGTGACAGTAGTGAACACTTTATTTTTCATTGGTAAACTCTCTAAAAGTGTTGAAGTCACAGTATATTGCAGTGCATTCTATTTTGTCATTCCCATCTGCTATTTACAATTGTTTATATGTATTTTATCTGTTGAAGCCCGGCAGCTATTTACGCACTGGTCCAAAGAAGTCCTCTACCAAGTGACTACATTCTCTGCTACGGAAATGTTATAGATTTTTGTTTTATTTCGGCGCATGATTTACGATTATATAGTAAATGAATTCACAAATGCAAGATTTAAATGTTTTGTTACTTATGTTCATACTTCTTGACTGAAGAAATAGCGAGAAAATATTTTTTCTTGTATATAGTCTGATATTGTGAAATGCACATGCAAAAGAAAGATCATGCAATATTTTAATTTTTGTGTACATAATTCTTACTTAACAAATTTGTAATTGTTGTAATTGGTTTGTTTAGAGTATACATAATTCAGACGAAACAATTGTCACAAACGAACGGATTATTTTTTTACCTTACCGCTTGGATTTAAGGGTCGATAGCATTGACCAAATCAGACAGCTAAAAAGTACAAGTTTGCCTTGTTTGGTTGAGGTTCCCATGATGTTTTTTTCTCCGAACTGCTAAGTGGTATGAGAGGTCCAGTAACGATTTTTTGACCAGTCAGACAGATCTGTCCAGTAAAAGCGAAATATGTACATGAGGAAGACTATAACGTTGGAAGTGGGTGTGACTACACGAAACTTCCTGTTTCGATTTGCCTGAGACTGAAGAGGTGGGCAGAGGGTCAAGAAAATTAATGGGCATATGTGACGTCTAATATTGCAATACACCATAACTATTAACTTACTGCTATCTTTAAAGTTATTTGGTTGTTAAAAGTACATCATTTCTATAGTTTGATACTATAATGGTAGCTTTCTTTCTATAATATAATCAATATATATGAATATATATATATTAGGGTGATTCATCATTACATGGTAAAAAAAAACATTCTCCAATTCTAATGCATTGTGGCTCATTTTTAGAGCATTTTCGAAAAAAAAATGCTCTATTGTCCCCGTTTTGTCTGTCCGTCCGTCTGTCATCACCCTAGATCTCAACAACCATAAGTCCTAAACCCATGATGTATATATCATTTTGTAGGTCTTGGCCTGCCAAGAAATGACTTTTTTCCATTTCGCGATCTGACCTCTCAGGGCCGTAAAAGGGGCCTTAATACCGTTTTTTACTATATAAGCTATATTAATAAAGGAGCGCTATATCTCAGCAACTATAAGTCCTAGACCCATGATGTATATATCATTTTGTAGGTCTTGGCCTGCCATGTGTACATCAAAAGTTTATATCGCGATAGGACCTCTGAGGGCCGGGTTTCAGGGCTCCTAAGGGGCTTATATATTATATATACACCTTGTACGTTCAATAACCCGTTCATTTGGTGCGAAATACTGCAGCACGTAGTTTCACCAAGATTTATTAAGAAACTCATCAAATGAAATAGTAAGCTTGTGTTCTGAGTTTAATTGAAAGTATCAGAGCTATGCAACAATTGACGGAGTTTTCGGACGATTAAATGACTATAATTGGTAACTATTAACGATCTTCAAAAAGAAAAGCAGTCTGAAAGAATTTAAGAGTAGTTGAAGACGAAAGAAGACATTTGAAGGCTGCTGTTACTATTTGGTCTACAAGCAACAGCGAAAGTGAGGATGAATGTAAAGATGACGACGATTTTGAAATTAAGATTCCTGTTTACTACAGAAGCTTCTGTCAGTGGGTTCGATGTCAAACAAAAAATTTGAAATCATAATTTTAAATTTAGAAGTAAATGCCCATTGGTCATTCACTGGGACGGAAAGATGATGGAGGAAAATACAGATTATCCAGAGCGGCAGTCACAGTCACTTGTAGACAGATTAGCTGTAGTTTTAACAGGGAAAGAAGTTGAGAAGATTTTAGGTTTAAGCTAAAATATCAACCGTGCTGGTAAGGCACAAGCCAATGCAACAATACAGCTGTTAAGACTATGCGAGTTATCTCACGAGATTATTGGTATTGTTTTGACACAACATGCGTCAACACTGGTGTTACTAAATTGTTGCAAGATGAGCTGTTACATTTTACCTGCCAACATCATGTGCATAAACTGATCATTGGAGTATTTTTAGAGCATTTTCGAAAAAAAAAATGCTCTATTGTCCCCGTTTTGTCTGTCTGTCTGTCTGTCCGTCATCACCCTAGATCTCAACAACCATAAGTCCTAGACCCATGATGTATATGCACTCTCTTAATTTGATATTGGTTTTTGAAAGCAATCTACAGTTTTAGATATTTTATGTGGTTTTTATTATGAAATGTAAAAGCCTTAAATAATAAAAAAAGTAATTTTAACATATTATCATTCAAATTATTGTTGTTTTTATTACAAAAGATAGCATTTTTGAAATCGTCAAACGAAAACAATTACACTGTCGTAACCTTCTCTACAGATTGACACCTATAGATCATCAAATACCATTTTTTTCCTTTTATGTCATCAATCACACCTTTTCATATACAGTATGAAACATAGGACTAAAGATCACAGATGTAGAATTATAAACACTAAAGGGCCATTGGGGGTTCTTAAATTTGATTAAAGGGCCGGACCAAGAAGAATACCGTGATTATATTACTTCTTTGAGCTAACATATATTAAATGTAAACGTTATCGATTTGAAGGAACGGATTGGAGTTTACTGTAGGGCAGATTGGATCAAACTCTTAACGGGCCCGTTGACCGTAGATTGCCCATGTCTACTCTTGAGGTTGATTTTTTTTTTATAAAGATAACTGGTTCTGTGCTTCTCTAGCTGCTCGGCGCCCTGCGTGGAAAAACAAGCCTACGCTTCTGACTATCATGTATTCAATATTTATGAGCAATAATATGAATGATTACACTGGTATGCGTGATTTTTCAAGTCTGAGTTTCTTTACAATTTTTCTAGTTCCATTTTTTCCTCTGAATTCAAATATGTAATTGTTTCTTTTTTTTCAGTCAGGTCAAGTTTTTATTCTACTTGAATTTCTAAAATACTGCAACAACTGTATTCTACAGTACCCTGCAATGAGTGAAGAAACAACCGATATAATTCCCATTTTTATAATTTTAGCAATTTATAAAACAGCCTACAATAAATACTTTTGTTTATCTTGGTCTTATTTGTTTTCATAAAAGATAGAGAGAAGTTTCAATTTATTTAGAGCATTTATTGAATGTGAAGCTTCAGGTTATAAACTATTATAAAAATATGTTTTTAATCTTGTTTGTTGCTAATTTATATTAATTTGAATGTCAAATTTCGCCATCTAGTTTTTTTTTTAAGCATCTTGTAAATTTTATTTACAAGAAAGGAAAGCAACAAGTGATTCAAAAAATTGTTTTTCCCAATAGTTTGGTGATATTAATGATGAGAAGAAAGTGTAAAAACGATCCGAAGAGATTGTGCTTCATATGTGGTTCAGTCACTTTGGCATACAGGCAGTCGCCGATCACAAATTTTCTTAAGAAAAGCTATAATGTTTTGGTGTGAAACTTGGCGATCAGGTCAAACCCTTTGCATCTCACATATGCTGTAAAAGATGTGTGACAAGAGTGTTGTGTACAGGATCTTGTTGAATTCATCAAACGAAATAATATAAGTTTAATCCATCAAATTTATAAAACAGTACCATGACAAAAATAATCAAAATGTCCAGACAAAATAGCGTAGTTATCCACGGCCCAACTTCTACACCCAACTACTAACTGTTACCCTCGTCAACTAGCCACTGTCCCATACGATAAACTCTTGTCACCATCAAACACGCCATGCCCTTAAACACGCTAACTGACCCAACACAGCTCTCACACCCACATATGATATTCTGACGGCAGATATTCTGCTGCGCAACTCACAAACTAATACACAACCGTCTCTTCCTTTTGGTGTGCCAGTGGTTTAGAGGGAAGGAAAGGATTACACTACTGATTGCTATTTTTGCATGACAAATTTAGATGGTATAAACAGACAAAATACATCATGTAAAGTATCCCATTGTGCCATCTGCAATAAGGCCAGTACCTCATGGACCAGAAATTCAAATTCCAACACTACCTGACATTCTTGATTCATCAACTGAGTCAAGTGAATATATGGATAATTAGATATCTTGGACGAATCTGCAATATATGAACCTGTTGCTGCATCAACTCAACCCAAAACTCTTAATCCAGCTGAGCTAAATGATTTGACAAGAGATGTATGCTTATCGAATGAATCTGCTCAGCTATTGGGATCACGGCTCAAAGAAAATCATCTGTTAGCTCCAGTAACAACATTCTTGTGGTATCGTGACCGGGAAAAAGAGTTGCGTCAGTATTTCACAGAAGATAAGGAGGCTTCTTTAATTTACTGCAACAAAATCAACAATCTTATTGAAACTATGGGTTTAGCATATGACCCTGCACAATGGAGATTATTCATCGATTCTTCCTGTAGAAACTTAAAAGCGATGCTTCTGTTCCAGTGGATCACTCAGTGCAGATGTAAGAAAAGTATAGTAGCATGGACATTTTATTCAATAATCTAAAATACAAACATCATAACTGGATGGTTTGTGGGGATCTTAAAGTTATAGCACTAATACTGGGTCTACAATGTGGCTACACAAAGTACCCATGTTTCCTATGTTTATGGGACAGCAGGGCATACAATAGGCACAACGTAAAACGCCATTGGCCAGCAAGGCTTCATCTGAAACCAGGTTCCTATAATGTTCTTTCGAATGCACTTGTCAACCCTCAGAAAATTATGCTTCCACAATTACATATCAATCTTGGCCTAATTAAAAACTTTGTCAAAGTATTAGACAAAAAAGACCAAACTTTTGCATTCCTCAAGGAAAAATTTCCACGTATAAATGAGGCCAAATTGGAAGCAGGGATTTTTGATGGCCCAAAAATTAGGGAGTTGGTAAAAGATGCCAAGTTTAAGGAAAAGTCTGAATAAAAATCAACTCAATGCATTGCGTGCATTCAAGTCTATTGTCCATAATTTTTTTGGAAATCACAGACCACGAACTGATGGACAGTGAGGGAAAAATGCTCGAACTTAAATAATTCAAAACAACGCTAGACAGTTTTCGGGCAAATCTTTAATATGAAGTTTTTTTTTTCTTTTTTAATAAATACATGGTAAATCTGTTTATCGGCAAAGGTATTATTTTCCAATGTGAGATTCTCTACAACTGTCACAATGAACAGAATTGTGACTGAAAGCACTCTGTTATTCACTCATTCATTGTATATCATAAGAAATGTTTAGTTTGAGTTTCTCTTTCTATATCCAAGTTGGAGATACACCCAAACCGAGTCTTTCAGAACCTCAACAACTGACCTGTTTCAAATGTTCCTACAATCAAAGTTAACTCGCCACTAACGCCCGCCCCCCCCCCCCACACACACACAGCTTAACTTCTCTCAGCCTGACTGAAACATTTCACAATCTACGTCACAATGGCACTACGAGAAAGCCCAGTTCGTAGCCTAGCTATTGAGGCGCCATGTGCGAGTTTTTTGGCGCCCCCTCCCCCACCCGCCGTTCTGAAAAATGGGCACCCTTTAACAATATATAACATTTTAAACTACATTTTTCAGGCTTAATTCGGGTGTAAAATAACTAGAGGTGTACCGATTAATCGGTTGGCCGATTAAACGGCCGATTATCGGCCGATTTGCCGATTCACTGAAAAACAAAAAATAATTTATCGTGGATTTCTTGGTACCCATCATCTAATCATACTCAATTTACACACGCTGATTTCGAATATGCAAACCATTTGTCTCTATCAGCCTCCAATTTTAAGAAATCCGCAATCTTAATTTTTTTATTATAGTTATAATACTCCAATATGTATAAAAATGAAAATTTTAAACCCTATATTCTTATTTGCAGTTAATGTAAAAAAAATATTAAACACAAGCATGAAATCAGTTCTTACTATTAAAATTATATGTTATTTCCAAGAAAATTGGTTACGACTGACTTGAATGCCACCCACGCATCTTTTTCAGGATGACTTAAAGTGTTTTGAAAGTCTTCATCGGCCATGATTTTTCTTATTTGTGGACCTATGAAAATACCTTCCTTGACTTTAGCATAACTGAGCTCTGGAAACTTGTTGCATAGGTATATAAATGCATTCGATTTGCTGTCTAATGCCTTGACAAAGTTCTTCATCAGTCCTAATTTTATATGAAGCGGTGGCATGAGAATTTTGTCACGATCAACCAACGGTTGATGAAGAACGTTTTTGTTTCCTGGTTGCATTCTGTCTCTGATCGACCAATTCTTTTTTGTATAGTGGTGCTTCTTATCTCGGCTGTCCCATTCGCATATGAAGCACATGTACTTCGTGTACCCTGTCTGCATTCCCATCAAAATAGTTATTACTTTTAGATCGCCGCAGATATTCCAGTTGTACACGCGATAACGTATTGTTTCCAACAGTTCCGACATGTTTTCATATGTCTCTTTCATGTGGGCAGAATATCCAACTGGTACTGAAGCATATTTGTTTCCATTGTGCAACAATACTGCTTTTAAGCTAGTCTTTGACGAGTCAATGAACAGTCGCCAATCTTCAACAATGTGTTCGACACCAAGACTTCTCATAAGGCCGTCAACATCTGTGCAGTGGCAAATACTGCCAGTCACATCAAAGTATTGAACAAGCTGTTTATGCCTGTGACGAAAGTTTGCTGTAGCTGTACCTGGTGCAAGCAAATTAAATTCATTTAACCGTGAACCAAGAAGTTCAGCTTGGCCTTTTGTTAGCGCCAGATCTCGCACAAGGTCGCAAAGTTCAGCATAATTCATCAAATAAATTCCTTCTCCGGCAGCTTTGTAGTCAGGGTCTGAGTCATCGGCACAAGATGGAACATCACTTTCTTCATCCTTCTCTTCGTCTATTGTGTATTCTACAGGCGATTGTGGTACTGGACAAATGACAGGATCGTGTGGAATTGGTTTTGAAACTGATGGAACGTTTGGGTAATTGACAGTTGTACGAGTTTTATAACAAATTCCATTGATGTTTGCCAAACAAAAATAACAATCTGTGGAGTGATTGCTTTGCTCACGCCATATCATAGGAACTCCGAATGCCATGTGGTTGTTTTTCTTTGCCTTCCTCGTCCAACCATGCAAGTTGCATGAACATGTCAAACAGATGAACTGTGGTGCCCACGACTTACCACAATCCACCTTTGAGTCAAAATAAAGTTGATAAGCTTTCTTCAGTAACGGCGTGAAAGTCTTCTGATGAGACTTGTTTGTGAAAAAGCCGCACACATAGCAAAACAGATCCGGTGAATTTACGCATCCTCTGGTAGCCATATTTTAAACAACTTGCAATTGCCACATTCACTGCTCCTTTTATGAAGTCTGAAACTGCTACGTAATCAAATTCTAAGACAAATCGCAATTCATAACACAACTGCAAATCAACACTCACCCTACAAACATCTGACGTCATCAGAAAAAAAAGAACATTGCCAATATACGTATATAATTACGAGGTATGTGTGTTTGTGAACATGTGTGTACGCGCAGGTGCGTGCGTTTGTGTGCATAAAATTATGCTGTCAGCATTCTATTCCTGTTTGGGCGCATACAAAACTTTGCTCGGCAATATCTTTATAATTTGAGCTGATAGAGCAAAATGATTTACAGATTCAAAATCAGCATCAAAAACTGATTCCGAAAACGTTAATGACATATAAGAAATCCAAAACATGTTTATCAGTGATCGGTATCGGCCGATTACCTAGCGGCACAATCGGGTGAGACCCATGTATCACTTGATCAAAGGCATCCCACACCATTGATTGAGAATCAACCAGTTGACAAGTTTCAATCGCAGCACGTTTTGGCGGGATTTCATTTGCCATATCGGCATCTCTCATCAGCACCTCATCAGCAAGCCAATCGTAGGCGTGTTGTCGTACTTCGGCGGGCATGAAGCGATCTTTAAATCTAGGGTCAAGCAGTGTGGCCACCATCAGCTGTTTCTCAGCGAAGACAAACTGGAAGCGTCGATCGAGAGAAGTGAGTAGTTCTGTAATCATGGTCTTGACGCCACGGCTGTCTGGATGTTTCAGAAGCGCCATACGAATCACTGCAACCATTGGTTGTATACAGCTGCACGATGCGGAATCAGAGCTGACTACCTAGAAATTTGCATAAAACAAACCAAAAAATCAATTTATTATTATAATAAATTACTAAACGAAAATTTCATTCTCTCAGTCTCACTCTCATTCATGTGATTTGTCGACTCATTAGTGTAACTGTGTAAGTAGGCCTAACAAATAACAATAACTTAACTTTATTATTATTGACTCATTTACTCAACAATGCAAATTCAATTAACGATACATTATTAAATTTAATGTAATTAATAAATTAAGTTTCAGTTTCAATTTTGATTATTTCATTTTCATTTAATTATAATTAATATATGTTGCAAACTTACTATCATGGCTATAAAAATAAATTCATTTACTTGAGTAACATCCTCAATGGGCTGAAGAGCGACAATTGTTTTATCAATCAATTCCCACTGAGATACTGTGGGCAGATTGACGTCATACTGGCCGCCGTATGACGTCAATGCCAGTCGTTGCTCTCGCAGACGAACCAGCATGTAGAAAGTGCTGTTCCACCTTGTTGGTTCGTACTGGATAAGACGATGTTCAGGCAACTTATGTACCTTCTGGAATTCCACCAACCGGTTGTATGCCAAGGTTGAATGCTTGAAATGTCCAACAATGCGTCGACCAAGCGCTATTACGTTCTCTACTCCTTTGTGTGATTCCAAAGCATCTTTTACTGCAAGTTGGAGAGTATGGGCCATACAACCAGTATGTGGCAAGCCTGCAACTCTCATTGCCTTGATCATGGCAGCAGCATTGTCACGCAAGACGTATTGAACACGATCTTTACGCAGATTCCAACCATCGAGCATATCAGTCACAACTTTCGCCAAGTAGTCCCCTGTGTGTCCTTCCTCCAGATTTTGGGCATGCAGCATGGCGTGGCATCGGTTGAATTTCTCATCAATCCAGTGAGCTGTCAAGGTAAGCAAAGCAACGCCCGGCGCACTGTCAGCAGACCACTCGTCGGTTGTTAATGCGATGAACTCACATGATGGGGGGACGAGGGCTTTACCAACATTCACACGGAGATGGTCGTACATTTCAGTGAGCAAAGTTGAACTAAAGTACTTGCGGCTGGGCAAAGCATACTTCGGCGCAACAAGCTTCATCAACCGTTTAAATCCTTCATCCTCAACGATACTGAAAGGTTGACAATCCAGTGCCATCATCGCGCCAATTGCAGTTGAGGTCGACTTAGCCGTCGGATGGTCCATTGGCCAGGCCTCAGCCATGCCATAACACTGGGCCAAAGTAGGCTGAACAACACACTCACCAACAGTTGAACTTGAAGTGGATCCCTTAATAGAAATAGAATTCGGCATCGCAACTGCTGATTCTTTAGATTTGTTCAGTTCAAACTCATGGTACAGCACAGTGTGTTGCGATCGTAGGTGACTAATCATATTTGTCGTAGTAAAATTTTTTGCGGTTGTACCGCCTCTTGATATTTTCGCATTACACTCATTGCACACTACTTTAGTTGCATCAACATTATCAATTTTGAAATATTTCCACACTTTACTTTTATTTGTAGCCATTTCTAAAGTTCAAACAAACTTTTATTCCAAATTATAGAGCAGACGGTCACTCATTAACTCAGGATACACACATGGAGTATAGTGATGCTACGATTATCGAATTTTCGATTCGATTTCGATTTGATTTTTGAATTCGATTTTGATTTCGATTAAAAATTATTTGCTAAAGTATGGAATTTGAGAAAGATAATCATCGTTTTTCACTTTGAAATACCGCTGAGCGAGTGAGCGGAAGTACCTTTGTTTGTTTATCATACTTTATCTGATGCGCAGAATATTGAGCACCACTAATGGAGTATTTTCGACTTCAGCTGAGGACTGTGGGTGTTACCACTTGTTACGTTATTATTTTCAAATATGTAACGTTAACTTTTCTAACTAATAAATATATCAACGCCAAGGCTTGGTATATGAACACAACAGATCTAACTTTAATTGCTTCTAAACATAGGTGAATATATATGTATATACAATATAAGTCCTTTGTCTAATGATGTCTACTTAAACAAATGTCACTACAAGTTTACAACTAACTCTTAGAATCTTAGAACTGTCTACACCGAACTAACCACGTCTAACTCATATGTCTGTCAGCACCTTACTAGCTCAGAGCACCTTACTATTCGCGTCTTTTATAAGGTTGGGCGAATACGTTGGTGCAACGTTTGGGGGGGGGGGGGAAACGACGATGTCTGTCACCGAAACGTTTGAGGGGGGGGGGGGAAGAACGTCAGTGAAACAATTGGGGGGGAAGGCGACGTCGATGAAGCGAATCTACACAACATAGCGGTTGGAACCTTGACCCTGTGGTGAACTGGGGTTGGTGGGGGAGAAGGGCAATTCTACACGTCACACCACTCAACAAATAATTGAAAACCCATTAATCGGTATCGGCCGATTGTTCGGTGCCGATAATCGGCCAAAACGATATCGGTACACCTCTAAAAATAACCATTCCTTTCTCTACTAACTACGTCTTTCTCTCTTCTCTAAAAATAGCTCTGGAATATCCATCTTTTATTTTTAGCCCTTGAGTATTCTGCATGCTCCGAATGGCCACGGATAAACATCCAAGCATCATTGCTCTAGTGTTATTGGATATGTCCGTACTTTACAGTGACTTGCTTAGTCAATCATTGACAATAATCTTGACCAATATTTCAGCATAATCCTTAGAAGCTGAACATTGTTTTCAAGATTAATATTTCGGCACCCTGTCTAACTCGGTGTCCTGTACGTAATTATATATATATATATATTAGGGTGCATCACTGTCGTATCTCTTCGGAAGACGAACCAATGACAACAAAATAACCGTCCATGTCTTCTCCTTCTTTATTTCTTCACTTCCGTTTTATTACCCATTCATTAGGTGCGTTCCAGTGCTACCAAATATATAACAGAGTCAAGACACCCCCACAATCCCATTAAAATTTCATTCATAAATGAAATTTTACCATTATATATACCAGAAAAAATTGACATGTTTTTGATTAATTAATTAATGTTAAAATCAATCAATGCAACATATATTACATTAAACAGTAGTCAGGCAAAATAATTACAGAATTCTTAGTTTACTTTAAGTAAATTCTATCTTCTTGTGAGCAATAGAAACATTGTCAGCAAGTATGTATTCAATACATTCAGCGTACTAGAAAATCTCTATCTAGCTAAGTACCTTTTCCAAAATTCCATATCCAAAAAAAATTACATAGTTCACTTTAGTACTTATATTCTTATTTAATAATTTCACAACATTTCTTAAATAAAAAAATATTTGTATGCTTTACAATATATTACTATAATAGTAATTAATTCTTGAAAATATAATATTTGTTAGATACCAAATCCTTATAAACAAATCCACAATGTATTTAAACAATTTCACAAAAAAAAAATTTTCCAGTGTATTTCCATTAGAAATACTTGCACATCATGCAAATATTTATCAATGACAATGACAATGTTTTAATATCATATTATTATTAAACAAAAAAAATAGTTACAAATAGCTCATCAACATTGTTAGCTTCATCACAAAATTTATTTATCTTCATCACTGTAACAGATGTGTTAAAAGCTTCTGACATCATATGAGATTATTGTCTATGTCATCATGACCCATATTGTATGTTAACAAAAAAATCATATTATCACTTAAAATTACTATCTTATTTCTTAAAAATTAGGCCTGTAGAAATCCTGCCTTTCAAATTTAAATTTACTATTAAAACATTTGGCTCTTTTATCAAACCAATCTTCTGGTGTCATTATTTCACCATTTCTATGTAGTTCCAGTCCAACATAATTTCTTCTGTTTCTCTTATACTCATTAAATCTGTTATGACATATTCTATTATAATTGTTTGACCTCTTATAATGTTCATGTTTTTGTTTAAACTCATTTTGTGTAGTATGGCTTCTTTGATATTTTATTTGATCTTGAGATACTTGCTCAGAATACACTGTGTCACTATTTATAGAAACGCAACACATTTCTATTCCTTCAGATATTTTTTGTCTGTCCATTGTTTTACAATTTCTTCTGTTGTATTGTCTTTTATAACTGCCAGGTTGCCTATAATCAATGGTGCAACAGGATTTTTCATTACAAGTACTTCAATAGTACCCGATATCCATGGTGAGTCTACATCGATTACTGCCATGTTGCATTCCACCTTTGAGCCATCACCCATTTCGACTGTTGTCATGTTATGCCTGTATTGATCTTTGCGTACAAGATCATCTTGCACGATAACTGTACTGCATCCACTATCACGAAGACACTGTATTCTCCTGCCATTTACAAATGCTGGATAAAAGTTTATCCTTCCATGTGAACTGATCACATTTGCACAATACTGTTCAGTATTCTGTTCTTGTGGGCCGTATTTCTAGTGCCAGATCTTTGTGATCTTTCTAGTGTACGTGTTCTCTCTGTCCTATTTCTTTGTGGACTGATGTTAGGCGATTGTCTTCTTTGATACTGTTGAGTGTTGTAACTATGACTAGCTTGATGTCTGTCGGCTTTCTGACCATTTACTCTTCTGTTGTCATACTCTTTCGTGTATGACCTACATTCTCTCTGTCTCTTCCTACACTCCCGAATTAGATGACCTTTCATCTTGCAATAATGACATGATCTTATTTCCGGCTCTCTGACCTTCCAACCATGTGTATTGAGTTTATTTTGATTACTGCTCCTATTAGGAAGACTATGATATCTGTTCTGGATTATATTAGCATAGAATTCCGTATTACATATTTCATCATCTGGACGACTGTCCATATAGTCACTCAAAGCTCTGACTAGTTGATCAACGGTTTTCACCTATCTCTGTTTTATTAAAGCAAATACATCCTTGGTGCATATCTGTAATATTTTGTCAATGACAAACATTTCCAACACTGCTTGTGCATCCATTAAGTCAATTTCTGCCATTGTCAACCAAGACTTCAAACTTGACACTACATTGTCAATAAAGTACTGTGGTTGATCTTTATTGGACATCTTTAAAGAATGGAATTTCTTTCTGTAAAATTCTTCTGTTTGTTAAAGTGTTTCAGAAGTTTCTGTTTTACTTCATCATAGTCTTTGTCGTAGTAGTCTGGAATCGATCTAAGAGCAGTTCTTGCATCTCCCCTTAGAAGTTCGCTCATTAAATCTATCCAGTGCGCTCTAGGCACATTATTGCATCTGCATTTCTGTTCGAATATAGAGAGAAATGTATCAATGTCCTCAGCTTTACCATCACAAGATTGTAGTTTAAGATTATATCTGTTGAATAAGTTTTGAGTATTTGGTACATCTGGACTAGCTTCTGTGCAGTGATTACCAGAACTGGCCTTAATAGTAGCCATCTTTAGTTCATGATCTAGTCTGTCTCTCTGTACTTGGGCTTCAATCTCTAGTAGTTCTTTCTTTGCTTCTCTTTCTTTTGCTCTTTCTTCTCTTTCTTCTCTCTCTCTCTTTTCTCTTTCATGGGCTTCAATCTCTAGTAGTTCTTTCTTTGCTTCTCTTTCTTTGACTTCTCTGTCCATAGCCATATTCTTTTCGATGAATTGTAGCAATTTTTCTCCTTGTAACCCATATCTCTTTGCTTTTTCTTCAAAATCCTCCCAGAGATCTTGTACTGGAGATAACTTCCTTTCTTCCAACCTTTCCATATTTTCGTACTAAGTTTTCAGTGAGTTTTAAATAAACTGGGTCAGTTAGATATGTCTCTATGAGACAATTTATAATCTAAAATAAGATTTCCGTCACCTCTCAAATTAATTTTAAAATTTAATGCACAAAATATTCTATATAAAGCATATCATACTTATCAGTAATGAATAAATGACATAGCAATTAAATCAACAACAATCAATTAAGTGAGTCAATCCTTCCAATATCTGCAATAATGTTACTCAGCAAAATTAATTATCATGGAAATAAATGTTTTAAATAGTATAATATACAAATGAAACAACATGTGCATTTTTGTAGTTATTCAACTTTGTTTCTGTATGGTTCACACTTCAGCTTGAATGTGAACACATTTGAAAGGAATAAAACTGTTAATCTCTCCCTACGTCTGGACAATACTGTCTCTGGTCCAGTGTAGAACTTGACCCCAATTCCGGTAGGTATGACTTTACCTCTGTTGACTTGTTTCTCGCTGTACGGTTTCTTCAACAGTCTGTTTTCTGGATTGATGAGTTTGTTATAACACTTAAAGAGTGTTAGTCAGTAACGACTCTTTGTATGCGCAAGATTGCGGCATAAACACATTTAAGAACGTGAGTGTAAATCGTAACGATGACTAGGCTTGTTAGTACACAGCTGCCATCAGACCAGTTAACACACAGAGAGGACTTGTATCTTGGTAGATCAATGACTCTTCATAGGTATACGTGTGGGCTTACGTGTGTTTCACAACTCATGGCCACTCTTTAGTATTAGTTATGGTTGTAATACAGCTACCAAATAAATAATATACTAGATGTGTGGGCTTACTAGTGCTTCACAGCTCTTGGCCACAGTAAATTATTTGATTAATAATTAGGCTACAAAAGCGATGCCTGAATCAGTGGGCTTATTAGTGCATTAAAGCTCTTGGCCACAATAAATTACTTGAATAGATAAACTTAACTGGTATTAAGGTAGGTTGACATCACAATAATAACAGCACTGCAACGTTCACGCTGTTTTCCATTACCACCAAGTTAATAATACTTTAACCTAGTAGCTATTGTCATCCCACCGCTGCCACCAAATAAATAATAGGCTATGTCGTATCTTTTCGGAAGACGAACCAATGACAACAAAATAACCGTCCATGTCTTCTCCTTCTTTATTTCTTCACTTCCGTTTTATTACCCATTCATTAGGTGCGTTACAGTGCTACCAAATATATAACAGAGTCATGACAATCACCAAAAAAAAGTCTAATATTTGATCTGTCTGCTATTTAAATTTGTTGCATTGATAAAAAAAAGCATTATGTAAAAAAATAAAAAATATTTGACAATGTTTAGAGGTCCCCCGGACTTCAACAAAGTTTGCATAATTAAGCGAAAACTAGATAAAACCATACTTACTTGTAAAGTCTTACAGACTTACATGCAACATGCAAAAAGTAAAGCGCTATATAAATTGTTTTATAGTCTTTGGTTTTATAATGTTTGGCAGCCATGAGAGATTTTGATAAACAATTGTGCTAGAAATTAAATTTTAAATTCACATTTTGTTAGCATAAACAACACTTTTCCTTACCGCATATTGATGACCAAGGTAAGCATTTTAATTTCTTTATTTATATTATTTTAATTTCTGATACACATGACCTATAAAATTAGAACATGGAAATAATATGGAAAACAACAATATGTTTTTTACACCTTCTAAGGACATGCTGGCTGACCCTGACACCACTTCAACAGTGTCATATCCAGTTATTACTGCGTAAACTGGAACAAATGAAATCTTTATTGGCAACAACTTTTCAACTGTGGCCACCAAATGTTGAGACTATTATCAAGAATGTAGTAGATCTAGCATTCTAAAGGCCTACGAAAGGTCTTCCAGCTTTGGATCATTTGATAAAACACTTGCAAAAAAAGTCGCTCGACCCCATTAACGAGATGCCGCAGCATTGGAACGTCAGAAACGCGCAAGAAAAGAAAATGCAGCACTTTCAACGATATCAGTTCCTCCCAACGTGGGTAGCAGTGACGAACACGTTGATTCTACTTCTAAATCTGAAGGTAATATGGAGGATGTTGATAACTGTTTTGATGATATAATGCCATTGCAAAAGCAAAGAAAGCCAACAGGAACTTTGGTATTTGTACCTCCAGATGTTTTAAGCCGACCATGTCATGTGTTTCTAGTGACAACACAGCAGGCTGCTTTCACACAGGGCCTTATTAGTGAGTCTGGGGGTGATGTATCAATGGTGGCTTCTTCCTATGCCACTGCAGATCGTTAATGTCGCAAAGTTGTAACTGAGATAGCTATATAGATCCTCGACTCCTGGGAACCACACAAACTCTGCACGTTCCACTGGGATGGCAAACTGACACCTTCTCTAAAAAAAAACATCGTGTCACTGAAGAACGCATAACAGTTGTTGTTGTTGATGCAATGCAATTGAAACTTCTAGGAGTGCCAAGGCAACAAAGAAACCTGTTAGTGAAATAATTGCAGAATTAACCATGAAGCTAATGGCAAGAGTGGCATTGTAATGATTGTATCGTTAATATAACATTCAACACAACAAGATCAAACACTTGTCATTAGACTGCTGCCTGCATTGCCATACAAAATAAGATGCAACGTGCTGTTCTGTGGTCAGGTTGTCGCCATCACATTGGTGAAGTTCTCCTCTCGCATGTGTTTGCAGACATGAAAATATAAGTTTCCAAATCCCCGGATATAACTTTGTTCACCAGGCTGAGAAATAATTGGGAATTGAAGGTACATGATTGGTCTCATGTACGTCATTCGTTTACGTTAGCTGATCATGATCTGAAGGCTCAAGAGCGACTGGCAATAATGAGAGATGCTGTAATTGCTCATGCCAACTCTTGTAACAAACCGAATTCTTGCGAGACGACTACCACGAATTCTTTAAGCTGTCCCTTTTTTACTTGAACGCTACAAATAAGGAGGTTAACTTTAAAAGACTAGGTGCCCTGCACAGAGTACGATGTATGGCAAAGCTGATATATTGCCTCAAGATTGCACTGTGTGAGGAACAAATTCAATTATTGCCTCCATGTACTATTACCACATGCGACCAAGTGCCAAAGATTTATGTCGTGTGATAGCTCACTTGCAAAAAGAGTGTGGATGCACCATGGAATGATCTTCAGCTCTACAAGCGACTTTTGGATTACAACGATGTCAACAAAGACATACCCAAGTGAGCAATCCGTGGCTTGAATAGGCATCTATGGTACCTGACTGCTGAAATGATCCCACTTGCTCTGTTCAGCAATGAAGTGCCTGTGTTGGAAAAGCAAGCTCTAGCAGATGCTCTACTTAGGCTTCGACCGGTGGTTGCCCTCCAAACTCCACAGAATCGATTTGGAAATGGTTGAGGAAAACCACGATTTCAATCAATTGATTCTTTAACTCAGTTGTGTGATCTGGATGGAGTTGACTTGTGGTTTTTTATATACAAACTTCAATTGGACACAGGATTCCTCGAACTGCCTGTTGATGATTGGTGCCAAATAGCTTCTTACATTGACAGTGCAGAAAATGTTGCTGCTATTAACGTTGTTAACGATTGTGCCGAGATAGGAGTGAAACTAGAATCCGACTTTGTAGAAGCAAAGCGAACGGATAAACATTTTCAAAACATTCTTCAAGTGGTAGAAATGACCGCAAAAACATCTAAAATTTGCGTAAACCTAACAAACGTGCAACAAAGTGAAACTGAATCAAAAACAACAGTAATAAACAATTCAATACTTTTATGTAATTTTTATATAGGCTAGAATAAACGTTTTTTCTTTACATGTCATGTTTTGTGATTTCTTGGATTGGGGGGGGGGGGGACCTCTAAATCAACCCTGATTTGAAAAATATTTTACACAAGTTATTATTAATGATATTAGAACAAATTAGAAACATAGACAGCTCAAAAACAAAAGTGTTGCGGTAAAAATTTTAATCGCAAATTTTTTTTGATGCGTTAATCGCAAATTAACGCTTTTTAATCAGCAGTCCTAATTTAATTACGCAATGAGGTCATTTTATTTATTTACTTTTGCTATTTTCTAATTACAGTACAAATGAGAGCAAAAAAAAAGCTATTTCATATTAAGCCCATACAATGCATACGGCAACACAATTTTACCTTCTTTAAGTTAATTTATAAACATCAATAAAATTAGGTATATTCATGTTGGTTTCGCAAAAAATGCTGACAAACCTGCTTTTAAAGAGCATAATAGTACGTTACACAGGCCATTTTTATTTTGTTCAAGCAAAATAAAAGCTACCGGTACATAAAAGTGGTGTGTGTATTAGAGGGTGTTTAGGCAGCCGGGGCCAGTTTGTTTATTCTGTAAATAGGCAACTTCCAGATAATGAAAAGGAAAGATAAAAAAAACGTTACAACCAGGGACGAGGCGTGACTGTTACCGGTCTAACTCTTAGAGATAAATGTTTGGATGTTTTACACTATATACAAAGCACAAACGAACAAAGATTTATATATTTGTATAACGTATTTGACTAACAACATATACGATTTATATATAACTGATGTTATATATATTTAAACTTACAGTTATTTTATCATGAATGATTATGCTAACTATATTCAATAAACACAGTACCATTTTATAGCAATATATACATCTTTGTTCGTTTGTGCTTTGTATATAGTATAAAACTTCCAAACATTTATCTCTAAGAGTTGGACCGGTAACAGTCACGCCTCGTACCTGGTTGAAACTGTACTGGTATATCAAACTTGTATCAAACTTTATAGTTGCATAATATGTGTACGAATATTAACTCTCAACCATTGTTCATTTTCAGCCATTTTTTAAGCTGATTGCAGGGTGTTTGGTAAAACTAAACATTTTTCATTATCTTATAAGCTACCTAGTGATGTTATACATCACTGAATTCAGAAATGAATAAGCTATTTAATGATATAAAACTTTTTATATTATAGAAATTTTTAATTTTGTAAAATTATAGTGTAAATGATTTTTTTATTATTTTTTTTAACTAAAAATACAAATACATCACAAACAGTAAGAATAAAAAAAAAAAGTATGAAGAATTTAAACAAAATCTTTATTATTTACATAAACATTATTCATTTATACAACACATAAACAAATTTGGACTAAAAATTTTGACATTTTTTTTTTTATTCCACTATAAATGATACTATAGAAAATGGAAAAAATAAAAAAAAATAAGGACTGATGCCTCTAGTGTGAAAAAAAGACATATAATTCTCACACAATAAGTACAATGTTAGACTAGACAAAATTGATCATTAAAATGTATATATTATTATTATAAGTGACAGGAAACACATTTAAATGAATTGATAATTACTTTAAATGTTATTTATGATAAAGTAAAAGACAATTTCTGTCATCTTGAAAACATAAGAAAGTATCACATGCAGAACATTTAGTTCTTGTTTTTCTTTCAAGTTTATAAAGATAATAACATAATTTACAGTTTTTTCTTTCCTTTGAAGGAACCATTACAGGTAAAATAGGATGATTAGTTTTTATTTTATATGCTGTCGCTGTCGGAACCTCATCTAAGTCATCAATCTTTCCTAACTGTCTAATTAACTCTATTGTGTAATCTAACTGACTATATCTTGCTGGTCTATTTAATTCAATAATATCTGGATTTTGTTTCCTCCAGTCTTGAAAAAGAATATAACTATTTACCCTAGCAATATCAACAAAATGAAAAAATAAAGTTTTCCACCATTTATTTGTTTTTCTAAGCATATTATATTTATTTAAAAGTTGATCACTTTTGTCTACCCCTCCCATATTAATATTATAATCCTTGACTAAAAGTGGTTGTCTTACTTCTAATTTTTCAAAAGTCCGATTTTTTTTTATTTCTTCTCATGACTGAATTAAAAGAATTAGCTTTATGCATTGTAGAAACCAAAGATACTGTTTTGTTATCCCTCCACTGCATTGTTAAAGTTTCCTCTTTCCTAACCCATCTCATATCACCCCTCTTTGAAGTCTTTTCCCATTGTTTTACATTTTTTAATTCAGTAGGAAATCCTTTTCTAGTAGTCAAAATGGTACCACAGGCTAATACACCTTTTTTTAACAAATCTTTTACTAAAACAAAACTAGTATAAAAATTGTCGAAAAACAAACGATAGCCTTGGTTAACAATGGAAGATATTAAATTCATTACAACCCCATAAGCTAATCCAAATGGTGATAAAGTTTCAGACTTACCCAAATAAACATCAAAATCATATGTATATCCAGTAACAGAATCCGCGAGCACCCATAATTTCATCCCCCACTTAGTTGGTTTATCTCTAATATACTGACGAAATGAATATCTTCCTTTGTTTCTAACCATTCGTTCATCAATTGAAATATTAGGTCCAGGCTGGTATAATTTCATGCATTTTCTTCTAATGAAATCAAATAAAAACCTAACTTTAGTCAATTTATCCTCTGCCTTTTCGGTGTTTCGGTTTGAAACTTTCAAAAAACTAAGTATTTGTTCAAAACGTGGCCTGGTCATAAAGGCTCTTGCCCATAGTCCATTGAATAAACTTTTTTTGTTCCAGTAAGACTGAACATTTGGAGCTTGTATCATTCCCATGTACATTAAAAGTCCAATAAAGCTCATAAATTCTTCTTCACCTACATCTGTCCAGTTTTTGTACATGGCTGGTTTAGTTGGTCCAATAAATGCAGCATTCTGATTAGTCGTGTTGCATAGTTCTCTGACCAAAAATGAAGTAAAAAACAGAGAAAAAATGGACAGAGGAGTCAGATACTTTTTTCTGTCTTGTCTTGTAAATGACTCTGGAAAATGAGCTCCAGGAGTTCTCTCAGGTTTGAAGGGTGGCAAAGCATCAGGAGGTCCAGAATCTTGGTCATCATAACTGAAGATAAAAAGATGTAGTAACATTAGAAAATTTTTTTTTAAAATGAAACAATGATATTTTGTTAAAAATTTATTCAACAAAATATTCAGTAATAAATTAGCCATATAAAATTGTTGAATTATTTCTTTTGTTTTGTTCAAATGTGAAAAAAAAGATACGTTACCAATGTAAACAAAATAAAGTTACATTTACTATGGCCCTAAACAAATATGAATTATAAATGAATGAGTGGAAAATGTACCTTTAATTATATAAATAGTTAAACTAACATAATTTTTGTAAATGTTTTGATACCTATAAATATCTACTAATGAATATACAATTAACAAAATAAAAAAAAAATTGGAAAAAATTGCCATGTGCGTTTCGGCTTTGCCACTAAGACTAATGTTTACCTTCCATTGTTGACATGTTTAGTGGAAAATCGATGTATATTTTCAGTTTCACTGACTTCTTCTTCTTCCTCTTCAAGCCAAACTTCATCCTCACTTGAAATATAGTCATTTTCATCGTCGGAAGATGAATTTATATCCATAATTCTTTAAAAAAATTGAGACGCTAATAAAAACAGGACTGTCGTAAAAGTGACAAAATGGCGTCCATCATCCCGGAAGTTTGTGACGTAAACACGAGACTTTTATTTAATATTTTTTTTATTTAAAATGTAAAAAATGTGTAAAATGTTGTATTTTTTTGCTAAAATATTCATTTTTTTATAACAAAACATAAAATAAATTGATCAAAAGTAAAAATATAAAGAATTATAACATAAAAAAATCGTCGATCACCGGTGATCGAAAAGCCAATGCTACGATGGTTGAGAGTTAATAGTTGATTTGGTTATACACTGTAGGATGTTGGAATACTGTCAATATTTCTGTTAAGTTGTAAACAACTGATTGGGAACTGGCAACTATACCAGTATGGTAGTAAAAAAAGATCAATCACGAAACTATATCAGTTCTATATTAGTAACCCTAAAGAGTTAAATGATCGAGGTAAATATGTTCAGTCAATTCAAAATACAGCTTAAAAACACTTCCTGTGATAGGCTTAGTTAGCAAAATTATTATCAGATTCTCGCAATTAAAAATGGGATGGGGTGGATCATAAATAAGTTTGCATGTACGCCCAAAAATGTACTATGATGACCCTACTCGAATGTTTGTATATTTTTATTTATCACCAGGTATTGAATTTATTAAGGTACTCCAGGTGTCTATAAATAGCAATGGGAAGTCCCGATTTCTCAAAAAGTCGATTTTTCAATTATGATAGTTTCTTGTAGGAAAATATCTCAGGAATCGATTGGTAATGTCATAAATATACCTTTATATTATGTTTTATATTAAAAAAAATTTTGAAGGGGGTTGGGGTCAGAGATGAGCGGACAGCGGACGTGTCCGCTTGCGGACGCAGATCCGCAGACTTTTCCTAATCTTCAGACTGACAGCGGACGCTTCGTATGGTTAAGTTGCGGAATCACGGACTGACGCGGATCCTGGCGCCCTTGCCTATAATAATTTAGTTTTAAGGGTAGCCACCAGGCGGGAATAAGAGAAAAAAAAGAGACTTCAAAGAAATCTTTTATTATATAATTAATACATTAGGGCTAGGGAAAGGTAAAAAGTACTTTTTAACCCTGTCTATTTGTTCAACATCACGAAATTCTGGTTTGATACCAATATCCAAGCCCATTTCCCGTTACTTTGTCGTGTGGCAATTGGTATCCTAAGCGTTCCTGCTAGCAGCGCCAGCAGTGAGCGAGTATTCAGTACAGCTGGCAGAGTTCTGGAGAAACGGCGCAGTCAACTATCTAGTAGTTCAGTGGATGCTCTACTGTTCATGCATTCGATGCATCACGCTGTGGACACATGAGTCTTCATAACACTGTATTGTATAATATGGGGTTATTTAGATAAGCCCAAGTGAAATTTTGTAAATTGCACTACATTTTCATGTTTCTCTTCGCTGTTTGACATGATGCTCTAGCCTATGCTGCATTTTCTTCTCCTCAGTTTTTAATATTACCGTTTAATATTTAATCTTTGAAAACTTTATGTTTTGCTTACAGTTGAATAAAAAATCTTGTGTTGCTTTTTACTTCATGTTTTAATAATTTTCTTTAGCGTTACTATAAAAAATTTCAAGTCATTTAAACAGCTAAATTTCAGCAATGCGGACGCGCGGACTGACTGCAAACCAATGTTGTAAGATTCTGCGGACGCGGATCATAGAAATCCATGGACGAACGCGGACGCTAAATTTCAAGATCCGCACTCCTCTGGTAGGGGTACGTGTTATTTTTTCAAGATCAGAAAAAAAACCCACCATTTCAAACATGCGATGCTAAAAAATGGGGTGGGCTTTCACACAGAGGACGACCTAATAAGAAAAGCTATTATACGTTTCAAACTAAACATGAATGATATATTTTAACTGATTCGTAATTGATATCCATTTCTCTTTCTAAAATGTTCAAACTTTTGAGTTAAAGCAATCATTTTCTATTTTTATTATTATTTTATTCTTTTTTATTAGAGCTTTCACCATCAGACTCCGACGAGGGGCAAGATCTGGAGTTTTTGGCAGGTGAAAACAATGGCAGCGATTATGAACCTCAACCATTCAGCCAAGAAGAACTCAATGATCTGATACGAGACCTAAATCTATCCAAGCAAGCATCTGGGCTTTTGGCACCCAGGCACAATGAAAGAAATTTTCTCAAACCAGAAACTAAAATAACATCTTATCGGAAAAGAGAAGATTTTCTTCTTCCATATTTCAGCCAAGAGGAAGATCTTGTTTACTGTAATGACATCCCTGGACTACAAGACTACCATTCTGAAGAATGGCGTCTTTTTATAGACAGTTCCATCAGAAGCTTGAAATGTGTTCTGTTACACAATGGTAACCATTATGCATCTCTTTCCATTGCCCACTCAACAACACGTAAAGAAGAGTATGAGAATATCAAAACAGTATTGCAGATAGTCCGTTATTCTCAGTGGTCCATTTGTGTTGATCTAAAAATGGTAAACTTCTTGCAGTCAGGATACAAAATACCCATACTTCATGTGCCTTTGGGATGGCAGGGCAAGACAAGATAATTTGGATAAGAATGACATGACCTGCAAGGGAAGCCATGACTGTAGGTAAAGAAAATATCATCAACAAGCCACTGGTTGACAAAAATAAGAACATTCTCCCACCGCTTCATATCAATTGAGGTTTAATGAAACAATTTGTTAAGGTTTTGGACACATCTGGCAATTGCTTCAAGTATATTTGCAGACCATTCCCCGGATTGAGCATGGAGAAGCTGAAAGCTGGGATTTTAGACGGTCCTCAGATTGAAAACTCATCAACGATCGAAATTTTACTAATATCATTGATCACCTTGAAGCTTCTTCATGGAACATTTTGTTTCAATTGTCAGGAACTTCTTAGTTAATAACAGAGCAGAGAATTACGAAGAACTGGTGCAAGATATGCTCGCTAACTTCAGAAACATTAGAGCAAATATGAGCATCAAGGTACATTAGATGCACAGTCATTTAGACAAATTTCCAGGTAACCTTGGGGACTTCAGTGAGGAACAAGGCGAGAGGCTCCATCAGGATATGAGGATGATAGAGGAGAGATATCAAGGAAGATCGGACATACATATGATGGCTGACTACTGTTGGAGCCTCCAGCGCAATCGCCCCAACGACACACACAAAAGGAAGTCGAGCAAACAGCGATTTGCTAATGCATTATCATAGACAATTAACATATTAATTACCGGTAATTAATTAATTAGACATAATTAGTTTTTCAAATGAAAATGTTTTCCTCTATAACACTATTACACATATTTTTGAACAAATTTCTGCATGACTATTAACAGTTTCCCTACTATTATTTAGTATACTATTTTACTTCATGCAATTCTTGACAATTTTCAAACACGGTGCATACATTATTTAATTAATTTTAATTATCTCGTAAAATAGAGCCAATCTAGCAAAAGCACTTACATATTCTAAATCAGCATGGTTGACTTTGTATTAAATGATTCTAATATCACATGCAATGAATTCACTGTTTACAAGTGTAATATAATACTCAAGTTAATATTTTTACCTACAATGAAAAAATAAAGCTAAAAGTAAGTTACTATTACTCAGAAATAATTAATTACACATTTTTAGAGCATTTTCGAAAAAAAAATACTCTATTGTCCCCGTTTTTGTCTGTCTGTCTGTCTGTCCGTCATCTCCCTAGATCTCAACAACCATAAGTCCTAGACCCATGATGTATATATCATTTTGTAGGTCTTGGCCTGCCAAGAAATGACGTATCTCCATTTCGCGATCTGACCTCTGAGGGCCGAAAACGGAGGCGTTTTAAGTACCATTTTTAGTATATAAGCTATATTAATAATGGAGCGCCCTATATCTCAGCAACCATAAGTTTTAGACCCATGATGTATATATCATTTTGTAGGTCTTGGCCTGCCAAGTTGACATCAAAAGTCCATTTTGCGATCTGACCTCTGAGGGCCGAAAAAGGGGGCGTTTTAAGTACCATTTTTGCTTATATTTTAAATATAAATAATAAAAGGTAATCAAAGGGGCGTAATCATTATTTATTTTTGTAACAGTTATTCAACATGATTACTTCCCTCTCTATCAAAATTCAGCACAATTTATGGCTGTCACCCGGAAAAAAAATACGGATTTCGTCCGGCGTAACCGAAAATGCTCTAAAATGCCCTTTGTCCCAAACTGAAAAGACTTAAATTGCTTGTTTATTCATTTGTACTTCAACAGAATAACAATGGCACTACCTAAAAAAGAAAAGAAGAAAGTAAGGGCAGCCTGGAAATGAACTTCTAAGAGGTCTATGGGATCTTCTACACCTGCCTCAACACCAGCATATACACCTGCCTCAGCTCCATCTTCTACACCTGCCTCAACACCAGCATCTAACCTGCCTCAGCACCAGCTTCTACACCTGCCTCAGCACTAGGTTCTACACCTGCCTCAGCACCATATTCTACACCTGCATCAGCACCGGTTTTTACACCAAATCAGCACCAGGTTCTACACATGAAACAGTACCAGGATTTACACCTGCCTCAACACCAACTTATACACCTGCCTCAACACCAGCTTCTACACCTGCCTCAACAACGGTTTTTACACCTGCATCAGCACCAGCTTTTACATTTGCATCAAACCAGCTTCTACAACTACCTATGCATCAGCTTATAAGTGTCTATTAATGAAGAGGTTCAGGTGACAAATAAATATAATACATCTCTAATTCAATTACAATGTATTGAACTTCATTAATGTATTTTACTTGTCTTTTAATCAAAGAGCTGTTGCGGCTTCTTTGGTCATGTTGGGATGAGTGCATCCATTTACTCATTTGGTTCTAGTGTCCCAAAATTATTTTTGTTCAGAAATCTGGATTAAAGATATCTGTTAGTGTCGGAGTGGCGGTTCCATATTACTACTTGCAAATTGTTAGTTTTAGGTTTGGAAGTAGGACTGGAAACAGAACTATTGTGTATTAAAAGGGATAACATACGAATTGGAAAATCATATAGTAATGCATAGTTAGATTTTAAAAATGATTCTGATTGATTAAAATGTTAAATGTGTATTTTTATGAACATATCTCATGTAATTAGTACATAAAGTTAGTGTATGGCATTAATGTAATAATTTTTTTGAATATTTATTGAAATGAACTTGTTTGGATGTGTTTCTAAAACCATAATATTTTTTTTCTGCCGATGTTTATAGTGTTAAAATTGTTTATTCATATTACAATATGGCTTACTTTCACTTTCCAATCATTAAATATCTTTTTTAGGCCACGTATTTTGTTTAATAGAGCTTTGTGACAGTTTTTCGCGTTTTTTGTCAAAATCGCATTTTTAAAAAAAATCTTGTACCTTTTTGACACTTTTACAAAAACTGCTTAAGATATAAGCTTACAATTGTGCTTGCTGACTCTTATATCTATTGTTGACAGTTCTCCAATTTTTTGTTTTGGAAATATTAAATAGAATTTTTTTTATAATTTATTTTCTTACATACCCCCCAAAAAAATGTAACTTTTTTGAGTGTACCGAAATAAAAAAATCAGTTTAATTATTTTCCATTTCTTCTAACAAAAAAAAATTGACGTTTGTTAGAAATACACCCGTTAACATTTGTGCAAAGTTGTTTTATGATATCTACAATAGATTTTAAAAATTGGTTCTTTGAAAATATATCTTAAAATTACATATTTTAACCCCAAAAAGTCACATAATACATTTTTTTATATTTTTTTTTAATAATTTTTTTAATTTTTTTTTTAATTGTACCAAAAATGGCTAGTGTAGCTTAAAAAATTAAAAAAAAAAATGTAAAAAAAAAAAACTTGCAGAAACCTTGCATCGATCACCTTAAATGCTTATGGAAACATTATTTTGATTATAGGTATACATTGATAAAGAGTCAGTAACAAAAGTAAATATATGTATATACATTTAAACAAATATAATTCACTATAGCGCAATATAATTAAACGTGCATAAGTATATATTGTTTTTTGAGACTATATATTACATAAAAAAATCGGTAGCAAAAAAGACTATAAATATATAATTAAACGTGCATCTTTATTTATAGAATAAGGTATAAGCAAGGAAAATAAATACACGTATCAATGTGAGTGAAAATGAATGCCTTTTACAACCATACTAAATTTTGATTAAATTATATTTAAAATATGTTTAAAATAAAAGAATCAAAATAAAAAGTAAGTTACTATGTGGTTTGTTTTAAATTACGTATGTTTTTAACGGCCGTGAAAATGGCTGACAATCCTGTTAACAACGCTACCCCAGTCACAGTGAATTAAACTTTATTGGAACTTAAACACCTAGTTGGTAAGAAGAAACGAAACAAACTTGTAGATAAATGGTTACATTATTTGTTCATTACTCTTTTAGCTTTATATTTCTTTGGAAATGTTTATTGTTGTAGTTATAATAACTTTATTTTGATAAACTTCGAGGTCATTTTGATGTTTTTGTACATTGAACAATATCACTCATGTTTGCGGACACTTCTATTTTTTGCTGGCTTTTTTTAAAGTGATAATAAAATTTTCTAAGACATTATATATTCAAAATTGACTAGTATATCTTTTTTACAATTGTTAGATAGTTTTATTATCTCAAATTTAAATAAACAGGATAGGTCACGTGATCGGTAATGGATTGTCAATGTAAACATGTGGGCCGACCGAATTAACATAACTATTATTGAATGGATATTTTTTTAAAATTATTGTTGTAATATAACTTTATTTTTAATCTATACTTAAATTCACTATTATCTATGTCAGATCCATTTATTAAAGATCATAATTATCTTCATCAGACGTGAACAACTCAATACTTTATAGAAGATTTATTTGCTAGTTTGAAGGAATAAATTTATTGCCGTGGCTACTAAACTAGTAATATACATTACTTCTTCAACTCTGGTTTTGAAAGAGGAAAATGGCAAGTCATGGACACATGTAACTGTTAGGCCTATAATTTTTAAAATTAAAATATCTCTTAGCCACACATGCGTTTGTATTAGGCCTACTATTAAGTATTATCTATATATATATAATTCTCTTTTTCGCCAAACCATGCGGAACAGCCTGCAAGACTCAATTATATATATATATGTGTGTGTGTGTGTGTGTGTGTGTGTGTGTGTGAATGTATGTCGCGTTGATGGAATTCCCGAATACGTCAAAGCAAGCAAGATGCTTTCATCTTTCAACAATGTTCGACAACTCGCGTATTTTCTGATTTCTTTTCTAAAACCAGATTATTTTAATTTCTAATATTGTCCTTTTATTTAGTGAAATATATTAAGCATTACGAGCACAATGGTGGTTGTAAAATAATATTTCATGTCTAGACAGCTCCATTAATTTTTAAAACAGTATTGTTTGGTCTTAATCATGTTTTTATGTGCTCTAACTACGAAAGCATTTCATTTATCCCCTGTAGCGCTAAATTCTGTATCCATTTAACCGCAGAAAATGAGTGAATGCTGTACATAAAATAACATTAACATGTCAACTGATTATTGTAAAAAAAAAAAAATAAAACATTTAATACTACAATTATGTGTGAAGAATAAAGTAATACTGAACTAATTTCCAATTTTACAATTAAAAAAATGGTGTATAATTATAAATAAGATGTGAAAATGCTTTGGCTGGGCCGGCGCTACCAATAGGCTTCAAAGTGAGTCAAGAGAACACATTCAACGCTGAAGTGTAGACAATAAAATATTATATATGGTTAAATCTTTGGGTTTGATTTCTTTGCGCTGCTGAATTGGGGAAAATCCCAATTAAGAAAATTAAAAATATGTTTACAAACAAATGTTAACTGCTTTAGAATATGTACGCATTACAAAAAAATAATAACTAATAATAATCTGTAGGGAGCGACCGATATGCCTTTTTACCAATAGTCCGATACCGATATTTTCCCCCAGCATTTTTACCGATACCGAGACCGATATTTTCTTTTTAGGGGCTGTCCATTATTTATGTCAACAAATTTTTGGCGATTTTTACCTCCCCCCCCTCCCCCTTGTCAACAACTTGTCAAACTTCCAGAGACCCCCCCCCTATAAAATACGTCAACATTTGATTACCCCCCCCCCTAAAAAGGTAGCTTCCAAAATGTTTATGTGGCAAAATTAGTATGAATATAGTTAGTTTAATTAAAATACTGAATGTTAAGCGAGTGTGTAACACAGAACTACAAACGCTGCTTAATTTTCCTATTTATTAAGTAATTATATTAAATTAAAAAAAGTAACATTGTTGACGTCCCCCCCCCCGTCAACAATTGTCAAAAATTTTCTGAGCCCCCTCCCCCCTATTTTGTTGACGTAATTAATGGACAGCGCCTTAAGCAACAACAATGCCAAACACGTATTATTCTCGTAGTGTATGACGAATTTCAACCCATGTTCACATATTTTGTAACACTTCGCCCCCCCCCCTTTCAGCGACCGATATTTTTTTTAATCAACAACAATGCCAAACACGTGTCTTTCTCGTGCTACAGCTAATGACGTATGTCAACCCATGCTTACCCCTTCCCTGTCATATTTCGTGACACTTCGCCCACACGTAAGTCTTGTTTCCCCCCCCCCTACTTCCCATCCCAACAAAAAATACACACAGATGTTCACTAATTGTATCATTCAAGGTCATACATTAGAATTAAGAAATGCCAATCCTATTGTTTCAAGGTCATATCTCTAATGTAGACGTGACAATTTCTGTGTACGGGTTTTTTTTTCCTTTTTTTTAAAATCTTGTCTGGTCTGGTTATAGAAATGGGTTATTTACTGATTTTTTTTTTATGCAACCCTGTTGTGAAAAAAAAGCAATGTATTGGCAGCCAAAAAACGGCCGGTCCGACAGTTAACCCATTGTGCCAATATCGGTTTGACTATCGGTCGCTCCCTACAACAATCGGCCGATCCGATATTAACCGATAGTGTCAATATCGGTCCGATACCGATACCGACCCGATTATCGGTCGCTCCCTAATAATCTGTACTGACTAGCATCAAAATAACTCTATAGTGTGCTGGGGGAAGTGGTGAATTGAGGCAGACCAAAAATAAAAAGCAATGCAAATTGAAACGCCCCCCCCCCCCCCCGAAATATGTTTGTTAGAAACTGAAAGAAAAAAATCCTCATCTTGAAAAAAAAAGCATTAAAAAAATATATCTAAGCAATAAAGAGAAAATTAAGTCTGGCAGCTCATGGAGAATCAAGGCAACCAAAGAATTAAATAAAAATCTGTAAACAATAAAATAAAAAACAAGTTGCTGGAAGGTACCAGATTGTGTGACCATAAAGTCTGCAATTATAGGTTAAAAGTTCAACTTTGCATACCATGTATGTCAGCCTGTTATTTTTTGTTTTGATTGCTTATTTAACAAATAATTACAGTAATTATATTGATTGATAAGGTGGCGTATGCTACGCCTCGGGATGACTAGTTATTAATATTAGTTCAGTTTGAGTATTAGAAATATATTGAATTTTGGTTATCTTTTTACTTTTAATTAAACATGGTTCTCACAAATCCAAAAAAAAAGCAGTATATTATGTAACCTATGTGGACCAATTTTGAATGTGGGTTATATATTTTAAAGCCTTGCAACTTTTTGAGTGAATAAATGAAATATACACAGTTCACTGAAGGAGTCTGTTCTTTCAAAACTAAATAGATTAACTAATGAACTTATCATTTATTTGTATTTAAATTATATTCAGTAAACAAAGACTATTGATAAACAAACCAGTGTACCTTTTTCTACTAATGGAGAAATACATGGAAACATAATAAAACATTTAATACAAATTAAAATTTTAATAGTTGGGTCAATAACTGGAGAAAAAGTCCTTGATGAAATAGTCGTTCTATATCAAGAAGAAATTAGAGTTAAAATCACTAAATTATCAATAAAAAAGTACATTACCTCTAAGTAAGCATGGATTGAAACAAAAACAGATGTTTTTTGAAAAGCTCCAGAAATAAACCTTTATTACTATTATAGGCTTTAAAAGATAAAATTGAAAAAGAATGAAATGATGATGATTAACATTGCAGGATCTATATACAACCTATACAAGCTATAGCTTTTAGGGGGGCCCAAAAATTGACAGAGTGAGCGATTTTCATGTATATTTAAATATTTGGCACTGACATTTAATAACTGGAATTGTAAAGGGCCCCATATCCAAAATAGCTTAGGGCCTTATGACGTCTAAATCCGGTCCTGCTGATCAATTAAATGTTACTCATTTAAAAGGTATATGCTTACATTAACTTAAAAGTAAAATTACTTAAATTTCGAAAGTAGCACTTATTTAGGTGAGCTCCTGTATTGGTAAAATACTAAAATGCGTACGTTATTTTTTGCTTTCCTTGAATTATGAAATATTTAGAATAAAATTGAAACGAATGCATTTAATGTTACTGTTATTATAGTTACTAATATAACTTTTCAAATAATACTTAATAGTGGATTTTTCCCCAATGAAAAGTATTTTTTATTGATTTTTTACATGCATGGATATATCCATCCCTGTACTGTATATGCAAAAGTAATTGGTCTAACGACTACTTTATAAGTTAAAAGCTTTTTATATTCTTTATATTCTACATGCTCATATATAAATATTGAATATATAAGTAAAAGACTTTTTTTGAGGATTTTTGAAAATGACCAATGTTTTAGTTGTTTTTTACACCACCTATTTATAACCTTTTTTATTTTAATCATAAATAATCGTAAGATATTAAAACTATTTGAATGTATAGAACTTAAAGTACCCTACAATTTGATGAAATTAGTTCTTATTTGTGTTTATTACAATATTTTGTATGATTATTTGAAATATCACGAATTTTGAAAATTTATCTCCCTTTTTATTTTTTCTAAAAAATGATGAAATCCCATTTTCAGTGCTATAAATTTTAATGATATTTTAATTTTACACCCTTGAAAAAAATGAGTTTTGTTTTATGTGTTTGTGCCGAGTGTAAATGATTTTGTCTACAGGAAATACTTTTGCAGATAACGCTTGGCAGAACTTGTACTTTAAAAGGTGTAGTGGAAAAATGAAAAAGTCACATTTTGAAAAATGTATATCTCATAGAGAATTTGAGCTATAGTGATAAATTTGATGTCCACTTTCTTAGATTGTCGAGTTCTTGCAATATTCATGTTAAAAAAAGCTGTAAACCATTTTAAAAAACCAATTTGTGGTACCTTTTAATAATAGGTTATATTTTTACTTAAAATCATGTAGGAAATAGGATTAACTAACAAAAACTTCTTCAAAACAGCAATTTCTACCCAAAAAAATGATGTGTATGGGACATTAAGGTAACTTCGTTTAATATATTTTGTCTATTATCCCCTGACTTGCTTTCAGACTAGTCATTTCATAATTCTTGGTGGCATTTTTTAAAAGTAAGTTTTTGTGCTAAATTACAACTATATTTAAAGGATTTTTCAAATAACATTTTATAGCCTATATAGTAAAAATTTTCATTAAAAAAATATGGCCAGAAGTTTTTTAAGCTGTAATTTCATCAGAGAAATTCCCAGCACAAAAAATACCGTACAGTATTTGGCTTTATATTTTTCAATATTCAAGTGTATTTTCAGATGTATTTAGTTTATCTAATATTTGCGGTTTTAATCTAAAGTACACTGACAATGAACCTCTTAACTGATGCAGTTTGAAGCTATGCTATTTATAGAATAAATTATATTATTTTATATCAATTCACCAAATCTTACAATCGTCCTCAACAGTGTTCCTCATAGATCAATGAAAGATCTTTGTCAAGTCTTCATCCATCTAACACAAAAGCACGATCAGGACAAGCTATTGATTTTGCTGTAGAGCCACAGACTGAACCATTTAGCTAGCTTCGTCTTGAGGACAAGTGTTTATTAATTGTATTTCTCGGGGTGTTTCTTGTCGGGAAATTCTCAACAATTGGTGAATACAATGTAAGCAGCAGAATAATGCACATCTCTATACCACTGACACTATTTACATTCTATATTTCATACTTTTTGTAATAACAAATTATTTATTTTTAAAGTGAATAAGAGAAGTCCAAGTGGGAGAAAATGATGAATAGAATAAAGATTATTGAAATATAATTCAGTAAGAAACAACGATAACTGTTTGACTGCAAAGTAACTCTTCAAGAAAAACGAAGACGGCTTAAACATAATAGGAAACACATTTTACCGAAATATGTCAAAAGGGGGGGGGGGGGGGGGGGGGGGGGGGGGGGGGGGGGGGGGGGGGGGGGGGGGGGGGGGGGGGGGGGGGGGGGGGGGGGGGGGGGGGGGGGGGGGGGGGGGGGGGGGGGGGGGGGGGGGGGGGGGGGGGGGGTATAAAATAACCCAATAAGAAAAAAAGTGTCATTTAAACAAAAATGAAAAAAGAAAAGAAAAATATCGTGTAAATCAGTAAAAAATATCAATGACTGAAATATAACTCAATGAAAACAGTAATGTATGAATTATAACTCATTATGAAACACGATGACTGAAACATAAAAGACTAAGAAATAAATATGATAACAAACAAATATGACTGACAAAAATTGGTAGTAAATCAAAATGACTTAATTATATTTGCTTAAAAAATGAGTAATTTCGAATTAAATATGATTGAAACACTACATTGCAATAAACTTAGTTGGATGATTGACTAAGACATTGATTCAAACACAGATGAATTTTAAAACATGTAAAAAATGTAATGGCGAATTTAATTGGATCATCAATTCGTTTTTAGATATCTTAAATCACTTCATCTGGAATATTGTTTCAAAGAAAAAAAAACACAATTGTAACGTCAAAATAAAACATACGAAATTTTCTTAAAAAGAAGCTATATTTTCCTGGTAAAAAAGGGCGAAAACATTAATTTTTGTTTATAAAGTGGCATAACTTAAAATAATCGCATAAAAATCAGACATTTAAAGGAGTATATATCTTTTAGCTAATCCCTAGAAAGACCTTTCTATCAAACCAAACACTCTACAGGACACCTTCACTCCAATATCTGTAAGTGCAATAGATTTGTCGATGTAAACTAAATGTTATCTTGAATTTATACAATTTTCTTTGAATGATCTTCCACAAACAATGCTTTGGAATTTTGTTTTTGAAATAACTTTAAGAATAATTCGCATAAAAAAGACTTTACAGTGCACACACAATGTTTTCTTTGTTTACTAGATGATCATGAGAATATTTGTATTAGTTTACGAAGACTGTGTTGTTATTATATGTTTTTTTTTAATCATAATGTCGTTGAACATAGTAATACATGAGAAGCCTATGTAGAAACATTATTTCACTGTGACTTTAGCAATAATAAGCATCATTTTTTGAAACATCTTTATATTTTGAAACCACTATATACATTGTAAGTATCTTCTTACATTTCTTACAAAAACGAGAGTTACATATGACTTCTCTATAATTGTAAGACACATTTGCTGTCTGTCTGTCTGTCTGTCTGTTCCCTTATAACTCAAGATCCAGACAACTAAATAACGTGAGATTTGGTACACGTACACATAATTACATGGGGAAGGTTATAGGACATGTTTCGTTTCATCTCGATGGGTAGTTTAATTATAATAAATTATTTTCATTTTAGTATTTTTACTATATTAAAAGTAATCTCGACGGCGCTATAAATAAAGCTCTTCTGTGACGTCATTTCCTGATGATACATTTTTAAAAGAGGGGTAACTTCCGGAAACTCCAATTGTAAACATGGTGAAATAAATAGTCTTATCTATTTACCTATCGTTTTATGTATTCAGAAGATTAAAATTAAAGGTGCACTTTAATAAACCGAAATACGTTAATTAAAATGTTTCTGTGACATTATTAACATTATTAATACAATCTCAATGGGTAGTTTAATTGTAATTAATTATTTTAATATTTTACTATATTAAAGTATTCACGGTATGGGTCGCCTTCACTATAAATAAAAATCCTCTGTGACGTCATTTCCCAATGATGAACTTGCGCGCGGGTGCTTTAAATGTTATTGCATTCAAATTGTATCAATGCACAGGGAATTCCCTGTATTCGCGCACCAAGTGAATGTGTAATTGAACGGACGGAGAAGAAAGGGTTAGGGACGGAAAAAAAATAAAATATTGTTGTTGTTGTTTTTTCACGCTGCAAGTACCCGGCTTTGCCCGGGATTAAAATAAGGTTTTCTGTTTATTTAAGAAGCGTAATTTGACGTTTAATTGTACAGAGAGAGGAAAGGGGGAGAGAGATAAAGAGAGAGGGGGGCAGGGAGGGAGAGGGAAGGAGGGGCAGGGAGGGAGAGGGAAGGAGGGAGGAAGGGGAGGGGGAGAGAAGGAGGGAGGGAAAGGGAGGGAAAGGGAGGGAGGGAGAGAGGTGGTAGGGAGGGAGATAAAGGGGGAGAGAGGGAGAGGGAGGGTTGGAGATAAAGAAAGAGGGAGGGAGACAGAGATAAAGAGAGAGAGGGCAGGGAGGGAGAGAGAGGAAATGAGGGAGGGAGGGGGAGGGAGAGAGAGAGGAAGAAGGGGAGAGAGGGAGACGGGGGAGGGAGGGAGGGAGAAAGGATGGAGGGAGAGAGGGGGTAGGGAGGGAGAGAAAGGGGAGGGAAGGAGAGAGGGAGAGAAAGGGTGGAAGAAATGGGAGTGAGAGATAAAGAGATAGAAGGGGCAGGGAGGGAGAGAGGGGGAGGAGGAATGGAGGAAGGTGGAGAGAGGGGACGGGGGTGAGAGAAGGAGGAAGGGAGATATGGAGAGTAAGGGAGATGGGAGAGTTAGGGAGGGAGGGAGAAAGGGAGGGGGGAAGAGAAAGGGAGAGGGGGTAGGAAGGGAGAGAGAGGGGGAGGGAGGGAGGGAGAGAGAGGAAGGGAGAGAGGGGGGTAGGAAGAAAACAAAAGGTAAACAGAAAACCTTATTTTAAACCCGGGCAAAGTCGGGTACTTTCAGCTAGTTTAATATAAACATTAGGTCTTCCATTTCTAGACGTCAAAATGTTTTAAAAAAATAAAGTTGAAACTAATTGTAGGTAAAGCCTCAATGTTGAACGTTAATCTTATCAACGTATTAAACAATAACAGAGAGATAACAGAGAGATAAAACTTGTTATCATTTGTATTTGTTTTAGCGTTATTTTTTCATTTTTATTTTATTGAACCAAAATTAATGGTAGGTGTAAAGGTTTATGATTTTGTTTAGATGAAGGCGTACGGTAGTGTGGTGTTGTTCATCATATGCTCATCACAAGTATTCACAAATATATCATAAATGAAAGTCTAAAGGCCATACAGCTGATTCCATGACACATTTATTACACGAAGACATTAAAGTAGAAAAAAAACATACTAAATCATACTTGACTATTAAACTGACTCTCATAGAGAAAACCAAGTACAACCTCGTTGTTCAAGCTCAAGTAAGTAACTCCTTTAAAATCTCCAAGGCTTGTATCTAAGCAAGAGACACGTCCTGCTCAAAACAAAACAATTCACTAACGATTCAAGACTAATTGGTATCCAAGTAAAATGACAAGTGACGTTTCACTACGTCACATAACTACATAAAAATGTATAATCTCTATTCAATTAAAAAATGTGATTAAACACATATGCACTAATAGAATTAAAACAATATTAAAATTAACATTAATATTTAACTCCTTCACACCTGGCCGAATGCTACAAAATTGAAAAAAGCGATATAGTGATAGACAATTGAAAGATAAAGAGTCCAATAGAGAATCATCTAATATGATTAGGTAGAAAAGTTGTTAATAATTTATCATCTTTGATTGAAAGTTCTTCGGTTGCTATCATCTTAAAATTATTCACCGGTTTTTATCTATTAGCCAAGTTGTGACTTTATCATCTAAGTCATATAAATGACACTATGTAACAATTAAAATTATTTTTCTTCCTGGGTTAAAAGTGTGTTTTCTTAACTCGTTATGACTTAACAAACAGGAAATACCGTAGCTATTGTTCCACAAAAACTTTGTTTCTATGGTCAGGATATTGATATTTGAAATTCAACTTTTTTTTAATAAATTTTTTATTCACATACTATACTAATTAGTCATCCTGAATATTCTGTTTAAAAACTTTTATAACTTTCTAGGACTGTACACTAGAAGTCATACAATTATAAAAGCACATTTCGGTTTATAATATTGCTAAGTAAAAGAATAACAATCGTTGTTGAAGAGCAATTATTGATTTAGGCGGCATCAAGAGGTTGTTAGAATCCAGCAAATGAATTTTGCTATGTGTGTTGACAATTTATAAAGAAAAGAGGCAGAAAGTATTTTGTGAAAGCATGTCGTAAGATGTGCGAGGCCTACCAGGCATAAATCAGCATGCCTTTCGATGATCAAGGAAATCATGGATACCTTATTTCACATGCGAACATTGAAGGTATGGTAAACATTTACTGATCACTTATGTTGTAGAATTTCAATGATTGAGATTTTGTACAGTTTAAGGAGTTGCTATTGACACAATATTCCCATATATCAATGTATTATAGAGAAAAATGTTATTAACTAAAATCATTATTAAATCATTAAGTAATTTGAAAAATTTTCTGCTTTCAAATAATTATAACTAATTATATCTGCTATTTTACAGTCTGGTACAGGGGGAAAAGAGAGCAATGAAGTTTTCTATCCCGTGAGTTTGGCGGCTACCTATTGACCATTCATGCAACTGCAACTTCTGCATAGTGGTTCCTACCAAACGTCGCACTGGCAAGCATGCACCCCAAATTTTTATCAAGACATTCCTTCTCCCATTTTGCCAGTACAACACTTTCCCAGATGCCTGTTCCCTCTCCCACAAAAAAAGGGATCAGCCATCTTTAGGAGACAGAAGAAAGTCAGACAGCTTGATGATAATGGAGATACAAATCACGATTTCACACATGCTGTTGAGGAGAGAATGCCACACTTCCCTAACCAGAAAGACAAGTATGCTATGAAAACCAGGCTAAAGCAGTGGAACTTGTTGGATAAATTCGTGCAAGTCACTGATTAGAGAAAGCATCAACAAAAATTTTCCAACTTCTTTAGTCGGCAAGATGGGCTGTGCTTCTTCATCAATGTGGCCGATCTATTTGAGTCTACAGGTATCACCTATAACCCAAGTGAATGTCGCCTATTCATAGAAAACACATTCCGAAGCGTCAAGGTTGTGATGCTTTACAACGAAAACAACTATTCATCTCCATATGGCTCACTTTGTGCATCTCAAAGAGGATTACACCAGTGTCAAGATGTTGCCGAGTGCCTTGTGGGAAAACGACTATGGATTGGAGGACATCAAAGATATCAAAATGGTGTCAATCCTGATGGACCTTCAAGGCAGTTTAACGAAATGTCCTTATTTCCTTTGCCTCTGGGACAGCCGTGACACTAATGTGCACTATAAAATAAAGGACTGACCATAACGGATCAAGTTTTTTGTGGGAAAGAGCAACTTCAAATGAGAGCTGCTGTTAGAACCCATGGAGGAGCTGATGCCAACACTGAACATCAAGTTAGACCTCATTGAGCAATTTATTAAGGCTCTTGACAGAAATGAAATCAGCAGCTTACAAGTATCTCCAAGATCTTTTTCCAAAGTTGTCCGAAGCAAAGGTCAATGATGGTATCTTCATCGGCCCGCAGATTAAGATTATATTATGTGACGAGTACGTAAGCTGCTGAGCAGGAGCGAAAAAACCGCTCTAAAAACAGTTTTATAATAGTTGTTCATGGCTTCAGACGAGTAAGGCGAGCGTTTTCATAAAGATATTTTTGAATTTGAACGTCGTTAATAAGGATAGCATAATGAAATGATTATGGAGGATTACATTTGGGTGTTTCTTCGAGAAAGCGATTTGCAATACACTCGCCAATCTAGAAAACCTAATCATTTGTGAACTTTTTAAGTGATTTTCAACGGTCTTTGTCTATTTATCACTAGCTGCAAATACCCGGCTTTGCCCGGGTTTAAAAAAGGTTTTCAGTTTACCTTCTGTTTTCTCCCTACCCCCCCTCACTCCCTTCCTCTCTCTCTCCCTCCCCTCTCACTCCCTCCCTACCCATTCCTCCGTCCCTAATTTCCTCTCTCTCCATCCCTGCACCCCTCTCTCGTTATCTCTATCCCTCCCTCTCTCCCCCTTCTATCTCCCTCCCTATTCCCTCTCTCCCTCACTTCCTTTCTTTTCCTTTCCGCCCTATCTCTCTCCCTCCATCTCTCATCTCCCTCTCTCTCACCCACTCCTTATCTCTCCCCCTCTCCCTCTCTCCCCCTCCCTCCCTACCCCTCCCTTCCTACCCCTCCCTACCTCATCCCTCAATCCATCCAACCCTCCTTTACTTTATCTCCCCCATACCCTCTCTCTTTATCTCTCTCTCCCTCCCTCTCTCCCTCTCTATCTCTCTCTCTCTCTCTCTCTCTCTCTCTATATATATATATATATATATATTTATATATATATATACTAGTTGCAAGTACCCGGCTTTGCCCGGGTTTAAAAAAAGTTTTTTTGTTTTCTCTCTACCCCCCTCTCTCCCTTCCTGTCTCTCTCTCTCTCCCTCCCTCCCCTCTCTCTCCCTTCCTACCCCTCTATCCCTTTCTCTTTCCCTCCCTACCTTTATCCCTCCCTCTCCTTCCCTCCCTAACTCTCCCATCTCCCTCTCTCCTTCCCTCCCCTTTCTCTCCCTCCCTCCTTTCTCTCTCCCGTCTCCCTCTCTCTCTCTCCCCCTCCCTCCCTCATTTCCTCTCCCTCCCTTCCCCCCTCTCTCTTTATCTCTCCCTCCCTCCCCCTCTATCTCCCTCCCTCCCCTCTATCTCCTTCCCTACTCCCCCTTCCTTTCTCTTTCCTTCCCCCTTTCTCCCTCCCTCTCTCCAACCCTCTCTCTCTCCCTCCCTCCTTCTCTCCCCCTCCCTGCCCCCACCTTCCCTCTCCCTCCCTGCCCCACCTCTCTCTTTATCTCTCTCCCCCCCTCCCTCTCTCTGTACAATTAAACGTCAAATTACGCTTCTTAAATAAACAGAAAACCTTATTTTAATCCCGGCCAAAGCCGGGTAATTGCAGCATGAAAAAAAAAACAACAATATTTTATTTTTTTTTCCGTCCCTAACCCTTTCTTCTCCGTCACTTGGTGCGCGAATACAGGGGATTCCCTGTGCATTGATACAATTTGAATGCAATAACATTTAAAACACCCGCAAAATACTAAAATAATTAATTACAATTAAACTACCCATTGTTAATGGGTAATGTTAATAATGTTAATAATGTCACAGAAACATTTTAATTAACGTATTTCGGTTTATTAAAGTGCACCTTTAATTTTAATCTTCCGAATACATAAAACGATAGGTAAATAGACATGACTATTGATTTCATCATGTTTACAATTGGATTTTCCGGGAGTTACCCCTCTTTTAAAAATGTATCATAGGGAAATGACGTCACAGAGGAATTTTATCTATGGCGCCGTCGAGATTACTTTAATATAGTAAAATACTAAAATAATTAATTACTACCCATCGAGATGAACGAAACATGTCCTAAAACCTTTCCCATGTAATTATGTGTATGTGTAACAAATTTCACGTTATTTTGTTTTCTGGATCTTGAGTTATAAGGGAACAGACAGACAACAAATGCGTCTTATAAGTATATATATATATATATATATATATATATATATATATATATATATATGTGTCTATATATATATATGTATATATATATATATATATATATATATATATATATATATATATACATATTATTATGGCTTCACACTTCTTCTAAAATCCTTCTTCATGCATTTACCTTCCTCAAACTGTACAAATCGGGAAGCATGAAAAAACATCAACAATTCTTTGCAGCACAAAGGCACAATACAGCACCAGCGCGCAAGTTCTATTCGATCATCGGGAAATGACGTCACAGAAGAGTTTTATTTATGGAGCCGTCGAGATTACTTTAATATAGTAAAATACTAAAATAAAAATATTTTATTACAATTAAACTACCCATCGAGATGAAACGAAACCTGTCCTATAACCTTCCCCATGTAATTATGTGTACGTGTACCAAATTTCACGTTATTTGGTTGTCTGGATCTTGAGTTATAAGGGAACAGACAGACAGACAGACAGACAGTAAATGCGACTTATAAGTATAGAGATGCTATTGTTTTTATTAGACCGCATGAACGAAAATATACACATTTCCTTGTCTTGTTACAATAAATAAGACATTTTTCTGGGCTGTTGTAATAAAAACAATGTTTGAGATGAATGTTGTCGCTTTTCGATAGTTTTTAATCTAAGAAGTTGAAATATAAAACTTAGAAGCCAGGAACAAAACTTGTGTTACACAGTGTTATTCAATGGCTTTCATATTTACCCGATTTTTTTTATTTATTTTTTTTGGTAGAGCAAGCACTAACACAACCTCGGGCAAACTACAGCCCGCGGGCCAAATCCGGACCACCGGGCAATATCACACAGCCGGCAGCCCGCCATTCGTTTCAGACTGAAGCTCAGCACAGACAGCTTAAACCATCGGTTATCGCAGCATAGCTAATAAATTGGCTACTGCCTCTCTATTAGCGAATGGGTGCCCCATGATCTACTAATTACGTTTATGTTGTTTTCACCCTTTCTAATCAGAAGTGTTTTATCTGCTATCTAATTTATAGTAATAAAATTACATAATGTTTGGACATATTGATCCTGAAATAGACGAAATTTATCACATTGATAGTCGCCTCTCGCTTTTTCTCATTACTTTCATTACTGTATAGTGTGCTGCTGTTTGCTCAAAAATGTGCTCAATATTAAAAGAATTCTTCTTTTTATTGAAACATATTAAAGCTATCGAAAATTATTGTTTGTTTATTTTTAAAATACAATAAGCTAAGTTTGTTTTGGATATCCATTCGATTCAGCCCACTTTAAAGATTTCTTCTTTACTTATTTATACATTTTACTATCTTAATTTATCAAAGAATTATTTTTTATAAAAACATGAGCGGACCTACGTTTTGTTGCACAGGGATCAAATAGATTTCGTATATGCTCTGAAACTATGCCAGCCATAAAGGAATAAAATATCAGTTGTAACTTTGCAACGAAGTATGCTAAGTATGCTTGCAGACCCCCAACAAGAACGAAAAGCTACTATTCAGGAGGTTTAAAGCTAATTTGCAGGGTGAATATAATGATTTTAACAGACAAACTTAAATGCAAGAGTCAAGTAGCAAAGCACGTTTAATGTTTTCATTTAAATTAGCGAAAACTAACAAACCTTTCACTAAAGGAGAGCTTTTAAAACAATTTATGATAGAAACAGCAGGTTTCCTTTGTCGTAAGTGAAAAGCCAAGTTTGATAAACTCACTTTATCGCTTTAGTTAGTGACTTGCCATGTGGAACAGGTTGATGAAGACTTAGCCAGCAAGTATAATAATAAGGTCGTAATTTTATCCAAGGAATTAATAACTATTTTAAAAAAGCTAACGAACTTTTGGCCATGGAGCTACTAAAAGCGAAAACACGGTTAGATGATGACAGAGTTCTCTGTGTTATAGGACAGAATGTCATTTGTTATATGACAGAATGTCATGTGCTATCAAATCCATGAAGCTACATTGTGAAAACCATGTCAGTATCAGTAAGGAGATCTTAAAATTTGAATGGGAAAAGTAGGTCTGCTGAAAAATAAATGAACAAGTGAATGAGGAAAATCCGAAACAAGATATTATTTTCCTCCACTGCATCATTCACCAGGAATGTATTGCAGCTGAATCAAATCATGAATCATTTCGTGAAACGTAAGTGGAGACGAATGGTCGACCTGAGGGCCCCTGGTTCGATCTCCGGTGAGGACCAATGGATATCTCAGGTCACGGTGAAAGTTCCCTATATATCTCACGTGGTGCCTGCATGGCCATTGCACTATCGGCTATGGTGGGGTTCATAGAAGGGTACCATAAAACCGTGTAATTACCGGATCCTTACTGGGATTTCACACACCAGAAGACAAACAATTAGAGCTGATCGATCTTCAGTCCGACTCAGTCTTAAAGTAAAGATGCAGCTGTCTTGAATGGAGTTTTATAATTTACTTGTCTAAATCTCCAGAGAATGGTACATGTGTAGTTCGGTTCGACCTATATGTGTGAACAGAATTTCAGAAAATAATACCAACAAAGGCCTTTAGAGATCGAACTTAACCGACCAGCTACTAGCCTTAAACTAGCCACAACAAATCTAAATCCAGAATTTGATGCACTGATTAAATAGGGAGACCACCACATTGATGTTGATTTTGAAAAACCACTGTACTATGTTACGTTTTGATGTATTTATTGCTATTTTTTGTTGGGCTAGAAATGTTAATTTTTTATCCACTATATAGGCCTATACTTTTCTCTCTTTAAGCATAATTGCGTCACTGTTTTTAAATTTAATTTGAAGAGAATTCATAGCCTTCTGTATTTTTCAAATATTCTTTGGAAATTTTATTTTGCGCATATTTTTGTTTGCATTTAAGTTTTTATAAGTTTAAGTTTGCATGAAGTTCATCCTTTTTTTCTTTAGTTTTGAAGTGTGGTATTTTTTTTTTTTATCTTTTGTTTTACCCTTAACCGATATTGTCATTTGGAAGGGGGTTGGGACACAACAATATATATATGTCGTGTCTCTGCTAGTCAAATCAATCACCACCTTACTTCTTGGACCTTGTTAATTTTATGTGCTAGGCAGGCTGATAAATATTTTCATCAAAGAAAACGACAGCAGTCACATTTTCATAAGTTAGTATTTATTAAACACAACATAGGAATATAAATAATAAATTCACATAAGAGAAATATATTCCAAATCCCATATCATGACTTCCATTATTCTTAGCTACCTTCTGAAAAACATTATTCTGTCTTAACCGTCAACCTTACACTATCTACCTTTCTCTCTATCTTATTCACTCCTGCTCAGCATTTCACTTGCCTTTATTTTACTCCACCACTAGGCACACTTTTTCATCCTGAATAGAACTCACAACATGCACTTTACCAAAGGCTATAACTAGAACTGGTGTTCAATTAAAAAATTGATCGAAATTAACGCATAATTACAAATTTTATCACAAATTAACGTACATTTTAATCGATACAATATAATACATTTATTTGTATTCAAACTAGTATGTCATGAAATCATAGCATAAAATTGGCATAATAAACAAGTCAGATTAATTTACTAAAGAAGTATAATTAGTTGTAAAAGATTTATTAAGCATTTGCATATATGTCTATTGAATTAGTTATTGAGACAACTTTATTGACATGTATCAATCACGTCAAGCGATGCAAATTGTTTTCCTTTTAATCAACAACAATGCCAAACATGTGTTTTTCTCGTACCGTAGTTTCTGAACTAATAACGTATGTCAATCCTGTTCCCCACTTCCCTGTCATATTTTGCTACACTTCGCCCACGTAAGTCTTGTTTACCCTATCATCCACAATCATACATACCCCCTCCACTCCCAATAAAAAAATGCACACATCATTTATATCTAATATGTGCCTTTTCCTTCATAAAATAATAGTATTGCAAGAAGGTAGTTAGTTGCTCGCTTTTTATTAACGCGTTTATTGCATTTTTCCCCTTTACCCAACTTAGTTACATTTTAGATGACGTTACCTATGGCTTACCCAACCTACGTAACACTCTGTCCCAAAACAAGTTTACACAAGTTCCATTGTTTTAAAACCATGGCACCTGTCATTCAAACTAGGAGCACGCTTCTGTAGATGTTCGCTCATTGTATTAAGGGTCATAAATTCAAATTAAGAAATGACAATCCTATTGTTCCAAGGTCATATAACTGCTATGATTTTATGTAAAATTGACAGTTTCTGTGATCGGGTATTTTTTCTTCTTTTTTTTTTAAGCTAGTCTGGTCTGGTTGTAGAATTGGGTTTTTAATGATTTTTTTTCCGCAACTGAAATAAGAGCATTTGGGTAAAATCTAACGCATTTAGGTGTTTGTGTTTTTTAACGCTTTAATTGCAGTAAATCAACAACCCTATATAAAATATAACATTTAACTCAGTGTAACAATAATTCTGAAAAATACAACCACTATCTCGTCTACAGATGTGTGCATCAGCCTAGTCTAGACACTGATTGCATTGTCTATTAGTGAAGCTGTTGCAGACATGACCGGCAAGATGCTGTAATATCAAAATGCGACACAATATTATGCGCAAAAAATAATGATACTAAATTTCTTGCATCTCGTTATTTTGATCTACTTATAACTGGGTTCATTATACACTTGTTGTTTTTTACCTTCAACAATACACTATAGTACCTCCACCTATACATTACAGTATGTATATAGTGAATGGAAACATTTCTCTTTTTACATCGACAGGAAAGGGAGTGGGAGGTTTACTTGTCGAAGGACTATATAACAAAACATCTTCATTTTATATGACAAGTGGGGCTTTTGTCGATATACTTGGGGGTGAGGGTATGTGCGAATTGCGACAGGGTGGGGATGGAAGATCTACTTATTAAGTGAACGGACCTTAACTTCATATTGTTGAGTGAAATTCTGTTATTTATCGATTTGGTGAACTTTCAGCATTTTGGTCAATTAACGCATTTAGGTGTCTCGTAAAAAAATTAAATCTCAATTTTTTTTGACGCGTTAATCGCAAATTAACGCAGTTTAATCAGCAGCCTTAGTTATAACAGCGTTATGACAATATCTGTTTCTCTTTCATACGTCTTTACAACGGTTTAAATATTTGCATGTGAGTCGAGTTCACTATCGACTTTGTTTAAAATAGTAAAATCTATAATCAAAATATTGAATCTGATAAAATAAGATCATAACCTTTACTGCTACGACGAATACATGTAATGTACATTAGTTATAAACATTACATTTATTTAGTTTCTGTATACATTACATTTATCTGTTCTTATTCCGGCCCACCGGTCCAATTTATGAACCTGTTTCCGGCAACTAAAAAAAATTGCCCACCCGTGAGCTAACATAATATATATCGCAGCTATATTTAGATGCGGTTTCACTAACAAACGCCAAGCTAAGCTCATGACTCAACCTATTTCGTGATTACAACATCATTTTCCTTTATCACCCCCCCTTCCTTCCAGGCTAACTACGTGATAAAAACACCATTCCTATCACACCCGCAGTCTCATTGGGAGGCAGGTGTTTATTAAATTCCAATGTTGACTTTGGATGAGGAAGAAAGAGACAAGTAGTTTGTGCTAGATTTTTTTTTATTCGTTCTGGTAGACGAAGAGGTAAACTGAAGAGATCTTTAGTCAAAATATAAAGTCGCAAGTATTCACACTATCAAAAAACAACAACATTTTTTAAGTATTATCTAATTAAAAGAACAATTTAGCCAAAAATTAAGACCATAAACTAAACTAAACCATATGAAGCATGTGTTTTTACACAACCTTGCAATATAAAACTTTTCTAAAATCAGAAATATATTGCAATGAGTAAGGTAAACTATTCAAAAAGTCCAAACATGCGAACAATGGCGAATAAATTTTACGTTCATGATTACATTACAATAGCAGACGGAACAATATTTAGTGTATTGCTGTAACTTCTTAGGAATGAACTAGAACACAAGGGCTCAAGACATTTTTTTTACAACCACAACTGCCACTGCCAATGTTAGTCACCGATAGCTTCATCCACAGCTACTACATCAAGAAATTAGTAAATTAACCACATGATTTATAAACTTGGTGTGCTTGTCTACGGAAATACCATACAGTATCGTACCCTAAATACAAGGAAGACAGGGTAATAACATTGCCCCCTCCCCAAGTCACGGACAAGCCATTTCACACGAAAGTTAGTGCCAGTCACAATGGATACAAGCCTATGTATAAGTTCCCCAAATTCGTCTGCTTCATTCTTCACGCTCCGTCTTCTCCCTCCAAACACGCTTGACGCCTTTAAACTTTAATCTGCTGCACGCTTTTTTACCTAAAAGTCTGATAAAGTCCTATGATCTGTGTGTCTTGATGCTCTAATTAAAGAGGGAAGGGACACGGAGAAGAATATTTTAAATGGAAATCGGGAAGTTTAGAAATGAAGTAAAAGAATTATTCCTAACAGTGAGAAGAGTACCAGAAGACGTAAATAAAGGTTTAAATATTGGGATCCAGAGAAATACGAATGTGATCATAGAAACAGATCCAGACATACAGGTAGTGGTACCTAAGAATGGGACCATCAAGGAGGTGATAATCAAGGATGAGGTCATCCAGGAAATGGCACCTTATGATGTGGCCAACTAAGAAATGGCGTATGAGATGGAACAAATCCAAGAGCCACGCAGTGATTTGGGCCCCTGTTATAATAATAGGTTTAGTGAATGTTTCAAAGTTTCTGGCAACAGCTGCCCCAGTTGCCTTGAATATCCATAATACTTAACAGATATCTACCCACCTATAATTGACAAAAGCAAAAAACGGCTTAGCCAGCTTTGGCCAGGGAAATATGGCCTGCGAGATAACAACCGGATAGAACACGACAAAAACAACGACATGAATAATGAACCGCAACTCCACTAAAGCCAAGAATGCATGGAAGTCCACAACTGTGGATCTGATGCTAGTACCAAGGTTTGGCACTGCAACAGCAAGACCCTTACATATCTGAATTTCGTACACAATCTGTCGCGCTCCGAGAGCAAGAGGACCATTTTTAGGACACCACACAATACGATTATCCATCTTTTGGAGATCCAGATTTCCAACAACATTATCTCTATGAGTGGACAGGCCATCTACACCAAACTAAACCACAAAGAACCCACAGTGAGTGAACTGTGGTGCCTGCATCAGGAGACCACGGCACCCCCCCCCCCAATAAACGAGAAACCCATCTCTGCAGTTGAGATATATCCAGACCAGCACCCTGTTAGGAATAGCGATCATGAAGATATCATCTCCGTTGATCAGTCTTCAAACTTAGAAAACATCAAGTTGATACAGCAACAAGACAGATGCTTGTCTCTGCACTTTTACTTTGTTTCCCTTCTTAGTGAAGAGATATTCAAAATTGGTGAGTGCGATCAGCCCACCAATGCTATGGACATAAGGGTCAGATTAAATGAAATTTGTTCAGAATTTAAAAAAAATTGTTGCTCGACCATTTCGGATTTCAGTAAAACTTTCACAGAATGATTATTAGCTTATTAGATGAAGAAAATCTGAAGTTAAAGATGGATTTGACAATTTTTCTAAAAGTTATGTACAAAATGTCTAACAGTACCCTAAATTTGAAAATCACGTTTTTAACAAATCGCCTGTTTTTCTCAAAACCAAAAAGAACCATGGTAATTTTTTTTTCAGTATTTACTATGGATGTATGTGTAAATAAATTAATATAAAATTTATATTAGTTTGGCTTTTAATTTTTTTTTTTTTTTGATGTGCTCAGTTGAAATATGACAATTTTTGTGAAATCGGCCACTTTCAAACCTCGGTAACTTTCTAACCAACAAATATTAAGCAAATAAATTTTATACATAATTTGATAATGATGTTTTGAAATGTTACGAAAAATTTGGATATATTTGGATTAAGGATTTTCAAATTATAAGCATTTGAATTATCAGAAAAGTCATTTTTTATGTTTTTTTTTCCGAAATGGTCGAGCAACATGCTCATTCCAATTTCACTTTGTCTGACCCATAAGCAATGACTTAAATCTACAAAATGAATTAACAGTTTAATTTTGCTTCGTCACTCACATGTGTCTGTGTAGTTCCAGTGAAGCTGTGACTCAGTTCGCTTCGGCACAACAGTGTTACAACTCTCTCTGCCCTCGGTGGTAAGCGATGAATAGGGAATTCCCTTAGACCAACGCACAGTATAAATTTACTATTGAAAGCAGTGACTGTGTGACGTAGGAGCAGGAGATCAGTGATGATGAAGCCGGCAGGGTAGAACAGTGGCCATTGTAATTGTAAATTGTATATAAATTATTAAATGTTGTATTTTTCTTGAAACTACTCCTATGCCGTTGCGATTTTCATTTTAAGAGCATTTAACACTGTATTAAGTGTGGTGCGTAAATTTAATCTTCCACGTTTAATAAACATTGTCAGACATTGGCCGGCCAAGGTGATCTTTGGCCAGTTTGGCCAGTATATGTACATATACAGAGAAATAATAGATAAATATAGATGGAAATACAGAGAGAGAAATAGATAGAGAGATAGAGAGATAAAAAGGATATATATATATATATATATATATATATATATATATATATATATATATATATATATATACTTAACTGATCCCAGTTTTGAGCTAAATACTAATCATTATATAATTTCAGAAAATGCTTTAATCACTCATATTGCTTTTGAATAACAAATAAACTTTTACACGACAATGTCCCGTGCTAGAGTAATGATGAGTGATGTAACTGTCGACTGTTGACAACAGAGTTGTGAAAAATGCAGCTACAATTATTCTCTTTAAAAGGTAGACCCTTACCTTGGTATACCCCTTAACTTTATAACATGGGACTATCCTATTCATTTATTGAATGCTAATATATTAGTACAATTTTACAACTCATTTGTTAAACAATATACACTGTTTCAAGCAAGATACCCGTTTTCTCGACTCTGATAATAGCCTCCATTTTGTTTCAAATATTTTATTTTTTAAAAGCTTCCCTTAGTTTCAAAAGTAGTTAGATCATTTTTTCTGAATTTTTAGTTCAATTTTTAAATGCAATTTGTTGTAAAATATACATTTAAAAAAAAATCATTTGAATTTAATTATTTTTAATATATTAGGCTTTAAATCTCGTGTTTAAAACTACATAACTATATCATACTGTTGATATTCAAACTAATATTTTTTTCCACATCGAGACGCAGAAAATCGTTTATAGTGGCATTAATAATTAAACTGGAAACAGTTATCTTTCATCTACAGCAGACTCGAGAAAAAATATTTACTTGGATTCCTATTTAGACGTATTTAAATCTAATCTACTTAAATGATTCCGTTAAACTGAATAACAAATTGAAATATTATGTTGAGTGATACAAAGTTATGATTGAAGGATTTATTCTAATATGAGCTACAAGGCATATTCGAGTACTTGATTGTATATGTTTGCCTTGCGAGAAAACGACATCTCTCCATTGGCCGGTCCAGCACTCAAACAGAAATCAATATTCGCAACATGAAATTACTTGCACCGCCATTAGAGAAGATGAAGAAATACAACAAGAAAAAATTAATTTCAAATCCATTAAGTAGATATATTACTAAAAAATTCACACAACATTTCGACTGCAAAAGAAACTAAAAAAATCATTTAGCAGGTTATTATAACAGTAAATATCTTCCCATAACTCAATTATATACTGCTAGAAGTGTATTAATACACTAGAGTAATCACCAAAGATGTACTTAACACATTAAGCTAACACATTTAGGACAGGGGATTCATGCAATAAACTAAACTTCTGTAAGCTAATGTTATTAATTGAAAACATATTGGGATAATGACAATTTCAGCCATTTGCAGGAGACTATAATGATTTAGAAACGTTCATTTAATTACAAAAACAAGTCAACCTATACTGAGAACTTGTAATGTCATTTCGAAATGCATGTATTAATGTTATTAATGGACCAAACAAAGTCTACCAAAGTCTCATTATAATTCTATGATATGTGTGTCTACACGGAACACAAAACCCAAACATAAGGTGCCTAGGATATTCTACAAATATTACAATCTAACCCAATTCAATGCCTGAGCTGACCCATGCCCTGTTGTTTTCTTCTACACTTCTATTCACTTCTTTAATCCCAGACGTCATGCTATTCCCCCCACTGTCCTACTACACAGCATATTATTGATCAGGATAAAACAATATACATTTATAGACTCAACTCAAATTTAGCTCCATCACATGAATACCTTGCACGTTCACATATAACTTAAAGGTTATCCAGCTTTTCCCACCTCTATACACTTGATGATCGTCGTCGGCATCCGTCCGTCTCGAGAGACGATGGTGTAGCTAAGTTGAGTCTACAAAACACCGCCGGGAATGGCTGTGCAGTCCGACTCGGGAGTGGCAATCTCTGCCGCACTTGTCACACTTGAAAATAGTAGGTTGTTGTAGTTGTTGTTGTAGCTGTTCTTTTTTCCGCTTCCGTCTTGTTCTTTTCAGGGCAGCATTATCCTGTCGCTCAGCCTCTGCGCGCAATGAACCCTGCCGGACGGCGAGCCTCCAGGACTGGCCGTCGGCTGCTTGGCTCTCCCAGGAGTTGGGGTTAATGGAGCACTCTTTCATATCCTTTTTGCAGGTGTCTTTGTAGCGCATTTTAGGTCGCCCTGTTTTCCTCTGGCCGGTAACTAGCTCGCCATAGAGTAGGTCCTTCGGGATGCGGCCTGCGTCCATTCTTTTGACATGACCGAGCCATCTGAGGCGTCTCTCGCTGAGAACTGCGAACAAGCTGCTCATGTTGGCCCTCTCCAGCACCTCAGTGTTCGGGATCTTGTCTTGCCACTTTATCTGCAGTATACGTCGCAGGCACCTCATGTGGAAATTGTTTAGCTTCTTTTCGTGCATCGCGTAAGTGGTCCACGTCTCGCATCCATAGAGGAGGGTGCTAAGTATGCAGGCCTGGTAGACGCGCAATCTGGTATTTTCGGTGAGGCTGGGGTTTTCCCACACACGTTGCTTTAGTCTCGCCATGACTGTGGCTGCCCTAGCGATTCTGCAATCGATCTCCGGGTCTATGGATAGCGATCTGGAGATGGTGGACCCGAGGTAAGTGAAGTTCTCGACGACCTCTAGGGTGTGCCCATCGATGTCAATGCTTGGGGGTGTATCTGTACCCTGTACCATGACATTCGTCTTTTTCAGGCTGATAGTCAGTCCAAACTCCTTACATGCATGGGAGAGGCGGGTGACAAGCTGCTGCAGTCCGTCTTCAGTGTGCGATGTCAAGGCTGCGTCATCAGCAAAGAGCAGCTCGCGGATTAGGACCTTTGTGACTTTGGTCTTTGCACGGAGGCGGGCTATGTTATAGAGCTTGCCATCGGACCTTGTATGGATGTAAACACCCTCGCTGCAATCCTTGATGGCGTATTGGAGGAGCATGGAAAAGAAAATGCCGAAGAGTGTAGGTGCAAGGACGCAGCCCTGTTTTACTCCGCTGCTGACTGGGAAGGCCTCGGAGATTGCGCCGTTGTAGCAAACCGTGCTATGCATGTTGTCGTGGAAGGACATGACTACTACAAGCAGGTGTGGGGGGCAGCCAATCTTTTGCAGCAAGCTGAAGAGTCCGCTTCGACTTACTAGATCAAACGCCTTTGTGAGGTCGACGAAAGCGATGTAGAGTGGCACCTGCTGTTCCTGACACTTCTCTTGAAGTTGACGTAGTGAGAAGATCATGTCCACTGTTGATCGGCCAGCCCTGAAGCCACACTGTGACTCTGGGTAGACTCGGGAGGCGAGGGCCTGCAGGCGGTTTAGAGCGACGCGGGCGAAAGCTTTGCCGACGATGCTGAGGAGGGAGATGCCCCGGTAGTTATTACAGTCGCTCCGGTCCCCTTTGTTCTTGTATAGTGTGATAATTTTGGCATCCCTCATGTCTTGGGGGATATAGCCCTGTTCCCAGCATCGACTTAGGAGGTCGTGCAATGGCTTTAGCAGTGTTGGTTTTCCGCTCTTCAGAACTTCTGGTGGGATTCCATCGCTACCGGGTGCCTTTCCGTTTGCAAGGCAGTCGATGGCTTTGCTTAGTTCATTCACGGTGGGTGTGGTGTCTAGCTCATCCATGACAGGCAGATCTGGGATAGCGCCAAGAGCGGCATCAGTCACAGTGTTCTGGGTTGCGTATAGCTCCAGGTAGTGTTCGGTCCACCTCTGCATCTGTTTTTCCTGGTCCTTGATGACCTCTCCTGTTTTGGATATAAGGGGGGCGGTTTTGGAGGGAGTTGGGCCTATTGCCTTTTTGATGCCCTCGTACATCCCTCTTAAGTTTCCTGTATCGGCAGCTGCCTGGATGCTGCTACAGAGGTTCAACCAGTAGGAGTTGGCGCATTTGCGTGCGGTCTGCTGGGCTTTGCTCCTGTAGAGCGGCGATGTCGATGTTTAGTCATGAGAGCTCCCTGTCGATGACAGCGGTCTTCCTTGCGTCATCAATCTGCTGAAGGTCAGATGTGAGTCCGGTACACATGGTCCTGATGTTTCAGCTTGCAAATCGAAGAGCTTCAGGCTTCTTGCTAGTTCTTATCTTGAATTTGCCTGGTGCGTGTGTTTTTTGGCCCACTTTTTGAGAAGTGCATCTCTAATCCCCACGCACCCAATAGGGCAGGTGAGCCATGGCGAGACAGCACCCAACTGGCTGGGGGCTGCCCAGCTTGAGGCGGGCGGTAGCTGTCCAATGAGGCGCGATGACCTCTCCCACCGTCGAAAGAGACCCCTGGCGCTCGTTTCCTTCGCCAATCGTATGAGCTTAGAACCGGTAACTGTCCCCTTCCGTGTTGTATCGACATCGTGCGACGACGCTGAAGTATCCTCTCCAGTTTAGCTACAGAGCCTGGGTAGGGTAATATGGAGGAATAGCTGTTGCCCGTGCAGCAGTCCCCCCCCCTCTCCGCGCAACTGAGGGATCCAAGGGAAAGACAGAGTCGATACGGCTTGGCCTCAGCTGCGCCGCAGGAGTTGCCGGCGTTGACAATATTAGGTCTGGCCGCCTTGGGGACTCCAGCTCCGGATTTCTTTACAGGGTTTACTCCCTTAGCCTATCCTCGTAGGAGGTATGCCGCTAGGCAGCGGAGGTTTGAAAACAGAGTTTTCCTTCTCCTAGATGAGCTACCAACCGAGGTTGACGAGCCCCATCTGCCCGAAGCGGCTGGTTTTGAGGCGCCAGTGAACCGCCTTCGCCCCTTCTCCTGTCAGTGGAAACAGTTTCGCCGGGCTTAGTTGCTAAGCGGTACGAGAAGGCCAGGAGTTGGACTTGGTTGTCAGAGGCTATTTGAGACGCACGCCAATGGGAGCATTTTATTTATTAGTAGGAGCTTATCCCCGCTACCAACCCCCGGCAGTAGCAACCTTGAAACTACTTGATGATAGTACTTATTTATATAGCTAATTACTTATCCCCCCTCCACCCATGGTGAAAATATGACGATTGAGATAAATGGTAACACTCAATATCACATATTAATGTTTGGGTTAATAAATGTTGTGGCAAAGAATCAAGAAAAAAAATCACTAAATAACCAAACGTTTTAAAAAAGTGTACTTTTTGATATATTCTCTACCCTTACACCAGAACAAGAAGATATAAAAAATACAGTATTAAACGATCCTTACTCAATAAATCGTTAATATTTTTCACAGAACTAAACCATCTTTATTCAATAAATCAACACTATTCTTTACGATGACGATGATTTTGGCTATATTTATCGTTGGAGAATTTACCATTATTACAATTGTTTTCGTTTGTTGATATTTAATAATAAAATGTTATCTTAAATTTGAAGTAAGAAAAAAACAATATTTTGAATGATAATATTTTATAATTACTAATTATTATTTAAGACTTCCGTTGCATATTTAAAGCCAAAGAAACTTTTTCAAACTGTTAATTTAAAAAATAAAATGTTGAATCGAGACTCGGCGAATACTAATATTTTAAACAGGAAACAGTATTACTGATTCAAACTAGCTGTACCCTAGAAAAACCTTTGCATAGAGTTATATTCCGTTAGGTATGATCAGTAGACTAGGTTATTTTTGGTTTCGGACAGATCCGATTTTTTCATTATTTTTATTACAATTTAAAGATGCAATATGTAGAAATACAAAAAAAAAAAAGATTTAAATGGAATTATTTCACATTTTGGCCTTTGCGTTTCATGTTTGAAAACCGCAGAAACTATTCAAAAGTGTATCGAATTGAGACAGTGGCTGGACGTCATTTTGAATTCTTGTTTTCCACTTTCGATTTAACGCAGAACCAGGACCACAATTATTATATTAGATTCTTAAGATCTAAAGCAGACAGCGATTGAGACCCTAATATTTAAATATATTTTTTAATAGTTAGTCATATAATCTTAATATGCTTTAGAAATATCTAAATTAGTTATATGTTATATATAGCCCAACACAATTTAACCTGACGAAAAAACATAATATAAAAATCATAATAATAAGAATAATAATTTTTCTCTACTGCATAAAGACGTGCTACACGTGGACAAGTCATTGCGTTACAGAAATCATTTATTTCCCTACACACCAGCTAACATTTTTTTCTGTGATGCGAGTTGATTTCCCAAGAGGCCATTTCTATATTGGGTTATAATTTATTGTTTTATGCTCATATTACTTATACTTTATACCAATGGTCATTTATGATTTAATCATGCAATAAGCTGAAGAATATATGTATTTCAGAAAAAAAGATAGTTAGGGATAAATTGTTATTAACATTCAACTGTTTTTCTCACTTTTAAATCATATTATATTCCTCAAAAAGTTTAACTCCACGTTCTGCAGTATCGTTAATCACACGCAAGTCGTTAATGCGCTGCTTACCCTTCTGATATTCAATATTATCATTCCACTGAGGAAGAACTAGAAAGGAGTTGCCTATGTGTAGCTTTGTAAGCAGGTTCTGTGAACGCCTTGGGGAAAGTGACCCAATCTGACGCCTTCATTTTCGAGCAATGATGGATCACATTGAACACGTCGCTCACTATGTTCTATTCCAAAACCTGTTATTGTTTTCTGTCTCTCAATTGGTGACAATTCATCGGAAAACAATGCCAGTCTGACAGTCTCATTAGTCAGATACCACATGTGATTCTGGAGAATTTTTTGTGCTGCAATACTGATGTCGTGATCAGCAGAGTGATATTGCTGCAGGTCCTTACAGAGCAAAAGATCTCATCCAGGTGCTTCCGCTGCACAGGGTGCTTGAATCCAAGACTTTGTGTACAACAAGGTTCCAAACTGTACAAATCGTTTGAGTTGGCTCTCTTCCTTGGATGTAAGACTGAAAATTTTTCTCTGATGACGGAGGAAGTAAATTTTGATGGCATAGATCAGCTTAGCCATCCACCTAGCATGGTGTACAGGGCCTGGTGCTCTCCAGTGAATGGTTTTTGGTTGATCTCCTAAGATGATCATTGTCAGTTCAATAAGTTCTTCACAATCATCTCTGACCTGGGACTTCAAGTCAACAAAATTTGTCAGGAAGCTCACCGTGTTTTCTCGGAATACATCAGTGCTTGAAGGCAGTTCCAACTTACTATAGTTTTCAAACTTTATGCGTCCCCAAACTTCTTTAAATCTTTTGAAGATAGGTATGTTTGGTGAGTTAGAAGGACCGCAATAAAAACTGAAAGCCTTTGCCAATTCCAGTTCAAGAACATGATGACTACATGCCAGCCACAATAGTTCTCGACCAATAGCCTGGATGCTTTCTACCAGTGCCTAGTGTTCTAACTGACCATAAATAGCATCAGCAGCATTCTGTCCTGTCCCTAATGTTAGTTAGGGACACCTGGTAATTTTTCACTGCCATCACCAGAAACCAGCACCAGCAAACGCCAGGATTTTAGGTAAGATTTTTCCATCCCAGTGTAGAACTACAGGATAGTCAGGATTAAATGAAACCTTTATATCTGCTGTTTGTTAACACCTGACTTTCTTTCTGGGTCTTTGCATGGTACTTCGTGAAACTGTCAATGATAAAGGATCATGCCCCAGTGCTGCAGCAATAGGAATCATCAATCGCATAGCTTCACGATCAGGCGTTTGGTTGCGATCCAAGGCAATGGTAACATGCTTAGTGAACAAGGAAGTATGATACCCAATCTCCGTTTTGTTTGTCCATTTTTTAATTGAGCTTGGACGGTTCATATTCATCTAGGACTTCAAATTTATTGGATGATTCACAGCTCTCTGTTTCATTTTCACCTGATTCACCTTCTATAGTTTGTTGCTGTCGTTTTTCCTCTTTCTGTTTACGAAATAGCTGTTTCTGTTGTTTGTGATGGACTCGTTCCTGCTGTGCTGCCATCTCTTTATCTTCACCACTCATGAACATTATATTTGTTGATTTTACGTCTGCACAATGTTCATAAAAACAACAGGAAGTCCTGTATCTAAAATGAGAAATAGGTCAGCATGGAATAGTTCATAAGTGTGAAAAAACGTTGTACTTCCACCAGTCAACAAAATCGAGTAAAATGCCGTAAAAGGTAAAACAACGAGGCCTGTAAGCATCCCCTTCTACTTGGAACTTAGTTGTAAAATTTTAACAGTACTAGTCATCCCGCGGCGTAACATACGCCGCCTTACCAATCAATATAATTACTGTAATTATTTTTTTTTAAATAAGCAATCAAACAAAATAACAGGCTGACATCTTCGGAAAAAATACATGGTATGCAAAGTTGAACTTTGACCTATCATGTGCAGACTTTATGGTCACTATCTGGTACCAGCAGCTTGTTTTTTTTTTATTTTATTGTTTATTTTTTTCATTCAGCTTCTAACAAACATATTTCGGGGGGGGGGGTTAATTTGCAGTACAGATAGATGTTGTATAATGCGTACATATTCTGAAACAGTTACTATTTGTTTGTAATCTATATTAATACACCATTTTTTGAATTCTCAAATTGGAAATAGTTCAATATTACTTTTTTCTTCACACATAATTGTATTATTAAATGTGTTTTTTAATTTAAAATAATCAGTTGACATTATAATGTTATTTTATGTTTAGAATGCCCTCATTTCCGCGGTTAGACGAATACAGAATTTACTGCAACGGGGGATAAATAAAATAGTTTCGTGTTTAGAGTACATAAAAACATCAGATTACGACCAAACAATATTGTTTTAAAAATAACTGGAGCTGTCTAGACATGAAATAGTATTGTACAACCACCATTGTGCTCGTATTGCTTATTATATTTTACCAAATAAAAGGACCAAACGTCATATAAGAAATAAAAAATCTGGTTTTAGAAAAGAAATAAAAAAAAACAAACTTGTTGTGATGTATTCTGGAATACCACAAATCTATAAATAGTCTTGCAAGCTGGTGAAACCGAGTTGTCGAACGTGGTTGAATGTGTCTTGCTTTTCGATAATTCAACAATCTATAAATAGTCCTACGTCTTCTCGAAGAGGAGAAATATATATATATATATATATATATATATATATATATATATATATATATATATATATATATATATATATAGATAGATAGATACTAACTAAGGCAAAAGGAACTTAAAAAAAAGGGTGCCTCGGTATGTGGCACGAAGTTGGATTTTTTGGGCCACCCTAATATATATGCACACATCTAATGTATATATATTCTAGACGTATATTTGCTTGGGTGTATTTTACAGTCTTGCATTTTAATACACATTAAGTTATCAAATATTATCACAGAATAATGGATTGTCTAACTTTAACATCAATCATGAAACATTCTTTGATCGAAGCTTTCTGCATTCTATATTAATTAGTGTCTCAGAGACCAAGGTTTCCTCTATTCTAATAATGTAACTGCAATATTTATTTAAAAATATAAATAGTAAAATTATTTTATTCTCAAAAAAATGTGTCAACTCACACATTATACACTACAAACACTCAGATGCACACACACACACACACACACACACACACATATATATATATATATATATATATATATATATATATATATATATATATATATATATATATATATATTGTCTAGATAGCATAGAGTAGGTGAACGAGTTCAGGAGTAGGTGAACGAGTTCAGGTCGGCGTGTATGTTTTGGAAGGGTGTGTACATTGTTGTGCGCTGGGGTAAAACGAAACTTGTGTGTGCTCGGGTAGTGGACAGCTGCAAGTGACGGGCAGCGCATAGTTAAGGGACTTTAATGTTACATTCGCCCTTTGCCATATAATAGGATTATTCACAGACATGATGTTTGGTATGAATGTGGAAGGATGACCGACCTGGAGGTAGGCTGTATAGTGTAGATCAATACGTTGTATTACTATAAAAATAGCATTGTGAAGTTATGTCATTATGTTGTTTGTTACGTGTAGGCCCTGAATTGAACTTAACCTGTCTGAATAGTGCTTAGTCATTGGGACGTGCGCCTTGACAGCCCTGAGTCGACTGTAACCTATCCGAATAGTACTTAGTCAGCTAGAAGGGCCCGGCCTGAAGTGCATCTTAACAGGCCTGATTTGACGGACACGTAGCCATCCTGGAGGGAGCTAAGATCTAGCCGGCCCAGTCTGGAGAGATCATTGGAAAGTATACTGTAATAGCTGATGTTTTAGAATATAGTCTTAGTGTATGTTAATACTATTGTTTCTATGATGTATTAATTTAACGAATCGATGGAGGAAATTGACAGATAATTATTATATTTCCTGTATAGTAATGTATCAGTGGCATTAAACTTATTTGTTTGAATATTTAACAAGAGTCATTGATTGGTATATGTTATATATTCACTTACATATATATATTTAAATATAAATTGTGTATGTCCAACCTACAGGGACCTGGGTGAACCTCTCGCCAATGTACCCCTAGACCACGAGTTGTTCCTATTGGGTTGTGACATATATATATATATATATATATATATATATATATATATATATATATATATATATATATTCCATTTATTGTTAACATAAAATGCATATTTCTATTATGTATTTTATGGTAAAAGGTCAATTGTTTTAATAATATTAAACCCATGAATTATTATTATTTTTTTTAAATATCTTTTGTTCAGTTTTTTTACAATGTAACTAGGGTATATTTTTTTAAAGATATAAAGCCAGATTAAACTGAATTCTCTTAATTAAAGTTTGTCAAATATACACATATCATATTGGCATATTACACGTAATTCGTTCTTTTGAATACTTTTTTTTAACTAGCTGTGTCTAAAAGCTCTAAACATTGAAAGATGTACAGAAGTATGGATTTCAGAAGAAGAAAAAAACAACCTGCCAGGCTAGGAAGGTGAAAGAATATCTCTTTATAAACTTTACATCCGTCGGAGAGAGACTTGAAATGGTCATCGGGCCATGAATGTTTGTATCAAGCATGTAAATAACCGACAACCGTTTTTTTTTAATACTTTCATTGTGATGTACTAAAAAAAAATAAAAATTACATTATAAATTTTTTTTATAAAAAACAACGTTTTTCTTGCGTACTAAAAAGCAGAAAATAATTTCTAAATAAATTATAAATAAAACGTTTTTCGTTTTATTAAAATTAGAAGCTCTTATAAAGTCTATTACCGTGTGACCAATTTATTCAGAAATTATTTTCTGTTTTTCATTCGCAAGAAAAACCTTGTTTTTATAAAATATTTTTTTATAATGTAATTTTTATTTTCTACTTTTTAGTTTTGTTTTTTCAATTAATACATACGAAGAGTTATTTGGATTGCCAAATTCAGCGGACAGACAAAAAAGAAGAGACCCTGGAAAGACAAACAAGAAGTGACCCCGGAAAGACAAACAAGAAGTGAAGTTAATAAAAACGTTGTTTTCGAAAAATACTTAAGAAACTCATCAAATCATAATGAAATAGTAAGAATATTGCATTGTAATCGGGTTCTGAGCTATATTGAAAGTATCAGAGCTATAGCTTATCGGAAAGTGGTCTAAAATTGGATTGCCAAATTCAGCGGACAGACAAACAAGAAATGACCCCGGAAAGACAAACATGAAGTGGTTAATAAAAACGTTGTAAAAAAAAATCCTTAGGCTTAGATTCTACAATCCTCTCCTACTAATAAAATCCCTATCTTGGTGTCCGTCCGTACGTAAGTGCAAAATGGGAAAGCCGTCGCTATAAATAATCTATGGCGTCATGTTTATTTTACTACTACTAAAGTGTTAAACTCAAAACACACCGCTGCGTTTTCTTTGACGTATGCGTCATGCGTCAGTCGTATGAAAACCTGTGACGTCACGAACCAATCTTTAACAGCGATAACACAGACCGGCACGTCGTCTGTCGTGCGTGTCTGCGTTTTTGACGCACCTTCTGAAAAAACGCATTGTAAACAATACAAAATGGATGCCTTGACGACACCCATTCAATTACTAAAACAATGAAATTTTATAAAATATGTGTTTTATTGTGAAAAAAATTATTCAAATTTAAAGAGAAAAGTGAATTATATCATGCTGAAAAAAATAATGTAGTAAATCACAAAAATAACTATTTGTGAAACATTTTAGATTTAGACAGTGTTTAAATAGAGAAATACTAAGACTAAGTGCCGAAGCCATGGGGACGGGGTATTAAAGTATTTTGTTTAATATTATTAATAACTGCTTCTCGCCCACTGATACAAACTAATAATATAAAAAAAATGTAGTATACACAATTATTACATTTGTTTTAAACAATATCATTATCAAAAGTTTGTATTAAGCTCGGTATCACACGACTCGACTATGTTTCGAGACAGCAAAAGCCAAGTCACACAATGACCAAACCATCACAACACCTATCGATGTAATAAGTCAAGTGATCAGTTTTAAGTCCAATTGTCAAATGTATCTTAAATAAATTCAAATTTATCTGAAGTTTAGTTTTCTGCTGTACTAGTTTGTTTTTTTTACTCCGGTTCAAGTAATTAGCCTACTAAGACTAATTATAAATCTAACATTAGTAACATTAGGTACTTCGATGACGATGAGAAAATTCAAAACAGTAATATAAAAGTTTATTATGTTTAATTCGATAGAGCTGGTTGCAAGCTTTCCAATGATACCACACTTAGTGTTCTATGTCTTTTAGAACAGATGTTATAATTTTTTTCAGGTATAATAGGGGGGGGGGGTCACTTTTACATAACATAAGAAATATAAATAAAAAACTTTGACCAAAGTCTCAATGAGCTGCAGATAAAATTGCACAGTTTTTTATCTACAGAATGTATACACTCCAAATTTCCAACATAAATACTTTGATGTGTTTTGTTTATTGTCCAGTATTAATAAAGTTATTAAAAAATAAACAAAACAAAAATATTTTATTTAGAATTTGAAGGCCGAGACTCGCCAAGAAAAACATTTTTATACTAAAAAAACTGTAACTACTAAAGCTGCAGGCCTCAAATGTTCAATTTAGATACTTGAGTGAAAGTTTAGTAATGTACATTATCATATCAAGCCTTCATTTAAAAACAAAAACTTTTTTTTAATTTGATGGTCAAGATTAACATTTTAATGCTAAAAATTTCTTTTAACTTTTGAACCATGAAAGATGGAAGCCTGAAACTTTCAATTTAAATACTTTAATGAATGATGATTAATGTGCCTTATTAAGAAAATTTTGATCTTGAAAAAAAATTAAAACATTTTTTTTAATCTGACAGCCGAGAATGAATTTTATTATAGAAAAATGTAAAACTTTAAAGCTATTTAAGTTATAGGCCTCAATCTTTTTTTTTTATTATTCAAAACAGTACAATAAGGATAATTAACTCAAGGCATGGTATTGATTTTAAACATTTTATTTTATTAAACACTTTACAAAAATAAAGCTGATTGCGGTGGCCGACTGCTGGCGTTTTCATTTATTATATTAGGTGCATAAGAAAAGAATACATGATTAGAATTTTCTGCACCTATTTTTTAAAAACACTTTCAAGTTTCACTTAAAGTTCCCATTTGCCAACTAAGTCATTTCTGGACATCTGTATCTGCATGAATATTATTACTATTAGTCTAATACTAAGTAGTAAGTAAGTAGTAAGGAAAGTTCCCTTAACCCTAGCGGGCCATCGGGACAGATGAAGTGTAGAATTCATTTGTTTCCATATGAAGGGGTTGTGTGGTTAGCACAACGCCCAGCCGCCTTTACTTCCCCAACTTAAAGTCAGTAAGTAAGTAAGTAAAGTTCCCTTCTTAGCCCTAGCGGGCCTTCGGGGCAGATGAAGTGTAGAATTCATCTGTTTCTATAACCTCGGCATATGAAGGGATTGTGCTGTTCAACACCCAGCCGCCTTTACTCCCCCAACTTAAAGTCAGGTGGACTTGTAGGACGACTTTGCACCAAATTTCACCTGGAAAAATTCCATGGGCCTCACCAAGGATCGAACCCAGGACTCTCAGGTTGACAGTCGAGTATCTACACCACTCGGCCACCCGTCCCACATAGTCTAATACTAACACCCTCTTTTAAAAACTAAACTACACTAGACTATTATGTATTATCCAAGTAGACATTTTTTAACAAAAAAAATAATAATATTATCCTTAAGTCTTTCATTGTAGACCTAATTACAAATAAAATGGGTTACTAGAGTAAAAAAAAAATGTTCTTGATATATCTTGACTAATGTTGACTTTTTAAACTAATCTTTCTTCTAATACTACTTCTCAAGTTTAATTGTCTCTTATACTAGCAATTAGTTATTAGTAAACATTAGTTGGCTAATTTACATACTGTTTGGTAGTATAATCATTTAAATTATCATTTATTAATAAGAAAACAATAATAATTCTGAATACCTAGAGTTAGAGAGATTCATCTCAATGCTTTTATATTTACTTTCTCAAATAATATTAGGCCTATCAGTATTTGCTAATGATTTTTACGGCCTAATAGTATTAGTTGATAAGCATTAGAATATCTTTACTTGTATGGATATTTAAAGTCTTTCATCTGAGATTCCGTTATTTCTTATTAGGAAATCTGTTTGGATTACAATGAGTGCTTTAGATTACATGATTTTTTATATGTTAGTAGCCTATATAAAAATGTTTTCATTGTGTAAAACGTTGTGAATAAACAACTTCACACATGTAATAAGAAAAGATAAGTGAATGAGCGAAATTTCTAAAGTTAATTTTACATCTTTTAAGCTATCCTGACTTTTTACCTTGGAGATGCTTTCTCTCTCTAACGATTGTTCTTAATGGAGTACCTTTTTGAATTAAAAACTTGATTATGGTATTTTGATCTACAGTCAGCTTTGTGTCTAGAAACTGTTTTATTAACTTTGTATTTTGCCTTTCCATCCAGAAAAAAAATGCTGGCATTGGGAGCTGTACGCTTGAGAGTAAATAATCCACAATGTATGTTCAACCCATAAGTTGTGGGCAAGAGCACTGGCTGCTTTGACCTTTATTTCCTCTGTTGGATATGCAAGATTGCCAATGAGATAGTGAGACATTTGTCTATTTAACACATTTGATGTGGCAGTGGCCACTGGATTTATAACTGAATTGGACTGGAAAATGTGTTTTGTCAACTATCATTAATGTAGACAACATACTATGTTAAATAAGAGGATGTCCAAAAGCATTAAGTGTGGTAGTAATAAAATATTCTGGCTCAACAGAACAAGTCCTAGCACCTGAATTTGAGACATCAAGCTGTCATTCTTTAGGTCTTCCAGTATTACACTTCTCAGAGTGATAGTGTTGTTGCAATACTTTACTAGGCACTGAATGAGCCACTGCTTGTGTCTGTATACCACTCCAAATGAATGAAACAGTATATGAATCCTGTAGCCCCCATACCTAGGGAAAGTACCACATGAAAGTCCATTTTTCTTTTAAGAAGGACTTGAAGCCCAATAGTCACCCTCGGCTTTGTATCTGAAAATTTAAATAAATTATACCCTGAATAGCATAAATTTATAAATGTATGTAAAATTTTTTCGCAATTTACATTTGAGTGGCTAAATAGTAAAATACTTACGTCAACTTTGAGTAGGAGTAAAGAAGATTTGCTGCTTGACAATCTGATCCATTATGTCTTGCTGGTGATTGAGTTTATTTTGAATTCTTTTCTCACTTCACTGGCTATTCTATCTAGTAGATGACAATGCAGCTCAAGTAGTGCAGTTCCAATTTTAAAGTATTAATATTTTATATAGTAATTTTCCTGAAAATGAAAAAAGAAGTTAATGTTTAAGAAAGTTTATTCAGTATATATTTAACCTAAGTAAATAATCACTACTGTTATAAATCTACAATGAATAGTATACAAATTAAACTGTAGCTATATTATATTTATATACTAGACTTATAGTAGTTTTACATAAACACACAATATATTTCTACTGGATACTTCTTTAGATAAAATATTAATGTTTTTATATTCAGAGTATATACAAGATTAAAAAAAACTTAACTTTGTTAACGGATGGCAGTTAAAAAATATTGATTTTGAAAGATTACTATGAATGGATTTAATGTTAAGATTAACGCTGCCAGCGGTTGCCGTTATCGATAATAGGTAACTTATATCGGCGAATAAGCCACCCGTCTAGAAAACAGTTTTTTTTATTTCTTGAGCACTTAATCAACATAAAAATGATTAAATAAGATATTTTGAATATATTAACAGTTGATCGATCAATAAAAACTTTGGGTGGCGACCTAATTAAAATATAAAAGCAAAATTTGTCTTACCTTGTTTTGAAATGTTGATTCCTCAAAAGAAAGATGGCGTAGTAAACAAATAAAATTCACACAGATACGTTCTTTTAAAATTATGGCAAAATCAACATAAATTAATGAGAAAATGTACGCATTTCAATAAAATTCTGAACCACTGCTTCAAACAGTTACCAAACATGGCTTATATATCATACGGCAAAAGTCAAGGCTATTTCCGGGCCGTTTGGCAGTGGATATCAAAGTACCTACTTAAACTATTGGTCGCGACCCCATTTGGGGTCGCGTAGCAAAATTCTGGGGTCGCGAGAGATAAAAATACAACTTTTAACTTGTAAAATATTAATTTATTTTTCTTTTATATTTGTATGGGGTCGTCAAGAAACTGGCAATCATAAATGGGGTCGTGAATTACAAAAGTTTAAGAAGCCCTGAACTAGAATAATGCTGTTCCTGGTTAAATGAATAAATAACTTGATTACTTAAAGCTGTTTAGGTGAGTGCAGTCAATTTAAGAGAATTTTTAGCTGAACTGTGTAGGTCAGTGAGCATACTTTAGAAAACGCACGTCGTGGCAGTGTGTTTTGATAAAAAATGACACGACAATGGCCTGTCGTGTCTAGGACGACAAACGTGCGTTTGACGCACCGTCGTGTTGGTGTGGTTAGGCTTTTATTCTTGGCGTGCGTCCGTTAAGAAGGAGATGTCGCTATAAATAATTCTGCACTTGGGATATCCTCTATGACGTAATTTCCCGATGGTACAATATTTTATTAATTTAATTTATACTATTTGTAAAAAAAAGCGCATCAAGTAATCAGCCAGTTGTAGATATTACATTGCTAACTATATGCTTCTTGTCTTGCTGCCAGTTTGCGTGTAGTTTTTAAACGATTATTCTCATATTAAACATTTTATTGAGATAAAACCTTTAGTTGCAAATGGTGTTTAGTTTGGTTTGGTTTGGTTAGCGTTGACGTGTAAAACGTAATTTGTGACGTATGAAATGTAGGTTGGTTTGGTTGGTTGATCGGTTAGTTCGGTTGGTTGGTTTGGTTAGCTGGTTTTGGCCGTTTGGTTTGGTTGGTTTTGGTTGGTTAGCGTTGAAGGGTAAAACGTAGTTTGTGACGGGTTTGGCTTGTTTGGTTTGGTTGGCTCGTTTGGTTTGGTTGGTTGGATTGGTTAGCTGCAGTGGCGCAACCAGTGGGGGAGGGGGGCTTGAGACCCCCAGACCAAATCATCAATACATATTTTACTATATAAAGCTACTAAAAAGACTGTCAAACTGTCTTTTTTCTATATGTGAGCCCCCCCCCCGTTTTGTCTGTCTGTTTGTCTGTCTGTCATCACCCTAGATCTCAACAACCATAAGTCCTAGACCCATGATGTATATATATTTTTGTAGGTCTTGGCATGCCATGTGTGCATCAAAAGTCCATTTTGCGATCTGACCCATGAGGGCCGAAAAAGAGGGCTTCTAAAGTACCTTTTTTTACTATATAAGCTATATTAACAAAGGAGCACCCTAGATCTAAGCAACCATATGTTCTAGACCCATGATGTATATATCATTTTGTAGGTCTTGACCTGGCATGTGTACGTTTAGCGATCTGACCTCTGAGGGGCGAATACTAGGGCCTCGTAGGGTACCGTTTTTTTTTTACTATTTAAGCTATATTAACAAAGGGAGGTACAAAGGGGCGTAACTCATTATTTATTTTTGTAACAGTTATTCAACATGACTTACTTCCCTCATTTTTTATAATACATAACACGCGCACCAAGTAAGATTTCATTAATGACAACTTTGCAGCACAGCTCAATCAACCAAACGTCATCATTTGTGGGGACTTCAATCAAGATTTCAAAGAGCCCGGGGCAGAAATTGAAAACTTCTTCAAAACAAATTTCAACATTCAACTACATTCACCAAGATTGGCAATAACAATTTATCAAACAACAATTGACGGAGTTTTCGGACGATTAAATAACTACAATTTAGAATGTTTCAATTATGAGTCCTATTTCAGTGACCACAAACCACTTGTAGTTAGATTTAAGGGAAACAATTTTTTTTCAAATATAAAGAAACGTCTTTTTAATATCTTTTTTTGAGATATATGCTTTACACAATGGAATTTATAAACATTTCCAAAATTTACAAATATTTACTGAAAGATAGCATACGTACTGATACATGCACAAAAATGCACTAACACGTCCTGTGTTTAGTATGGAACAGGCTTAGATTGCTTGTGAGCCCCCCCCCCCCAGCATTTTTTGCTGGTTGCGCCACTGGTTAGCTGGTTTGGTTAGTTGGTTTAGTTGGTTGTTTGGTTTGGTTGGTTTGATTGGTTGATTCGGTTGGTTTGTTTGGTTGGTTGTTTGGTTTGGTTTGGTTGGTTAGCTTTGACAGGTAAAACGTAATTTGTGATGTATGAAAAGTATGTAATTTCTGCACATTAAGAAGGTGGCATAAATCAGCACCTAATTAACCTAATTAATCGTATTTAAAAATTCAGTAGTTAAATTGATTATGAAGGGGTTTCACTTTACACTTAGATTTCCCGGACAACGCCGGGCTTAATATCTAGTATTTATATAAATTATATTGACTAAATAAAAAGTATGAGCGCCTAATTTTATCTGTTAGTACAATTGAAATGAAAAAATTGAACATTGCAAGTTTCTAAACTTTGTATGTCTTTAAAAAAATATTCATCGCAAGAATTAGATAATCCATATCGGCACTCATCTTTAATTTAGTCAATATAATTGATAAATATTTGTGTGATGATTGTGATCTAAGGCTAAAGTGGTTTTGTTTTTTTATTTTAATAAAAGTTTTTATATTTGTTATGTAACCTAATTCACACAACTGTAATATCACATGTTTGGTGCTGCCCTTGACTGTTGAAATGGAGCAGCACACACACAATCTCAGAGAAGGCAAACCGATCTACCAGTGGGTATGCCGGCATTATTGAGTGTCTGTGGGAAAGAATCCCGACAGCTTTGCTTTTATGGATCAAGTAAACAAAAGGAGATCCAACAGGAAATAGGGTATCTCTCCCCCTTCCATACACTAGTCCGTTATTCCAAAAAAAAAAAACGAATTGTGTAAACAACAGGAAAAAGTAAGTTACTGAATTTTTAGATCATTCAATGTATTGAAATTATATTTTATTTGTATATTTACCAATAAATCCCAGCACACAATAAGATATAAAGTATAATGTTTCTCTAATTATATAAAAAATATTTAGAAATGTTCATCAAGACTACAAAGGTTTTTTGTTATTAACATTATATTTGATTTAAACATGGTTAGAAAAAAAGACTTAAGTATTTTGAAGAAATATGTACAACATAATTCAACAGGAATTTAATCATATTTGACACTATAATCCGTCGTCTTACTCCTGTTTCAATTTCCTGTTGTACTAGTATCTGATACACAATTTGCTCATTTATGTTGACTTTATCTTTTAGTTTTGCGATCAAAATAAAAGTAAAGATTGATTTATATCTAAATATGGTCAAAATTAGTTTAAAATTTATTTAAGAATTTTAATTTTTCTGAAATTTAATTCGTGGTTTGAAAAATAAATTTAGTTGATAAAGTCTCAAGCAAAAATATGATTACACATTTTTGTAAAAAATAAATATTATTTCAAGTAACAAGCATTAGCCTTTTGATTATATTAGGGGAGAATTAAGTTGAAGGGTTTATCTTGTTGCTTCAGCCAAGTTTAACGTGCTCCGATCTCGATGATGTCCATGTATGTGGTATATATCTATAACGGTTACGTTTATGTTATTGGCACAAGGTATAAATAAATATGAAAATCAAAATCTTTAAGAAGATTATATTGCTCAAAAATATATCGAACAAGTAAGGAATACACATTTTGACTTAAGAATACCTACAGTATTATGATATTTATAAAGTTTTAACACCTTTGGAAGTGTGTTTTTTTTTAGCCGAGAGAAATGAAATGCCATCACCACATATGTGAATTTAACAGATAATGATAAACTTCTGTAAAATCAACATTTTTGCCCTTTTAGTAGTCCTAGTATATGAATGTAGTCAAATATGTCTTACATATCAAATAAAGATATGATTTATATTTATAAAAGAATGTGTATTTTGTATTTGTTGTGTATAATATGTGATGAATTGTTATTATTGTAATGTGTTATTAAATCATTTGCAATTCAAAGAAAATATGAATTTTTTGTAGTGTGTATTAACGATCTCAGTTCATTGTAATTACTGTACGAGGCTGTATCACTGGTACATGATGAATGGTTTCGCATAATTTAGAGTTTATTAGATAATAATGTTGTTGGTGTTGAAGAAATTGTTGTAGCCTATATAAAATTTCATACGCGCAATAATGGTTGATAAATTACATAGCAGCATTAATAAATCTCGCATATCAAAAAAAATTAAAGAAAAGAAAAGTATACAAATGGTAAGAACTATATATGGCTCAGGTGTTGTCATATATATATATATATATATATATATATATATATATATATATATATATATATATATATATATCTTATAAGTATCCAAAGGTTTGAACTAAATTTAGATCGGTTTATTCTATTTATCATTCAAACTTCTTTCCCCTGTACTCACCGTAACATTATTTCTGTCGACTTCCTTTCTCTCTAAGAGCTGCAATGTTTTTATTGTAAGCTTTACAAAGTTAGCACCGTGAGACCCCCTACCTTAATGATCTTAATGTTTTGTTTGTTCCATCCCAGAGTTTACTTACAAGTACACAAGTATAGTGGAAAGAGAAAACCAAATCATGTACATATTTTATTAATAGACAAATAAATTTGTGGTTTAAACAAAATGCAACAATGTACTTGTAATGTGAAATAGAACAAAAATAACAGAACATACTATAGTTATCATAGGCTGGGTATACATTTTAAAAAAAAGATCATATTAAATCTTTTTTTTAAAGGACGAATTTGATTTTAATAGAATGTTTTTAAATTTTTATTCATATAAATTTTACTAGTCGTCCCGTGGCGAAGGATATGCCGCCTTGTCAATCAATATAATTACTGTAATTATTTTTTTTTAAAAAAGCAATAAAACAAAATAACATGCTGACATATTCGGAGAAAATACATACTATGCAAAGTTGAACTTTGACCTACCATTTGCAGACTTTATGGTCACTATCTGGAACCTTCCAGCAACTTGATTTTTTTTTATTTTATTGTTTACAGATTTTTAGTTAATTTTTCGGATGCCTTGATTGTCGATGAGCTGCCATACTTAATTTTCTCTTTATTGGTTAGATATATTTTAATGCCTTTTTTAGATCGGAATTTTTTCATTCAGATTCTAACAAACATATTTCCGGGGGTGGGTATCTTAATTTGCATTGCTTTTATTTTTGGTTCACTTTGTATCTGCCTCAATCCACCCCTTCCCCCAGCACACTATAGAGTTATTTAGACGTAAGATTTTTTTTTCAGACATGCCATGCCAGTCTCCATATTAACCTGTTTTGTGTACTTTTTTTTAGACTTGCTCAAAACAGCTTATGATTCTTTTAATATAACCTTCATCATACACTATTCAGTACAGATAGACGTTAGTTAATATTTTTTGTAATGCGTACATTTTCTGAAACAGTTAACATTTGTTTGTAATGCGCCATACATATTTATAATTTACTTAATCGGGATTTTCCCCTAAAAAGCAGCACAAAGATATAAAAGCAAAAGATTTCACCATATCTAATATTTTATTGTCTACAATTCAGCATTGAATGTGTTCTCTTGACCTACTTTGTAGCCTAATGTTAGCGCCGGGCCCATCTTATCTATATTTATACACCATTTTTACAACGTTTTTCTTAACTTCACTTCTTGTCTGTTTGATTGTTTGTGTGTTTGTCCGCGGAATTTGGCAATCCAATTTAAAGACCACTTTCCGATAAGCTATAGCTCTGATACGTTCAATATAACCCAGAACCCGATAAAAATGCAATATTCTTACTATTTCATTTTGATTTGATGAGTTTCTTAAGTATTTTTTTTTTGATAAACATGATAATCTAACACGTTTCACTACTTTCTTTGATTTTCTGCGCATGAATACGAGTGTATATGTATAGTTTGAACGGGTCTGTCTTACACCAACATTTTTTGACTCTTCGTATTAATTGAAAAAATAATATTTTAACTAAAAATTAGCAAATAAAATTACATTATAAAAAATATTTTATAAAAAACAACGTTTTTCTTGCGTACTAAAAAGCAGAAAATAATTTCTGAATAAATTAGTAACATGGTAATAGTAATAGACTTTATAAGAGCTGATTTTTATAAAAACGAAAAAACGTTGGGAGCTTGTTATACAACACTAGAATTAATTTAACATAATCATATGCATTTTGTTATCTAGACTAAGTTTTAATAAATGATGTACAATATCGTGATATTTCGAAAACCTTCTATAATAATTCTTATGTGATTTACTTGTTAACATTTGATGATTCGAATACTCTAATACAAACATTCACAAAAATTATAATATAAGATTCATGCGCCCAACGATTTTTGTTTTTATAAAAATCAGCTCTTATAAAGTCTGTTACTATTACCATGTTACCAATTTATTCAGAAATTATTTTCTGCTTTTTAGTACGCAAGGAAAACGTTGTTTTTTTATAAAATATTTTTTATAATGTAATTTTTTGAATTCTAATATTGGAAATTAGTTCAATATTACTTTATGTTTCACACATAATTGTATTATTAAATGTGTTTTATTTTTGTTTTTTTTACAATAATCAGTTGACATTCTAATGTTATTTTATGTACAACATTCCCTCATTTTCCGCGGTTAAACGGCTACATAATTTACCGCGACTGGGGATAAATGAGAAATTAAAATAATCCGTTTTATAAAAGAAATTAGAAAAAAACGCGAGTTGTCGAACGTTGTTGAACGAGTCTTGCTTTCTTTGACCTATTCGGGAATTCTACAAACGCGAGAAATCTATATAAATAATAGCGGTGTGGGTTCTGCGTTAAATCGAAAGTAAAGAATTAACACAACAGTATTGCAGTTTAAAATCTTCAAACGTAAACAATAGTAATAAAAAAATCTTGAATAAATCGGATCTGTCCGAAACCAAAAATAACCTAGCCTACTGATCAAATCTAAGGGAACATAACTCTATGCAAAGGCTTTGCAGGGTACAGCTAGTCTATATATATTGTTTAACGCTCTTGCTTTCTGCGACGTATTCGGGAATTATTCGGGAATTCTCACAGGCTGCTGCCATCGCATCGCAAGGTTGGGCGAAGAAGAGAAATATATATATATATATATCATCATATATAATATTATTCATTTCCAGTGTGCGTTAAATCGAAAGCGGAAAACAAGAATTCAAAAATGGCGTCATCTCCTATGTCTCGATTCAATTATTCTTTTTGAAATATCTACAGTTTTCAATAGTTTCTGTGCTTTTAATTATAAAATGTAAAAGTCCCCGATATTAAAAATTAATAATTAGCATATAATATCATTCAAATCATTGTAGTTTTTATTACAACAGAGCATTTTAACATCGTCAAACGTAAAACAATAGTAATTATCGAAAATCTCCGACGTCGGCGACGATAAGACTATGGACCGTGTTTTCGTATCTAATTTCGTAAAACAAGTTCTTTTTAAAAGTCGATATAATATTTAAAAAAAAGAAATTCTTCAAATTTCTATACTAATTAAGTTCTCAGCTTTTAAAATATTTATGATTTTAAATAAATACGGCTTTGAATTATTTCTTAATTACAAAATAACAATATAGACCTAAAAAACTAGGTCAAAAGGCAATGAAAACATAACCGAGGAATATTTTTTTAATAGTACATTAAAATTGCGCTCTTTATTTGTGTATCGCGGTGGCTGAAAGGTTATGCGACTTGGCTAAGAATCTATTTTATTGCAGACTCTCCAGGTTCGATTTCTCCCATAGACATTTATTTTTATTGTTTTTTTTTCAAAATTTATCCTTTTAGTTGTTTTAATGAAAAGTAACTAATTAGATCTCTTTGACATTTTTTTAAATTTAAATAATTCATCTTTTAGGATGTTGTAAGAAAAAGAAACAACAACTAATTAGATTTTAAATTATTTCATAACTTAAAAAAAAAATTAACACAGAGGCGTAACTAGGGTGGGGGGGGGTCCAAAATATTAAGTACATAATCTCACGTCATGGTACCGAATGTCAAAATGCAGGGCCTCCAAATCCTAGGTTCTGCAATGGCTTTACAAGTCTTCCTGCAAAGGCTTAGCAGCGTACAGCTAGTATATATATATATATATATATATATATATATATATATATATATATATATATATATTATTGGTAGGGGGGAGGAAGTAGTACAACCTTTGTAGGCACAGAGAATATGTTTTTAAAAGAACAAAAGTTATTTTCCGAAACAATATTAGTTTTCAAATGAGATTTTAGAAAAAAAAAAACTTAAATTTTAATAAGTTAAAAATTGTGGACTTTTTAACAACAATGAGGACTTTTTATATTGTCATTGCGCACTCTATTCAAATTGATTTTGACTTAGCTTTTGGTAAAAAAAAAAAAACAATAAAAATCGTTCAATTGGGATCTTATATTATCTCTTTAGTAAAAAAATATACTGAATGTAAACAGAACGCAAAACTAGATCCAATGGATAATATCTGAATCAGTCGATAAAACTGAATATTTTCTGAATCTCTCGCACTAGATACAAACATAATATTAAATCAAGACTGGATACAATCAGAATAACCAAGTCTGAATACTATTAGGAAAAGCCTGGACACATAATTAAAAAAGTGTGTAATATAAAAAGTGTAACTGGCTCAGTCTGAAGAGGTTTTAATGTAAATAGTGAGTCAGGTATTGTCTGTAAAAAGGTAAGAGTGTCACAGGTATTATCCACAAAAGGTATCAGTGTCACAAGTAACTGACAGTAAAATGTAACAGTGTCGCAGGTACTGACTGTAATCGATATAAAAACTTTTCTCTGTAAAAAAATAACAATGTAAAGGTACAGCATGTGAAAAATGGATATATATATATAAATATTAAAAGTGTTACATGTACAGTCTGTACAATGTATGTATCAATGGAAACGAATTGAAAAGCACAAAATGTGAAAGTTATAAAGGAGAACAGAGTGACATGCACAGTCTAAATGAATGGGAAGCTAACATACATTTGACATAGTTTAATACATTTCACTTTAGTAAATTATGTTAAAATGTTGATATAATTTGCAAAATCAAGTGCACGTATTAAACATATTGGTAGCTAACTATGCAGGCTACATTTTTTGGCGCCCTCCTAAGTGAAATGTGCCAAATCTTTCGATGCCTCATTCTTGTTGGGCGACCTGTGCAGCAGCCCAACCCGCAGTACCCGTGCTACGCTACTGATAGTAGCACAGTTTAGTGGAAGCTTAAATATTTAGAATCAAAGCTGTATAGAACAAATTGATAAATTATATTTTAATTTACAAAATATAAGGTACAAAAACAATGATTTATTATTAATAAATGAAGACAAAGTGACCATTACAGTGGATGCATGGGTATATAGATTATTTTAATGCTTGTAGGGGAAAAAGGGGCTTATTTCTAATATGTTCTTTTCTTAATGAAAGAAACTAATAAACAAAATATGACGTTCTAAGTCAGGCTTTCATCTATCCTCTTTAGTTAACTTTTTTTTTCGTAAACTACGGGGATTGTGTATAAATTAATAAAATACTGTAAAATAAATTATTATATCCTCTTTTATTTAAACGTATTTTGAATGTCTCGTTAAAAGGACATATTTTCCGGGATGAAAACAATTTTTGTCTCGACATCCTGGGATAAGCTAAACGCCAGTAAATGATACATCCTAGTACTTGTACTCGTACTTGCACTTTGGGTAATTTGTACTCCTAGTCTTACATACAATATGAATAGTGAACTTGTACTCACACTTGTTCCTTGGATGTATTTGTGCTTTTATGGTCAGTACTTAAAACATCTGTGATATATTATATGCTATAATTTAATTATATAAGTGTGTGATTCAGGTCATATAATATAACAGCATAAATTTGTTCAGAAAAAATGTTTTGTTTTTGATTCGACCGTTTGTCTTAAAACCTATGAAACATCACCGAGATTACTGCTGCAAAATGTAAGCTATCGATTCTACCCTTCGTTTTACCCTTCCATCTAATCAACAAATATCGATCTTGAAAAGGTTCACTATTGAAATTTGTCCGTTAGACAGATTCTAAAGCTAACTATTGACCAGGATCTATCTAGCCCAACTAACATATAGAACTGGTCAAATGGTGAAATTAAAAATTTGATTACTGCACATAATAAGTCAATGCAATCAAAATTAAGAGAATCATTTAATAAAATCAAATTACGTGAATCTGTCAATAAATTTAGAGGAACGGAAATCTTTCAATGAAATCAAATGAACAGGAATCTTTCAATGAATTTAGATGAATATAAATATTTAATGACAACAGATGAACAGGAACTTTCAACTAATTTATATATATATATACACAGGAATCTTTAAATAACATCCGATGAACAGCAATCTATAAATATCAACTGATGAATAGCAATCTATAAATATCAACTGATGAACAGTAATCTATGAATATCACCTGATGAACAGGATTTTTTCAATACCAGAACTACGGGAATTTTTGAATTACTGAAATGTTTTAATGATCTCGAGTTTTTAAGACAAGAGATTACAAAAATCTCTCAATGACAAGAGATTAAAGAAATATTTCAACGACCTTAGATGTATGGTTAAGAATGGTTGGAGTTATGAGTTGGCAGTGTCAGTTACGACAAAATAGTTCATATACAATGCTGTCATAAAGTGTAATCCATCTGACATATTTAATAACATTTAATGGTTCTGTCAACTGTCACTTGGTGCCATCTATTGGAATTGAAGTCATTTTATAAGATGAGTTGGCTAAAGTTTTCAGTTCCTTTTTTTTCTTATAAAACAAAATAAATTATCGTGTACAAAATTATGATTACTTCTCTGTTCATCAAGACATCAAAACAGTTATTAAATACCAAAAGGAAAAATCATTCTCCAAATTTTGTCTAAAAGATGCTTAGCATTTATGAATTCAATTACACCTTTACTTACATTGTTTATCATTACCTATGAGTCTATGATTTTGTATATTTTGATTTATTTTCATGTGCTAACCTTGTGAATAAATGTCAAGCAGTGATGGGCAAAAGTTAAGTGAAAGCTACTAAATAAATGTTTAACTATTTGTTTTTAATTTTAAAATTTAACTTAGTGAAAAAATGTAGTTTAACTAAACTTTTTTTACTTACTATCTAAAGAGTTTAGCTAAATGTTTGTAGTTATTTTAAAATACTCTCCGAATACAAAATGTTACTATATGTTTAGTTTTAGCTTTCAATTACATGTGTTGTATATAACTTAATAAAAATTATATTAAATGAAGACGTTTTTATTACTTTCATAATTAAGTGAATATTGAAATACAACGTACACATTTAGTTACATGAAATAATGTAAGTAACAAACGTTTCTAGATCCTTATTATGTATTTTCTGCGATAAGCCAGTGACTCCATCGAGGAGTTTTATGTGGAACATAAAGAAATTCAGACAACGACACAAATGAACTTGTCTCATTTGTATTACCATCATCGATTGGTGATACATTGAGATCATGAATGGGGTTTCTGTGTCGCATGTTAGATTTCTACGTTATGCTGCATGCACTAAATATTACACATCTTGTACAAATATTGCACAATGTATACATAAGTATAACACTGAATGTACAAGTATAACACTAAATGTACAAGTATAACACTGAATGTAAAAGAAAAATACTAGATGTACAAGTATAATACTGAATGTAAAAGAATAGCACTGAATGTACAAGTATAACACTAAATGTACAAGTATAACACTGAATGTAAAAGAAAAATACTAGATGTACAAGTATAATACTGAATGTAAAAGAATAGCACTGAATGTACAAGTATAACACTAAATGTACAAGTATAACACTGAATGTAAAAGAAAAATACTAAATGTACAAGTATAATACTGAATGTAAAAGAATAGCACTGAATGTACAAGTATAACACTAAATGTACAAGTATAACACTGAATGTAAAAGAAAAATACTTAATGTACAAGTATAATACTGAATGTAAAAGAATAGCACTGAATGTACAAGTATAACACTAAATGTACAAGTATAACACTAAATATACAAGTATAATACTGAATGTACAAGAAAAATACTAAATGTACAAGTATCACACTGAATGTACAAGCATAACACTGAATGTACAAGTATAATACTGAATGTACAAGAATAATACTGAAATTACAAGTATAACACTGAATGTACAAGAATAACACTGAATGTACAAGCATAATACTGAAAGTGCAAGTGTTACACTATAGTCGTTGATGAAAAACTTACTATTAAAATAGTTTGTGGCAGTCTAACAATATTGAAATGTTGCGAAAAGAGATACTGCTGAAAATTAGTTTGGGACAGTCTTACTAGTGAAATTGTTTGTGAAAGTCTTACTAGCGAAATAGTTTGTGACAGTCTTACTAGTAAAAATAGTTTATGAAAGTTTTACTAGTGAAATAGTTTATGAAAGTCTTAATAGTGAAATAGTTTATGAAAGTCTTACTAGTTAAATAGTTTATGAAAGTCTTACTAGTGAAATAGTTTGTGACTGTCTTACTGGTGAAATAGTTTGTGACAGTCTTACTATTAAAATAGTTTTTGAACATCGTACTAGTGAAATAGTTTGTGAAAGTCTTACTAGTGAAATAGTTTGTAACAGTCTTACTATTGAAATAGTTTGTGAGAGTCTTACTAGCGACATAGTTTGTGACAGTCTTACTATTGACATAGTTTGTGACAGTCTTACTAGTGAAATAGTTTGTAACAGTCTTACTAGTGAAATAGTTTGTGACAGTGTTACTAGTGAAATAGTTTGTGACTGTCTTACTGGTGAAATAGTTTGTGACAGTATTACTAGTGAAATTTTTTTGTGACAGTCTTAATAGTGAAATAGTTTGTGAACGTCTTACTAGTGAAATGTTACATCAAAATAACACTATACTGGGGGTAGGGGGGGATTGACGCAGACACAAAGTGAACCAAAAATAAAATGCAATGCAAATTAAAACACCCACCCCCGGAAATATGTTTGTTGGAATCTGAATGAAAAAAAAATCCTGATCTTAAAAAAAGGCATTAAAATATATCTAACCAAATAGAAAATTAAGTCTGGCAGCTCATCGACAATCAAGGCATTCAAAGAATTAACTAAAAATCTGTAAAACAATAAAATAAAAAAAAAAGTTGCTGGAAGGTACCAGATAGTGACCATAAAGTCTGCAAATGATAGGTCAAAGTTCAACTTTGCATAGTATGTATTTTCTCCGAATATGTCAGCCTGTTATTTTGTTTGATTGCTTATTTAATAGATAATTACAGTAATTATATTGATTGATAAGGCGGCTTACGCTACGCCGCGGGACGACTAGTATATATCTCTATACTTATAAGACGCATTTGCTGTCTGTCTGTCTGTCTGTTCCCTTATAACTCAAGATACAGGCAACCAAATAACGTGAAATTTGTTACACATACACATAATTACATGGGGAAGGTTATAGGACAGGTTTCGTTTTATCTATATTTCTTAAATTGAAATTAATTATTTTTATTTTAGTATTTCACTATATTAAAGTAATCTCGACGGCGCCATAAATAAAATTCCTCTGTGACGTCATTTCCCGATGTTACATTTTACATTTTTAAATTTTCCTACTAATAAAGCCGAATAGAACTTGCGCGCTGGTGCTGTATCGTGCCTTTGTGCTGCAAAGAATTGTTGATGTTTTTTCATGCTCCCTGGTTTTGTACAGTTTGAGGAAGGTAAAGGAATGAAGAAGGATTTTAGAAGATGTGTGAAGCCATATTAAAAAGTATATATATATATATATATATATATATATATATATAGAGAGAGAGAGAGAGAGAGAGAGATAAAGAGAGAGGGGGCAGGGGGAAGAGAGAGGAAAGGAGGGTAGGAGGGAGGGAGGGAGTGAGAAAGGGAGGGATAGGAAAGAGAAAGGAAGGGATGGAGATAGAAGGGAGGGAGGGAGAGAGAGAGGGTGTAAGAGAGGGAGGGAGAGAGATAAAGAGTGAGGAGAGGGGCAGGGGAGGGAGAGGGGGAATGGGGGAGGGAGGAAGGGGGAGGGAGAGAGAGGTGGATAGGGGGGAGGAAGGGGGAAAGGAGGGAGGGAGAGAGAGAGGGGGAGGGAAGGAGAGAGGGAGAGAGAGGATGGGAGAAATGGGAGGGGGGGGAAGAGATAAAGAGAGAGAGAGAGGGGCAGTGAGGGAGAAAGAGGGGAAGGAGGAAGGGGGGAGAGAGGGAGGGGGTGGACAGGGAATAGAGAAGGAGGGGGAGAGGGGGAGAGGGAGGGAGGGAGAAAGAGATGGGAGAGAGAGGGAGGAGAGAGGGAGGAGAGAGAGAGAGGAAGGGATAGAGGGGGTAGGGAGATAACAGAAGGTAAACAGAAAACCTTATTTTAAACCCGGGCAAAGCCGGGTACTTGCAACTAGTATATATATATATATATATATATATATATATATATATATATATATATATATATATATATATATATATATATATATCATCTTTCTTAGGTGTTTGAATGCCCTAGGCAAAGACTTTCTGGAAATATGTTGGGCTCACTTAAACCCCTTTACAGTGGGTTTTCTTCTAGTTTGCCCATTTAAATTATGTCTAAATACTGATATGTAGCTGAGCGGCCGAAATGCAAATCGGAAATGTTATTTTATTTACACAAGATATATCAATCCGCCAACGAACGTATATCACAATTATACTTTGAATGAAACTATTTATCATTAACGTTGGTCATCATCAACTTTGCATGCTATTGGAACTTGTTTCTCTTATGATCATTAGAAAGCTATTTCATTTTAACTTATCGTGATTTATCTAGCTTTGGTTTTTAAAATTGTCATTATCTTCTATATCTGCAGTAGTCATTTTGAAAATATGTCATTTATTGATATAAGGGCTCTTTTACTTGTAATTATTTGGTTGAAGGAGTGGTCATTGCCAAAGTTCTACACTCAGTACAACACACAGAAAGACACAGTGATACACATGGTGAGACACACAGTGATACACATGGTGAGACACACAGTGATACACATGGTGAGACACTGGTAAGAAACACGGTTAGGCACACACTGTGTTTAAAAAAAACATAAAGTTCCCTTAGCCCCGCCGGGCCGTCGGGGCAAATTATGCGTAGAATCCATCTGTTTCTATAGGGATTGTGTGGTTAGCACAACGCCCAGCCGCCTTTAATTCCCCAAATTAAAGCTGGGTGGACTTGTGGGACGACTTTGCACCAAATAACATCTGGAAAATTTATATGGTTATCACCGATGATCGAACCAATGACTCTCACGTCGACAGTCAATGGTTTGAAAAGCATTAAAGGAAGGGGAGTAGTAAAAAAAAGCGTTAAGTACTACTGTGCTTATAGATGACTTTTGGAAAACATTGTATTTAGTTGGAATATATTATAGAATTAGGATATTAACCATAAAGCATTAAAGGAAAACAGTTTATGTTTACTTTGCTTAAATCAGAATTAATTTTCAACTGTGGCGAATTGATGTTTTAATAAGACATATAGTTATAGTTTATGCGTGTTCTCTTTATTCACCGATTATTTTTGGAATCGTGAAGTTTTTCTTAAGGAAAAAAAGGGTCAGCTAGTAAGGAATATTTAAGTGTGATTATTCTGTTAGGTAGGCCACCAGGGTAAACTATGGATACACCTAAAAATACTACGTACAAAAACGTACGGTACTGATAGAAGAGCAAAAATTCATTTCCAAGTCATTCAATTTGGGCTTTTTTAAAACATCATCCCTGGCCTAGATTATTTGAAGCTTTAGGCTTTTGATGATGGATGTGTATGATGGATGGTGGATGATGGATGGTGGATGACGGATGATGGATGGCTTCGATTTAGAGAGGATACCCGAGATAGAATACAATGATGACTTTTCAATTTGTATAAAATTTCACAAGAAAATTTAATATGGAGCAGATTGCTCATTTAAATAGAAAGAGTTTTTATTCTTAAAATATAATTAAACCAAAACGAGATACTTTTCTTAACAAAACTGAATATTAAGAGATTTTGTCGTCATATTGTACTAGCTAATTGCTATAATTTGTATTTTCTCTATACAAAGAGTATACACTCCAAAAATACATTAAAAAAATATTGTATTTTATTCCTAATGGGATCAGAAATATTTCTAGTGTGACGTGGCACTCTATTTTCTCACTCAAAGCGTGGTATACTGGTAGTCTTCTATAAATAAATATGAGCTTCAGTATTTATTATTATCTTTTCGCAACCGTTCTCTTATTAATGAACATTTAGTATTTCAATTTTGAAACTTGACTTAGATATCATATAGCTACTAATAATATTGTCAGATCTAACTTTTTTGAAAAAACCAATACAGATAAAATAAATTATTTTGTCTTGAATAGACATTGATAATGAAAAGAAGAAAAAATACAAAGTAATAAATTTCTACGATAAAAATAGTTTCTAAATAGTTCCAATTTAAATTTGTATACAATTTGTCATGGTATTGACAAAGATGAAACTTATGTTGTATATAAATAAGAAAATGTCCTTTAAATTAGAGCACAGACTTTATTTTCATATGTGATATGTATGTCTCAAAATTTAACAGTAAAATGCATTCACTGAATATATAGTTTAATAATGATTGCAGTACCTGGTTAAGGAAAATACATACCATGATCTATGGAGGAAGATGATTGGTGTCTCGAGGCCATGAAAAAAAAAACTTTTTTAAGCGACAGTGACGGTACCATGTTCAATGAAGATAGCACTAAACCATGGTATTCGCAGCTGGCTATGATGAAGGATGTTTCGGCAAACACCACCCTCAAGCACACTGTAGCATCATGCCAGCCTTCATAGGCAGAGGGGTTCGGAACACCACACCTTCATCCCCTGTGTAGTGGCCGAAAAAATCCTTGTCTGGTTATTGGGGCAGATCGGCAATACACACACCCTGCTGGACTGTCAAATATGGGCTAGTGCTTATACCGTTTGATTCTGCCAAGCAGACAAATACAGCGGACTCACCACGCTGCTCTGTAAGCATGGCAGACATGCATCAAAATTAGAATAGTTAAAAAAAATGCTTAAAGAAATTAAAATGATATTGATGCCACTAAAAGTGACGTCATTCACTAATATAAGTATCTGAACATACGGATTATGATAATGAAAAAGTGAAAATGATAAAAGTTGTGTTAAATTTGTGGGAAAAAAACAGTAATTTTTTAATGGTCTGCAATATGCCTGTTACGATTCTTGGAGGATTATACTTAAATAAATAATTAAAAATCCGAACTAAAATAAATGACACATAGAGCATAGCAACACACAACAAAAACTCACAAACCTAAGTAAGCTTCATTGCACTTAAAGTAATTAAATGGACTATTTACTTCAGACAATAATACTCTTCACAATACAACACAAAAGAGCAAGACACTATCTTCGACATCATACTAAAAAAACACAAACTCGGCACTATCTCCCCTGGCAACGCCGGAATATAATGTCTAGTAATAAATAAATAAATGAGAGAAGTCAAATGTCATTTTGGCTAGACCATTTTTTTTAAAACAAAAAAACATACAAATTTGTAAAACGTTGAGTAATGTTACAGTATTTTGAACATACAGATGTGCTGGTATTTTAAAATGATGAGACATACTGAGTACGTTGAACATACATATGCAGGTACTTTGAGGAAAAGGTGTGTTTTGTATTGTGTTTCGAAAATAATGATACTAGTAGTTTAGTTGTATTACATTTAATATTTTTCAAGAAATGGAAAATACTAATGCTGTTAGTTGTAGCATATAAATTTTTTTTTTGGAAGGAGTTAATGCAATATTTGGTGATCCTGCTTAATGGCATGCATGTCAAAAGGATTATTAAATTTAACTTTGGGGCAAATATATATATATATATATATATATATATATATATATATATATATATATATATATATATATATGTATTTAAATATTAAATGGGTTATGGAATTTATTTAACATGTAATACATTGACAGCAGTGTTATGTTTGTCATCAAAGTTAAAATTTGTCACATTTTATTATACCATTCTGTTTAAACATATCTTTAGTATGTTTATATATGTATATACAGAGAGAGAGAGAGAGAGAGAGATAGTTAGAGAGGGGGAGATTGAGAAATAGGGAAGGAGGGCGTTTTGCATGATAGATAGAACTTAAAATGCCACTGTGTGTGTTAGAAATATCAGCAAGTTTTAAAGAAAACTAATATACATAAAAAACACATCTGAGCAAAGCAATGCTTAAGAAATATCTTTAAAAAATCCCTGTTCAAGTTCTTAGAATTAGATTGTCTCCTGGAAGCTAAAGGGAAGACACCCACTGTTGCCGTACTGCTGGTAGTTTCCCTTAGTGGCAATATTTTTCTCTCTCTACTTGAAGGTATTAAAGAAAAAAAAATCGAAAATTCTTATACATAAGACATGATAATTAGTTTTTTTTTGGTTTAATATATAGTTTGCATCTGAAGTTTCAAAATTCAAATACATCGACAGCATGGTACATCAATTCAAAATAAGTTTTTAAAAGTAAACTATTTAAAAAAAAAAATTGTGAAAATGTTAAAGCTAGATACAATTATTTTAGTCAACATAACTTGTTTTATTTTCGTATGACATATTGAGTGTAGATCTATTTTATTCTCTTTTAAATTCATAATAACATAATAAGTGCATGTTTACTCTCAATTTCGCTACAATATCATAGTATGACAAACTCTCGTTAACTTAAGAGGTACTGGAAACTCAATGGCATGAAATAATAGAGGATTTGGCCTTAATTTTTTTTTTTCGTTTCACTCAAAAAAAAAAAATGATAAAGGTCATTAATAAACAAAAAGAAAAAGTAAACGAAATGTTCTAGAGCTCAGAGTAAACCTTTGCCTGAATGGTTATGACAATGAAACTCTAATTCGTACCATTTGTAGTTATCGGTATTTTATTTGTGAGTAACAAGATTTGTATTTATATATATATAAATTAGGGTGACAAAAAAATCAAAGTGCTCGAAATCGGACTCTCAACCCTTTATTGCGTTCTTTTTAATGAAAAAATAAACTCTGCAAAATATTATTAAGATATTTTTATATTTAGAGGTTGCTCAATGAACTTGAAATTATCATATTTAAGGATCAACAATAAACAAAAAGAATGCATTTTAATTTTATTTTCTAATACAAACTTTTAATTATGTTATTCAAATTAAGTGTTATTTATATGATTTTATAAAATGTTTGATTTCAGAATACTTCACCTGTTGATTGATCGTGTGTTTTTATTAATGCGTTCACAAATGTAGACTTTCGCATATCTGGAATTTGATGTCGATGTTCTTCCACGGTTTGCAAAATATATTGCAATTTGAGTTTCATCTTTTGTTAAAACTTGTGCATTATCTGAAATGAGTTTCACCCCTCTTTTGGCTGTATCATTTACAACTTTTATAGAATTAACAATTTTATGTGCTTCCTGGTATTCGGTTGCTGTACTCCACGTGTCTGGGTGATTTTCATTCATGAATGCCCAATTTATTCCAACCACTTCAAATACATATTTTAATCTCTCTGTTACAAAATCATCTAAGTTCATGCTTACAATTTTATCCATTAATACTTTGCCTTCAAGCCTTTTTAACTGTTTTTGTTTTTTGACTCGCTTTTCAAGTGCAATCAACATTTTTAGAGCATTTTAGAAAAAAAATGCTCTATTGTCCCCGTTTTGTCTGTCTGTCTGTCCGTCATCACCCTAGATCTCAACAACCATAAGTCCTAGACCCATGATGCATATATCATTTTGTAGGTCTTGGCCTGCCATGTGTGCAGCAAAAGTTCATTTCGCGATCTGACCTCTGAGGGCCGTAAAAAGGGGCTTATAATGTACCGTTTTTACTATATAAGCTATATTAATAAAGGAGAGACCTATATCTCAGCAACCATAAGTCCTAGACCCATGATGTATAAATCATTTTGTAGGTCTTGGCCTGCCATGTGTACTTCAAAAGTTCATTTCGCGATAGGACCTATGAGGGCCGGGCTTCAGGGCTCCTAAGGGGCTTATATATTATATATATGGCCCCATTCTACACCTTGTACATTCAATAACCCATTCATTTGGTGCGAAATACTGCAGCACGTAGTTTAACCAAGATTTATTAAGAAACTCATCTAATGAAATAGTAAGCTTGTGTTCTGAGTTTAAATGAAAGTATCAGAGCTATGCAACAATTGACGGAGTTTTCGGACGATTAAATGACTACAATTTCGAATGTTTTCAATTATGAGTCCTATTTCAGTAACTACAAAACACTTGTAGTTAGATTTAAGAGAAAATAATTTTTTTTTCAAATATAAAGAAACGTCTTTAAAATATTTTTTTTACAGATATATGCATTACACAATTGAATTTATAAACATTTCCAAAATTTACAAATATTTACTTAAAGCTAACAAACGTACTGATACATAACACGAAAATGCGCTAACACGTCCTGTGTCCAGAATGGAACAGGCTTAATTGCTTGTTTCTTTAGTTTGGTTTTCAACACCTTTGCTGAAAAAAGAGACTCACTAGGGCTTCAGTTAAATACTATTAATGTTATGCAATGGTTTTAAAGGCAGATTCAGCAACTTCTTTGTGAAATATTTTTAAATTATTCAATTTCTTAATCAAAGTCAGGTCATTGTGAGGAGCAGATGAAGAGATGGAAACCAATGTTCCATGTAATTCAAATTTAAAAAAAAAATCAAAAATCGTATATTTTTTTCTTCATTTATTTTTAACTGAAATTGATGTCGAAACAAGTAAATTTTAATAGAGTTTAGTGCTTTTGCCATACATCATGCTTGGTGCATAGCGCCAGGAGTACGGAAAGTTATTCCGCTTTGGCCTGGAGAAATTTCTCCTAAAAAAAAATATCGTCAGTTGCAAAAATTCTTTGTAATCGACTCATAAATTAACAAAAAATAAAATATTGATAACATTCTCAACCCAATTATTAAAATAGAAGAGATAAATATGAAAAACGTATGAAAAATGTGGATTCGAGTAACCTTGCAAACTTAAACTGCGTTGAGCAATCCCTAAACATCAACGGATTATCTCCAATATAATTTTTTCATTAAATGGAACCAAAGAAAAGGTTGAGAGCATTAAATTTTTTGTCACCCTAATATATATATATATATATATATATGCTATATAAGGTTTCGTGTTGTACTATTGTGTTTTTTTAACCTAAGTTGGTCGGTACACATTACATGTTCACTTTGTTTAATAGTGTCAACTATCATCATGTGTACATTACGTTTATATTGTCAAATCTATTAATGTCAAGCAATTAGATTAAGAAGTTTCGTCGTTGGGCTATTTCATAAACAATAAATGTATAGGTCTCTCTTTTCTAATCTGTTGCTCACCAGTTTCGTAATTACATTCTGGCCTATTCATTCTGTAATATTGCATATCGCATTATTTCTATGACTGTATTTTCTTCGCGTTCCTTACAGTGTACTTTGCATTGTAGTTTTAGAAAGAAAATTATGGCATGAATAACATGTGTCATTTTTTCTTTTATTTCTTTTAATATCATTGTTATAAAAAAAGATTTTTACAAATCTGAAAAGCTACTTTTTTTAAAGAAGCCGTATTTTGAAAGAGTAAATTTTAATATAATTGACATGAGTACACGTATACATCATGTCCCGTAGCATTCTAAAACAATCTATCATCACATCGAAACATAAGGCAGCCAGTTATGATCTCAGTAATCAATTATATATATATATATATATATATATATATATATATATATATATATATATGTACATATATATATATATATATCATCATCAAATACATGTTTAAATATACTCGCAACCGCCACAAATTGAAAGCCACTGAACTATATAATTTCAAATAATATGTCATTTGATTATTACAGTAACTTAAAGCACTGAAACATAACCATGGGCTGTTAGAGAAACTTAATGCACTGAAACATAACAATGCGCTGTTAAAGGAAATAAAGGCGGTGAATAAAACAACGTGTTTTTTTCAGAAAATGAAATCAAGGAATATAACAATGGACTATTATAGCAATCGAATGCACTAAATATAACAGTGGATCGGTAAAAGAACAATGTGCAGTTTAATATTGAAAGTATATACTGAAGACAGAACGGCTGGAGGAGTAACTCTTGAAAAACCAGACAACTGTGTTCTTTATTTGAGTGGATGTGACCAGGTAATTTATAGTTTGTCTCCCTTGTTGAAGACAGCAAATGACAGCTCATGGGAATAGTGAAATCAGGTGAAATTACTGTTTCTTTTGGCTCACAAGTGAACTGATGAGAGCAGGTGTACGATTTAAAAGCTAAAAGGAAGCCACAGACAACAAGTGTATTGGTGAGTGGGGAATAACACGACTAGCTAGTAGTTTGTATACAAGGCTTGGATCATAATGTAAACAATTCTTATCGTTTGTTTTTTTTAATTTAGATATGAATGAGAGAAAATAACTAAAAAGTGTTTTAAAATGTTTTGAATTGCAGAAACATTGTTTTGTACAAAGTTGTATGCTACACATATAGTATTGTACATATATTACATCATAAGCTTATTATGAGGTACACAGAGTGTTTTCTTGAAATATGTATTGTAGCATTTTGTACACTTATTGTTTTGTACGCATTTGGTACTCTACACATAATGTAAAGAACAAACATTGTTAAGTAAAAACATTGTATTGTCCTAATAAATATTTTATGGTACATACATTGTTTTCTACTAATTTCACGAAATTCTTACATCGGACCATTTCATTCGTGATTATTGCCAAGGAGCGCTAAATTCATGATTATTGTCAGGGAGCACTAAATTCATGATTATTGCCAAGGAGCGCTAAATTCATGATTATTGCCAAGGAGCTCTAAATTCATGATTATCGCCAAAGAGCGCTAAATTCATGATTATTGCTTAAGTCCACCAAATTCACGATTTTAGCCAAGGGTCACTAAATTCAGGATAACTGCTTTTAAATATGTATGAGTAATGGAGTTAGTATCTTTGCATACGAAAATCACTAATAATGACTTCAGTTTAAATAAAACCTTTCTCCTTTAAGTACGTATGCCTTGTACATACATACATTTGAGAACTACTTATCTAATAAGACGGTGTAAAATATGAAGCTGATAATTATGTTTCTTTTCAAAAATAAAATACCAATACGGTGTAAGAGTCATTAAGTCTGAATGTTCATCCTTTCAAAAGATTTTTTAGTAAGTATCTTTGTATCTCCCTATCCATATGTGTGAGTGAGTGTCTGTGTATCTCTTGTGTATTTGCATGAGTCAGTGAGTGTCTGTATATCTCTTGTGTATTTGCATGAGTCAGTTAGTGTCTGTGTATCTCTTGTCTATTTGTGTGGGTCAGTGAGTGTCTGTGTATATCTTGTGTATTTGCATGAGTCAGTGAGTGTCTGTGTATCTGTTGTCTATTTGTGTGCTTCAATGAGTCTATGTGTATCTCCTATCTATTAAATACAGAACAATATTCTAATGAAAACATTCATTATACTAGAATCTTTTCCTGTGTAATTCATTACATATAAGTACATAAAGTTATACACTTATTAAAAACATCACTTTACAGAGAAAAAATTCCAATGAACCATTACTTCCAATGAGCATTACTTCCAATGAACATTACTTCCAATGAACATTACTTCCAATGAACCATTACTTCCAATGAACATTACTTCCAATGAACCATTACTTCCAATGAACCATTACTTCCAATGAGCATTACTTCCAATGAACATTACTTCCAATAAACCATTACCTCCAATGAACCATTACCTCCAATGAACCATTACTTATAATGAACCATTACTTCCAATGAACCATTACTTATAATGAACCATTACTTCCAATGAACCATTACTTCCAATGAGCATTACTTCCAGTGAACCATTACTTACAATGAATCGTTACTTACAATGAACCATTACTTACAATGAACCATTACTTCCAATGAACCATTACTTACAGAAAGCAGTAATGAACATATTACACGATGAATTAGAGCAGACGATAAACTGGATCGATAGTTTTCTCTAAGAATTTTTATAATAAAATTAAATACAAAATCCAACAGTAATACATTATTCAGAAATATTAGGTCTAGACTTGTAAAAAAGGAAATCAGGCAAAATGTGTTTCCACTGTGTTGATTTCTTTAAAAAGTCTTTCTCCCTCAGACTATCCCCCCCCCCCCCAACAGCTTGTGTGTTATATTTAGGTCGAGTCATTTGATCGTGCAACTAATCCGTATTTATTTTCGTGCTTGGTCCTAGGAATGAGAGGGCTACTGGAAATAACGACAATAAAACTAGAAACATCGTATTGAACTAGACAGCTTGGAAACAAGAAGGTTTTATTTATGTCTTTGATTACCTTGGACATTTTCTAGGGATTCTGTCTATCAGGAAAACAGATGAGACAGTCCGTATACCCTAAGAACAATTAATACAATAGAAGAGGAAGAAGTAAGCCCTAAGTAATAGAAAGGGGAAATAGTACAACATAACACAAAATAAAGAGAAATCTAGTTCAATCTAGAATCTAGAACTTAAGGGACACTAATAAAATTTAAATAACTCCATTAAAACTTAATTTGATGTTATGAAATTAGCTGGACATTTACATCCAGTGCGTCTAATTCAGACAGTTTTTAATACGTTGTTTCCACACAAAAAAAAAATTGTCACAAAAGCAATGAATAACTAAAGTATGACCCAGTTTGGAGATCTCCGTGATTTTTTTGATAAACTTTTCTGTAATCGCTATGCATTATTATGCATCCAGTAACAGAACAAATATCAACTAGTAACAGAACAATAATCATTCAAACAAAAAGCAGCAAAAATCGAATAAAAAACTCAGGAAAATCACTTATATTTGGAATTTTGTGAAAATTTAAATTCAAAACATTACTAATGGATAAACAACAAACATATTTTGTGATAGTTACTGAAATATTTTTAGAATCCGTTTCCATCGTAAACTATTCATTTGATGTATCTTTTAGTTTTTTCTTAAGTTTTCATTAGAACTAAAAAATATAATTTGAAAACATTTATCAAATCATGCCGTGCTGTGTACTTTTTTGGATTTTGAAAGGCACTTAATATAAAGTTTTTAGCACCGAAAAATTGTAGACATTTTCTTCAAAAGTTCATGTTACATTTACATTCAAATATGTAATTAAAAAAAATATGTTAATCAAGGAGTTACATTTGTACAAAAATTTTTCAATATTTATTTCTGATTAAATGCTTTGGGTTAAAAAATTGAAAATTGTAAAAGATATCATTCCTTTTTTATTAAATCTCTGATCTGAAAGTTAAAATAGCATACATTGAGTTTGAAACACTCGACAACTATTGGACAAATATAAAACTGGACATACAAATATTGGACAACTATAAAACTGGACATACAAATATTAGAAAACTATAAAACTGGACATACAAATATTGGACAACTATAAAACTGGACATACAAATATTAGACAACTATAAAACTAGAGAAACATAAATTGGACGTTTGTAAAATTGAATATAAAGATCTTTTACAATTATATCTTTATTTTTTCATGGAACTTAAATTGTTCTCATATCGACAGGTGAATGAAAACCTTAGACTACAGATAAATGATAGATTATTTTGAACCATTTATTACAAAATCTTATACTATATTGAAACATTACACATCTAATAATAAATAAGAAAATTAAGTTTTGAACACTCAGCTCATGTCAAACAGGATTGCGCTTATAACTGTCACGTTTGTAAAATGTATATTAAATATTGGTTTTAATTGAACAAAGGCTTTTGTGAAAAACAACACATTGTACTTTGAGTCTAATTGGTGTTTTCAATGACGAATGTTAGGATGTCGGCAGATTATGTTGTTAGCATAGTATGATGTCGGCAGATTACGTTAGCAAAGCATATTATGATGTCGGCAGATTATGTTGTTAACATATTATGATGTCGGCAGATTACGTTTGCAAAGCATATTATGATGTCGGCAGATTACGTTAGCAAAGCATAGTATGATGTCGGCAGATTACGTTGTTAGCATGTTATGATGTCGGCAGATTACGTTGTTAGCATATTATGATGTCGGCAGATTTCGTTAGCAAAGCATAATATGATGTAGGCAGATCACGTTGTTAGCATATTATGATGTCGGCAGATTACGTTGTTAGCATATTATGATGTCGGCAGATTACGTTAGCAAAGCATAGTATGATGACGGCAGATTACGTTGTTAGCATATTATGATGTCGGCAGAGTACGTTAGCAAAGCATATTATGATGTCGGCAGATTACGTTGTTAGCATATTATGATGTCGGCAGATTACGTTGTTAGCAAATTATGATGTCGGCAGATTACGTTAGCAAAGCATATTATGATGTCGGCAGATTACGTCGTTAGCATATTATGATGTCGGCAGATTACGTTGTTAGCATATTATGATGTCGGCAGATTACGTTGTTAGCATATTATGATGTCGGCAGATTACGTTAGCAAAGCATAGTATGATGTCGGCAGATTACGTTGTTAGCATATTATGATGTCGGCAGAGTACGTTAGCAAAGCATATTATGATGTCGGCAGATTACGTTGTTAGCATATTATGATGTCGGCAGATTACGTTGTTAGCAAATTATGATGTCGGCAGATTACGTTAGCAAAGCATATTATGATGTCGGCAGATTACGTCGTTAGCATATTATGATGTCGGCAGATTATGGTTGATTTTTTCTAGGGCTGCTGATTAAACTGCGTTAATTTGCGATTAACGCGTCAAAAAAAATTTGCGATTAAAATTTTTAACGCAACACCTAAATGCGTTAATTTGACCAAAATGCTGAAAGTTCACCAAATCGATAAATAACGGAATTTCACGCAACAATTTGAAGTTTAAGTCCGTTCACTTATTAAGTAGATCTACCACCCCCACCCTGTCATAATTTCCACACACCCTCACCACTAGGTACGTCGTCAAAAGCCCCAATTGTAATATACAATGAAGATATTTTGTTATATAGCCATTCGACAAGTGAACCTCCTGCTCCCTTCCCGGTCGATATAACAAGAAAAAAAGTTTCATTCACTAGTTTACATTATATACTGTAGTGTATTGCTGGAGGTACTGTAGTGTATTGGTGGAGGTACTGTAGTGTATTGGTGGAGATACTGTAGTGTATTGGTGGAGGTACTGTAGTGTATTGGTGGAGGTAAAAGAACGACAAGTGTTTGGTGAACTCTGTTATAATTAGGTCAAAATAACGAGATGTTAGAAATTTTGTATCACCATTTTTTTGCGCCCAATTTTTTATCGCATTTGAAAATACAGCGTCTTGCATCAGCTGCACTAACAGTTTCATGACACTTGAAATCAATGTCAAGACATGGTCTAGACCAGTAATGCTAAACCTTTTTTTTTACTGTGGGCCATTATTGTCTGCCAAAAACATTTGGAGGGCCAAAAATATAATTTTTAAATATGTATGTATGTAATGAGATGTTATTTTTTAAACTTGTGGGGGGGGCCAAAAAATTATCACAAAGGGCCAAATTTGGCCCGCGGGCCAGTATTTTAGCATCACTGGTCTAGACTATGCTATGCAAACATCAGTACACGAGACAGTGTATGTATTTTTCAGAATTATTTTGATACTGAGCTAAATTTAATATTTTATATTAATTAACGTTCTGAAACTAGACTAGCGGTGTCGATATGATGGAAAGAAAGGCATATTTTCGTTTGTGCTTTGTATATAGCAATAAAAACATCAATATATTTTTCTCTAAGAGTTAGACCGGCAAACACTCGGATACAACTGTTGCTATACCCAAAGTGAAACGAAAGAAAGAATTTGTAATGTTGACACACGAAAGAACAACAGAAGGTCATAAATGAAAGCCGACCTATCAAAATTTTGCTTTGAACGTTTGAATTGGTAACATTAAAGAGTGTCATTTTACAAGATACTTTTTTTTATTAATTTAACTGACAGACAGATAAAAAAAAATAAAATTTTCTTTTCTGTTGTTCACTTAAACATTGAACAAATAGTTTATAGTATGAAAGTAAATGAATGAAAGAATATAAGAGTAACATTTATAGACATTGACGCGCAAAGCAAAAACTTCAAAAGAAGATTAAAAGTAAATGTGTCCTTCAACTCGGTGACTGTAGTTGTCATTTCTGACGCGTGCTCCTAGTTTGAAACAATGGAACCGGTGTCAACATGTTTTTGGGACATCTTTAAGTGGAGAGATAGTGTGTTAAAAATGTGACTTGGTGGGGAAAGGGGGGGGGGGGAATAAAGAAAAAAAAACGCGTTAATAATAAGTGAGCGACAACTTTCTGGCTATACTATTATTTTATGAAAGAAAAGTTACATTTGAGATATAAATGACGTGTGTATTTTTTTTTTGGAATGGGAAATTGATGGTAGGGTAAACAGACTTACGTGTGGGCGAAGTGAAGCAAAATATGACAGGGAGGGAGGAAAGAGGGGTTGACATACTTCATTAGTTCGGAAACTATGGTACGAAAAAAAGGTTAGACATTGTTGTTAAATAAAAAGAAAACAATTCGCATCATTGACATGATTGATACATGTCCATAAACTGGTCTCAATAACTAATTCAATAGACATATATGCTAATGCTTAATAAATATGTTATAATTCATTAAACCTCTTTCGTAAATTAAAATGACTTGTTTATTATGCCAATGTTATGCTTTAATATTATGACATATTAGTTTGAATACAAACAATTGTATTATATTGTGTCGATTAAAAGGTGCGTTAATTTGCGATTAAAATTTTTAATCATGCGTTAATTTCGATCAATTTTTTAATCGAACAGCAAATTAGCTGATATGTCTAATATGTTTTTTTTTGCGAAATGACAAAGAAGTCGTAAATATACCAAAAATGTATTTTATTTCTTTTTATGAAAATGTTCAAAACTGTTCTCAAAGTTTAATACTTAAGGAAATATTAACATCCGAGAACTGACAAGCTAGTTTGAGTTGTTATCTCAGATGTTTTTATGTTGTAAAGACGGTATCTCGTCATTTTGATAAGTAATCAAGTTAACCAAAACCACTTGATCTCAGGCTATTTTTAAATTTGCTTGGTTTAGTAGTAAAGTAAAGTCCTCTTAGCCCAATAGGGCCATCGGGGCAGATGAAGTGTAAAACTCTGTTTCTGTACCCATTTAAAGCAGGGTGGACTTGTGGGACGACTTTGAAACAGATTTCACCTGGGAAAATTCCCATGGTTTTCAAGGAGGATCGAGCCCAGGACTCTCAGGTCAACGGTCCTGAGACTAACTGAATTTTAAAAATTCCTGCATATTTTATTTTCCAGGAAGTAACATTTAAAGCGTATTTAAAAAAAGAATGTTTAAACATTGAGCCACTCGGGGCGGTCATATATTATACCAATGCTCAACACCAGGTTTTTTTTATCTGTAAGAAGGCCATTAGAGCTTGCAAGCTGTAGAAATCTTGACATGGTATAGATTGAAGATAAATAGGTGTAGCCGACTATTACATGATATAGATTTGCAATAGTCAGGTGTAACTATAAAACTGAAATATATCGTACGAATACAGTGGCGTAGTAAGAGCTGGGCAAGGGGTGGCATCATGCCCCTGGCGCTACTCACAAAAGGGCGCCAAACTGTATATTTTCATATAATATTTTATGGTTTTCGAATGGGGGGCGCTAAAAAGGTATTGTGCCCCGGGTGAGAGTTAAGCTCTCTACCCCACTGTATGAATGTTGACAATTGTAGCAACATATTACAAATACCAGCATACGGTTGACTGTGTATCTCATTCATAGCCTTTCGTAAGGATGAAAAAAGGTAATTACGAGCAACCACCTCATAAGACATTTAAAGAATCAAGATTTAAATATCTCATATAAAGATATGCAATGTCGATATAAAATTATTATAAAAGAGTATTGATGACGGAGTAAATTTTAATGAGTTCAAAAAGTGCGTGCAATTGTTTATATAACAAATATGTTAAGATTTAAAAATAAATTTTGAAATATGTTTCATAAAGAACTTTGCTGTTTGACAAGCATAACTATAACACATTTAGGATCTAAATACAATAGAAGGTTCTACAAGTTTCATTTTTTGTATGGGGACGGATGATCGTGCGATAAAATGTAAACAGAAACAAAAGTTGTAAATAGTTCAATGTGAATTTTCTATTGCATTAAAATTTTAAAAATGCAAGCTGCCTACAGAAAATAAAAACGACTTACCAATAAAACTTTAGGTTAGTGATAATCCAATTGAAATGTTTCTTTAATAAGTTCCAGTCAATATTTCTGAAGATGTTTCCAGCTACAAATGAGAACATTTGTTTCTTCAGATAATGCTAACCAGATGCCAGTTGATTAATAAATGCCTTCTTTATAGTAGGCTCATTTCATTGAGCTAACGGTTCACGAGACAGCTGGCTAGACATTAAAAAAAGAGGGTTAAATTTAATTTGTTTACAACGTAGATAAGTTCATATTTGTTCTTATTTTAATGATACAATGCTAATCAAGTATTTGTTGTTTTTTTAATCGAAGTTCAGGTGTTAATAACAAAATAAGTGTGCTTCCAAATTAAATTCCCGAATGCTACTAAAAAAATATAGTTTAATACATTGCCCAGCAGTGATTTTCCAAGTGGCGCGCTGAAATGATTCTTTGGGGCGGTGACTTTATAGATAGTACTGATAGTACTAGATGTATTCAGAGCCAATTTTAGGTGAGGTCACCGGCGGCGGAACGAAATATTTTAAGGGGGGGAGGCTGTTTGAGGGCCAACGGCAAAAATACTAACAGGAACTGCGATTGTAATTCTCTTAATATTAATAAACCTTCACTATTGACTGTTAATAAACTTTAACTATTGACGGTTAATAAACTTTCACTATTGAATGTTAATACACTTTCACTATTGAATGTTAATACACTTTCACTATTGACTGTTAATAAACTTTCACTATTGAATGTTAATACATTTTCACTATTGACTGTTAATAAACTTTCACTATTGAATGTTAATACATTTTCACTATTGAATGTTAATACACTTTCACTATTGACTGTTAATAAACTTTCACTATTGACTGTTAATACATTTTCACTATTGAATTTTAATACACTTTCACTGTTGACTGTTAATAAACTTTCACTATTGAATGTTAATACATTTTCACTATTGACTGTTAATAAACTTTCACTATTGAATGTTAATACATTTTCACTATTGAATGTTAATACACTTTCACTATTGACTGTAAATAAACTTTCACTATTGACTGTTATTAAACTTTCACTATTGAATGTTAATAAACTTTCACTATTGACTGTTAATAAACTTTAACTATTGACGGTTAATAAACTTTCACTATTGAATGTTAATACACTTTCACTATTGAATGTTAATACACTTTCACTATTGACTGTTAATAAACTTTCACTATTGAATGTTGATAGACTTTCACTATTGACTCAGGCCTGACAGTTAGCAATAAAGACCTTCCAGTGTAACTCATCAACAGCATTTTAAGAGCTTACACACATCTTGATTAGAAAATTGTACAGAAAACCTGAACTTTTAAAAAAACACAACAATTAACCATTAATTATTTATCGGGTCAAAAATCTTAGGACAGGGGATACACTTTAACAAGGTTGATGGGTATAGTAGCCGCATAGTTTACATATCCATATGTTGATGCCTCGACATAT